>JAJGRW010000430.1:36447-173347 GCA_025461045.1 Carex parvula
TTTAGCTAGATTTGACTCAATTGCCTGTCAATCACATAACACTAGAGCTAAAACTAATTCGTTCGGGCTTGATTCACCTGCAGTTCTAAATGCAATATTTAACTAATAAAACTGGCTCTCATAACTCTCATGTAACTTACTTTATCGTATATTGGGTGTTTAATTTGTGTTACAGCAGTTTTTCTGGCTCTGACTGCCTACTGTTTCATAAAATTAAATGTATGTTATGAAACTTTTTCTTGTTTATGTATTATTATTTGCTAGAACTTGAGACTAATCACAGACAAAAGCTGCATTGCATTGACGAAAAAATATCTAGGCTACGTTTGGAAGCACTCTAGAATAGCTAGAATAGCTACTGTTTAGAATAATAAATAAGAACAACTGTTTAAGAACAGTGCTAACTCGAGCTATTCGGAATAGTGAAAAAGTTGTTTGGATTGCATATTAGGAATAGAGTTTGGAGAGAATGAATAGAATAATAATTATGTGTTAGATTAAATCTTTTATTAATACGTAATATAAAAATCTTTTTATCCAATACGTAATATATATTAATTAATTATTAAATAAATATTAGATTAAATATAATATAATTATTAAATTAAATATAATGCAATATAATATTATTTTAAATATTAGATTAGTATTAAATAAAATAATAGATTAAAGTATAATATAATATTAGATTAAATATAATACAATATAATATTAATTTAATTATTAAATGTAATATAATATTATTTTAAATATTAGATTGGTATTAAATAAAATATTAGAGTAAATATAATATAATCTTAGATTAAAATATAATACAATATAATATTAATTTAAATGTTAATGTATATAATATTATTTTAAATATTAGATTAGTATTAAATAAAATATTATATTAAATATAATATATATTAGTTTAAATATAATACAAATATAATATTAATTTAATTACTAACTGTAATATAATATTATTTTTAAATATTTGATTAGTATTAAATAAATATTATATTATATTATTATATTAAATATAATATAATATTAGTTTGAATATAATACAATATAATATTAATTTAATTATTAAATGTAATATAATATATTTGAAATATTAAATTAGTATTAAATAAAATATTACATTAAATATAATATAATATAATATTAATTTAAATGTTTCATGTAATATAATATTATTTTAAATATTATATTAGTATTAAAATAAAAATATTATATTAAATAAAATATAATATTAGTTTAAATATATACAATATAATATTAATTTAATTATTAAATGTAATATATATTCTTTTAATATTAGATTAGTATTAAATAAAATATTATATTATATTATATTATTATATTATATTATTATATTAAATATAATATAATATTAGTTTAAACATAATACAATATAATATTAATTTAATTATTTAATGTAATATAATATTATTTGAAATTTAGATTAGTATTAAATAAAATATTAGATTAAATATATACAATATAATATTAATTTGAATGTTAAATGTAATAATATTATTTTAAATATTATATTAGTATTAAATAAACTATTAGATTAAATATAATAGTATATTAGATAAATAATAATACAATATAATATTAAATTTAAATGTTAAATGTAATATAATATTATTTTAAATATAGATTGGTATTAAATAAACTATTAGATTAAATATAATATAATATTAGATTAAATATAATACAATATAATATTAATTTAAATGTTAAATGTAATATAATATTATTTTAAATGTTAGATTAATATTAATATTGAAAGCTCCAATCGCTGTTCCAACTTTTTGTTAGAATAGCGGAACAAGACTATTCTTCTTGTTTCGAATAGCAAGTAGTACGTTTGGTTGCTCAAGCTATTCAATAGCAATGCTATTCTAAGAATAGCACTATTCTTAGTGCATCCAAACATACCCCTAGGTAACAATCGGGGAGGCCGTGAGGGACTAAAAGTCTAAAACCATTCCTTTCAGTACCAATTGTGAAACTCCTATTGGATACTAGCTGGACTTAGAGCCTTTTACGATTCATTAAAAACATAGAACCGTATTTCTTTCAATTTGAAATAGTTGGCATTAATCATATCTACAGCAGAAAACAAATGTTATTTTCAGGTTTTGTGTAGATATTAATTAATTATTTGACTTGTACAACGGGTCACGTCAGCGTACATATATATAGGCATGCATGACCATATGAACATGAGCGCCTCACTGGATCCGAATTCTAATTATAGACACCCTATACACATCTAAACATGTTAAAGATTTAGGTTTAGGTTATTTAGGTTATTTCAAATAAAATTCGAAACAGGTGGTACTTTGTAGACGTTGGATCCGAATTCAATCTCTTACTACTTTGTAGTCGTCCCTCAACCTCTCCTTTCTCTCATCAACCTTCCTTTTTCTATTTCTTGTAGACGTCTTTATCTCCGATATAACATCTATTCTTTCTCTCGGTTCTATCTTCTCGAGTGGAAAGTAATGAGAAAGAGGGGAGGAACCGGGGCCGAGCAGAGCCGATTGGAGTTTAAGTGTGCGGTATTGTCGAAACTCGTAGCATAGATTCACTACAACAAAACTGGTCTTCAGCGACCGGCACAGAGACCGGTAAGGTCGCCGGTCGCTGAAGACAAAAAATTTAAAAAATTAAAATTAAAATGTTTTGGCGACGAACTCTGCAGCGACCGGCGCCTATACCCTTGATTAGCCCGGTCGCTGAAGGGTGCCCCCTCAAAAACCCGCCAAGTCTTTCTTATATTCTCTGCTGCTCGAACCCCGCCATTAGTTCTAGGTTTAGCCAAAAAAAACACATCGCTGCGGCTGCCGCTTCTCTGCCGCTCGACCCCAGCCACTGCGCCGATCCCTTCCCACACGAACCTCGCCGCCATGATCCCCGCTGCTGGAAGAGCTGGATCCCGATTCCACCCCTCTCTAGTGCCTCTGACCCGCCGATCCCTTCCGTGCCTGACCCGCCTCTGTGAAGACCCCTCTCTCTGACCCGACCCTGCTGTGACCCCGCCCCTCTCTCTGACAATTTTCTGGAAGAGCCGTATTCTCTTTGGTGAGTAGTACTAGAAATTTCGTAGGTCAATCAATTTAGAGTATCACTGTGTTTGATGATGATTAACTACACTTGAGTGAAATTAACCTTTGCAATCATGTGGGAATTAGTTCTGTTGCAATTGAATTATTAGGGTTGGTGACTTGCTTGCTTAATTTGCGATTAAGCTATTATGCTAAAACTAGATTGATGAATTGCCATGATACTTGGGGTGATGAATTGCCATGATACTTGGGGTGACTTCATGTCTATGTGTTATGTTGAACTCAAATTGCTGCCATGTTACTATGCTTAAATGTTCTTTTGGTGAGTAATTAATTCTTGGCTGCCTATGGCTTTTCCCTTGCCTATGGCTTTTCACCTATTGCTTGTGTGTTTCTGTGAGACCTACCAAACAACCAGAAGAAAGTTTCGGAAACTAATTAACTGAGACCAACGATTACCCAAACCAGCAGTAGATATTACATTACTGGTAAATTACATAGTATGTAATCCTGCTTATGTAATGAAAGAGAATTTCCATAGTTTTCGGAGTCTTGCTTTCTTCTTTTTGTCTGTTTGATATATTTATTTATGCATTTATTCATTCAGGTAGGTATCGGAGAAGGTGTTTCACCATCAGCTGCGACTGATCTGATTGCCAGGTCAGACCCTGAAGGACCTCCTCGAAACTTTTATCTTTCTTCATTTTTTGTTAGCTTGATCAAGCATATTTATCACGAATATTTTCTGGGATTTGTTCATCTTTTTTTTTTCACCATTCCATTTTATTTTTTTATTTATATGTAGGTCTATTCCATTGGAAGAGCGCTCCAGGGCTGTTGCAATAGTGTTGGTGGAGTCAGTATTGGAAGTGTTTAGGTGCTTGATATTTGAGCTTGTAAAGGAAGGCCAATCAATGGTTAATATAGAAGAGCTATTTAGTAAGTCACAATCCTGCGTTTTGGGCCAAAGGGAGCAAGGTTTTTTACTGGCTAGTCGCACATGTACTGGTCTGGCTAGGTCTAATGGGGGTATGATAATTTCAGGACCATGCTCTCACTTCGGTTCTTTAGGTTTAAATTAAATCAAAGACTAAATGTAATTTCAGGTCTAAATGGGTCTAAATGGTACTGGTCTAAATGGGTCTTAATGCGGCACACAAGGTATGTTACTACATACTCTTATTAACTCTAATTGTACCATAGTTTTTATATTTGAATATAAGAATTAACTGTTTTAAATGCATTGGAGCAGTATCAATATGGGTACTCAATATTTTCAATATCAGTACTGGTATTTGCCTCCTAATACTGGTACCAGTAAGGGCATCTATAGATGCAGCAGCAATTGGCCCTTTCTTTCGTCATACTAAATTTGTTTCTCTCTTCAGCTGTTAATTTCCCTGCACTGCCAGCCGCCACAGAAATGAAAAACAGCAAGCTATCTTTCTATCTTAATTTATTTTCTTTGTTTTGGTGTACAAATTCTAATTTCACTCCAATCAAAATGTATTTGAATATATTAAATTTTCCAGGTGCTAAGAAATGTAGACCAACAATTTGGGTTCTAGCTTATCTATTCATGGTTCTTCAGATGTTATTACTAATTGGAGTGTTTTTTAGATTGCCATGTTTGGAGCTAATTTGGAACATAAAGGCTTTAATTTAGATTGCTATGTTTTAGATTTACATTCCACTATAATAGTTGTATTTGGTGAACTATTTAGATTGTCATATTCATTGGTTTGAAATTTAGATGAATATTGCTTAGATTTTTTGATGAATATGATCATATTTTGGATAATTATTATTTGCAATATGATAGTTTGTTGCTTGTGTTGCATATGAATGATAGTCTGTTGCTTGTGTTGCATATATATGAATGATAGTTTGTGAAATATATGGACTACAACTAATTGGAAAAAAAGAAAAATAACAAAAAAAAAAATCCCTTCTGAGACCGATTTTGGACCCATCAGAGACCGCCCAATCGGTCTCTGATGGTCTTCCGTCACGTCAGCATAAAGCATCAGAGACCGATTTAATCGGTCGCTATAAGGGTCATCTGCGACCGGCGCCTTACCTTTCAGCGACCGGTGACGTCAGCGGGGAGGGCATCAGCGACGAAGCAACTGCGACCGGGTCATCTGCGACCGATTTTACCCTTCTGCGACCGGTACTACCCTTCAGCCACCGGCGCTTTACCCTTCTGTGACCGATTTGGCCGGTCGCAGAAGGGTACTGTTGTTGTAGTGATTCTCCATCTCGATTGGAGTGCAACGGTGAGTAGACCTGATCGTCGTCGGAGCACGACGGAGGTCGAAGAAGTGGATCCGGTCGTAGAGCGAGATGACATTAGGGTGATCAACAACTCGATTGAAGTGTAACGGTGAGTAGATCCGGTCGTCGTTAAAGCGGGCGGCGGTTGAAGAAGCTGATCCGATCGTGAAGCGAGATGGAGATTAAAGTATTAGAGTAATTAAAATAGATTAAAATATTAGAGTAGTTTAAAAGTTTTTATGAGAATAAAAGAGTAAATTAAGGATTACGGTCATTTGACCGATTGTAAATACTTTTTTTACCAATGAAATTGTTAGCAAACATTTACAGCCACTAATTAAAAAAAAAAATAGACATCTAACGCTCTCTCAAAATCACTCATAGAAATAGAGAGAGTGTGTGTGATGCTACAATACTTTGGGAAGTAAAGAAGGTGTTTTACTTTCTGCTCATATATCTATTTTGAAAGTTATATAGTTAATTCGAACTTCTCAACATGATCTTCATATTGAAATGTACTTGGAGACCAAATTTTATATTTTTTGGAAAAAAAATTATTATTTTTTTATAATTTTGGAAAATCAATGTTTTCTGAATTTTTATTATTTTTATATAATGAAAAGTCATGATTTTTAAAAGTAAACAAATAGTAAAAATTCCAAAAAAATGTCAAATTTGATCTCCAAGCACATTTTAATATGAAGATCATGTAGAAGGTTCGAATCGACTATTTGAACTTTAAAAATGAAGTTACAAGTGGAAAGTAAAACACCCTCTTTACTTCCCAAAAACATGATAGCCCATCTCATATATATATATAGAGAGAATGGCTAATATACAACGTTTGTTCCTGGGCTCAGGAACAAACGATTTGGTTCTCCGATTTTCAAAGTTCAAACAGTCGATCCAAACCGTTAGATATTCAATCTATATTAAATGTGCTTGGAGACCAAATTTTACATTTTTTGGAATTTTTTTACTATTTATTAAGCTAGTTTGAAAACCGCTGTTTTTATTAAATTTCTGCAGCATTGAAAAACAGCGGTTTTCAAACCAGCTTAATAAATAGTAAAAAATTCCAAAAAATGTAAAATTTGGTCTCCAAGTAGATTTTAATATAGATTGAACATCTAACGGTTTAGATTTGTTGTTTGGACTTTGAAAATCGGAGAACCAAATCGTTTGTTCCTGAGCCCAGGAACAAACGTTTGTATATTAGCCATTCTCTATATATATATATATACATATATATAGGAGTGAGGCTATGGTGCTATGCATAGCACCAACGCCTAGTGTACTACGGCTCAATATGGTACTTTTTAAGATCCTAACGGTCGATCCGAACCGTTCAATGTGATATCCATATGAATATGTACTTGTAAACTAAATTTTATATTTTTTTGAATTTTTTTAGATAGGTAGAAAAATCAGTGTTTTCCTGAAATTCTGGACCATCAAAATTCTACCTATCTAAAAAAAAATAGTAAAAAATTCGAAAAAATATAAAATTTAGTTTGCAAGTACATATTCATATGGTTATCACATTGAACGGTTCGGATCGACCGTTAGAATTTTAAATAGTACCATATTGAGCCGTAGTACACTAGCCATCGTGCTATGCATAGCACCATAGCCTCACTCTATATATAGAGTATAACTATGGTGCTCTCGAGTTCACCAAGCCCTTGGTGAACTTAAGTCCAAAACTCATCGGATCGGCTTCAAACGACGAATCCGACCGTTGAAACCCGTCTACCTTACGAGTGATGCGTTACATACAAAAATTTTAAATTTTGAAATTAATTTTGCATAGAGTCAACTGGTCAAAATTAGAAGGTTAATAATTAATTTTAAACGCATTCATTTTTTGACCTTTTTTGACCACATTGACTCTATGCAAAATTAATTTCAAATTTAAATTTTTTGCATGTAGACGCATCACTCGTAAGGTAGACGAGTTTCAACGGTCGATTCGTCGTTTTGAAGCCGATCCGATGAGTTTTGGACTTGAGTTCACCAAGGGCTTGGTGAACTCGAGAGCACCCTAGTTCTACTCTCTCTTTCTCTCTCTCTCTCTCTCTATATATATATATATATATATATATATATATATATATGTAGAATCTGCTAATATGCTACGCGTATATAAGGGCCTCACCGTGCTACGGCTCACTTTTTGAGTTTTCAAAATTCTAACGGTCGATCCGAACCGTTCAACATGATCTCCATATGAATATGTACTAGCAAACCAAATTTTACATTTTTTAAATTTTTTTTACTATTTATTAAGCCACTTTGAAAATCGCTGATCCAATGGTCCAGCAGATTTTACTGTTTTGTACAAATTAGTGTTTTTCCAAAGTGGCTTAATAAATAGTAAAAAAATTTTAAAAAATGTAAAATTTGGTTTGCAAGTACATATTCATATGGAGATCATGTTGAACGGTTCGGATCGACCGTTAGGATTTTGAAAACTCAAAAAGTGAGCCGTAGCACAGAGGGCTCTATGCTACGCGTAGCACCGTAGCACTGTCCTATATATGTATGTATATATATAGTGAGTGGCTAATATCAAACGTTTATTCCTAGGTCATGGAACAATGCTTCAATTTTTACATTTTCAAAGTCCAAACAGTCGATCCAAACCGTTCAACATTCAATCTATATTGTAATGTGTTTGGAGACCAAATTTTACATTTTGGAATTTTTTTACTATATACTAGTCAGTTTTAAAATTGTTGTTTTCAATGATCTAGAAATTTTTCATTGTTTATTAAAATCAGCAATTTTAAACTGACTTAATAAATTGTAAAAAAATTGTAAAAAATGTACAATTTAGTCTACAAGCACGTTTTAATATAATATCACATCTAACGGTTTGGATCGACCATTTGGACTTTGAAAATCAGAAAACTAATTGGTTACACAACGGCTCCGGAACAAACGTTTTGATATTAGCCACACCTCTCTCTCTCTCTCTCTCTCTTTATATATATATATATATATATATATATATATATATATATATATATATATATAGGCTATCATTCTTTGGGAAGTAAAAGAGTGTTTTACTTCCTGCTCATATCTCTATTTTCAATTCAAACAGTCGATCTGAACTTCTCACACGATCTTCATATTGATATGTGCTTGGAGACAAATTTTACATTTTTTGAAATTTTACTTGTTTTTAGAATTTTTGAAAATCCACAGCTTTTCATTAAATAAAAATAATAAAAAATAAATAAACAACTGATTGTTCAAATATTCTAAAGATAGTAAAAATTTCCAAAAATATAAAATTTGGTCTCCACGCACATATCGATATGAAGATCGTGTTGAGAAGTTCAAATCGACTGTTTGAACTTTAAAAATGGAGATATGAGCGAGAAATAAAAAACTCTCTTTACTTCCCAAAACATCGTAGCATCACTATATATATATATATAATATATGGGATGGCTACTATGCTTATATAAGCATATGCCCACATTGCGTATAAAACTCATTTTTGCGTTCCCTAATGGTTCAAATGGTCGAGTCCGACCGTTCATCTTGTTCTCCATATTAATAGGTGCTTGGAGACCAAATGTTAAACATTGTTCTGAATTTTTTGTACTATTTATTAAGAGCCACTGTTGAAAATTGCCTGATCTGGGTGAACAGTAAAAACGTGTTTGCAAAATTCCTGGAACCATATGATCGGTAATTTGTCAAAGTGGCTTAATAAATAGTAAAAAATTCAGAAAAATGTAAATTTGGTCTCCAAGGCACATAGTAAGTGGAGAACAAGATGAGAGGGTCGGATCGACATTTGAACATTGGAAGGCGTAAAAATGCCTCATTAAGCATATGTGGGCAGATGCTTAGATAGCATAATAGTCCAAGCACTATATAACTTATAATAGATAGTATATATATTATATAATATATAGAGTAGGCTACGGTGCTTTCCAAAGTAAACCCACCCCTTACTTCGGGCCACTTTTTGGATTTTGAAAATCCAAACAACTGATCCGAACCGTTCAACATGTTCTAAATCTTGAAATGTTGCTTGGAGACCAAATTTTACATTTTTGGAATTTTTTTTACTATTTATTAAGCCACTTTGAAAATCGCTGATCCAACCGGTGAACAGTGAAAAACAGTAAAATTTTCTGGACCACCGGATCAGGAGGATTCACTCTCTGGGTAGGGATGGGGCTAGTACAGGTAGTTTCAATGTGGGAGTGGGGTGTGACTTCCTGTGTTGCAGGGTTTGTTGCAGTGTTCTCATGACCCGCCGTAGGATTAAGAGCAGGTCCCGGATTTTCTGTGGAATCTAGTAACTCTCTGAGGGAAGATAGCGGTATGTCGGCCATCTTTTCTTGGCCGTACAGTAGCTGGCGGAGGTCCGGTGGTATGGCATCGATCGGCATTCCCTGGCATAGTTCCCGTATGACTCTCCTGGAGCAACAAATTGGCTCGTCGTCACCCACCGGCTGGCCCCCCCTAGCCCGGCTTCGATCATAGCATTCTCTTCTTCGTGGTTAATTTGCCTCTCGGCTTTGAGAAGTGCTTGGGCTGGGCAGGGAAATCAGATGCGGTGTAGATAGCCCCGGTTTGCCATTTGATCGGAGTGATGGGAACGTCCCGTTCTAGACTCCTGCTACCACTGTCACACACTCCGAAATTCTTCTTAAGTCATCTACGGCCACCGCGACTCGCCAGGCCGAGTAGTCAGAGGCATGTTCGGGCTCAACAGTTCCGAGATACACTCCAAACTGTGATACTGCTTTGATGACCTGTTGTTCTTTCCCATAGATGCAATGGAAAGTCTTGAAGGTCTAAAACACCTTAAATCGGGGTACGGACACCCGAGTATTCTCCAGAGGTGACCATTTTCTGGATCATTGAAAACATCGATTTTTAAAACTAACTTAATAAATAGTAAAAAAATTCCAAAAAATGTAAAATTGTGATAAGTCAAAATTATATCTATTGAAATCTAGGGTTTATTATGTGAATTAAGCCAAGTTTTGGTTAGATTAGGTTTGATTAGGTTAGAAATGTCCGAAAGTTCAAGTTACTGCCCTAGTTATGTTTATTTTACAGGTAATCAAGTGTTTGGAGCTTAACGAAGCAAAACGGGTGATTTGTAGCAAGTCAGCACGAAAATTGGAGAATCTGTCAATGTTGTTGCGGCCCGAAGTGAAGTTCATTGCGGCCCGAAACGAAACAAGTCAGAGCCTCATCATTCCTGCACATTCATTGCGGCCCGCAACCATACCCATTGCGGTCCGCAATGGGTATGGTTATACAGTTTTCTACACGACAAAATTAACTGCCTCCACTCATTGCGGCCCGCAATGAATGTTATTGCGGCCCGCAATATGTCGGTTCAGCGCCCGAATTTGCTATTTTTAGTGTTTTATTTTGAGATTTTGTGAGGGGTATAAATAGGGAACTTGTAAAACAGGCAAGGGACGTTTTTTAGACAGAATTTCTGGTTTTAACAAGGAGAAGAAGGAAGAGAAAGGAAGAGAGAAGAAGGAAGAAGAAGAACATCATCGATCAACCGGTTTTATTATTTTCTTTCCTTTGGAACTCTTTAACTCTTTTAATTTCATTTGTGCTTTAGCCATGACTGGCTAGAGGCTTTTCTAGGGTTAATTAGGGCTGTACTTGAAACTTTTGTTATGATTTAGTTGGTTTATTTTATATGTTCTCGTTCTTTGTTACGATCTATTCTTTATTTTAATTGATTGTGAAGACTTAATCGAAATTGCATGAAACCTAGGATTTGGTATTTGCAATTGAGAAATTGAATATTAAGTCCTGACCATAAAGAATAGGGTATTTGATAGGTTAAGTACCGAGAGGTGACGCTTGTCTTATACGGGCTTGCCTAATAGTTTAGACAAATTGTGCCAAGTACCGAGAGGTGAAAGACGGTTTTCTAGATTATTGGGACAGTAAGAACTTAATGACTTTAGATTAGCATAGCCAAGTACCGAGAGGTGACGTTTATTCTAATTTGAAGATGGTATTAATATAGAAATATCACTTTGTACCTACAACCTCCAACTGTGCCTTCATAATTAAAAGAACAAATTTAATAAACCAATTAGTCATAACACTAGTGGATAGGAACCCTAAGAAACCCTAATTTCTCATATTTGTTAAAAATCAGATTTTGCTTTAAAAACTTTAGTTTAATTCAGTTTAATCAAAACCAAACCAACCTTTTGAACAAACAAAAACCTTTTTATTTCCTTTTACTAAATTAAATTGTTAGGTTAGAAAAAAAACATTCCAACTTGTCCCTGTGGAGACGATCCCTAAGTACTACTTGACAAGGTTGTACACTTGCAACCGAATTGAGTATAAATTAGGATTTATTACTTGTATTGCAAAATCTACATCAAGTTTTTGGCGCCGTTGCCGGGGACAACGGTGAATATTATTTCAGACCTAAGTAATTTAGTTAGTAATTGTTTTTAATTTTCTTTCGCTTTCTTTCTCTCTCATTTTTCAGGTTGAAATCTGGCAGAAGAACCTCCAACCCCGGAAGCCACAGATTTGGTTGAGTGGTTCTCTAGGAAAGGATCAACTCATCTTTTCTACGAGAGACGGAACAAACACCCAACAAGGGGACCTTTCTTGAGTGTAAATCCTCGCCGGTTAGACATGTCGGCCGGGAATGAAAATGTTCGTTTGGAAAACCTTCAAAGAGAACGGGATCAGATGGCCAATGAACTTCAACTTTTGCGAGCAGCCGCCCTTGATAGACAAAACATTGAAGCAGCTGATGCCAATCGTCCTTTGAGAGACTTTACAGCACCTAGGGCTGAGGAAATCCACCTTGGTTATACGGCACCTACCATCAATGCTGAAGAATACCAAATTCCACCAGCATGGGTTAGCATGGTGCAGCGCAATTTGTTCCATGGTCTACCTCACGAAGACGCAACACAGCATTTAGCCAATTTTGAAGAAATCTGCAGCACAATTAAGGTACAAACTGTTTCTCCAGAAAATCTTAAAGTTATGGCCTTCACTTTTTCTCTTGCAGATAAGGCTAAAAGTTGGATAAGGGGCCAACGACCCGAGAACATGAATACTTGGCCTAAGGTGGCAAATGCTTTTCTCAACAAGTTTTTCCCGCCATCCAAAACAAACTCCTTGCGCCATCAAATACACAATTTCCGACAGAAAGGAGAAGAAACTATGAGCGAGGCGTGGGAGAGGTTTCAAGAACTGCAAAGGTGCTGTCCCCACCATGGTATCGAAGGGTGGAATTTATTGCAAATCTTCTACAACAGCCTTCTGCCACAAGACAAGGGTATGTTAGACGCAGCTGCTGGAGGTAGTCTCATGAATAAAGGAGCTATTGATGGATACAAGTTGGTTGATGACATGGCTCTCAACCAAAGCCAATGGCACAACCCTAGGGAGACACCGATCATCATGCAGCGGGGAATGAAGGAGGTGAATTCGAATCCAAATTTCGCTGCAGAAATTGCCGCTTTGAATCGCAAAATTGATCAAATGAGCGTAAACTCGGTAAGCAATTCCTCTCCTCTTCCTTGTTCAATTTGTGGTGGTACCGATCATCTAGCAATTAATTGTGGTGTAAGTAATGAGGTTAGTTATGAGGAAGTGAATGCAATTAACCAAGGCAATTTCAAACCAAATAACAATCCTTATTCCAATACTTACAACCCCGGTTGGAGAAATCACCCAAACTTTTCGTGGAGACAAAATGACCAACCAACCCAAGGAAATCAAAACAACCAAGGTAACTCAAACTTTAATAGACCAAATTAAGGTTATGGTAACCAAGGGTATGGTTCTAATGCACAACCAATGTCCAATCTCGAATTGATGATGGAGACTTTCATGACAAGTCAAAACCAAAAGTTCGATGAACTGACCAAAAATGTAGACATGTTGGCAACTCAAAACAAATTACTTGAAAACCAAGTTGCACAACAAGCTACACAATTCTCTCGCCAACCGGGCACCCTTCCGCCAAAACCCGAGAACAATCCCAAGGATGTCAAGGCGGTTAGGCACATGCTTCGCAGCGGTACGCAATATGAGGATCCACCTATGCCAAATGGCGATTATGTACAACCGCAAGGTGAAGAGACACGAGGAAATGATGAGCTCATCTCCACACATGAGGATTCCGCCTCAAAGGAAACTACACCAATTGCACCAAGCGACCACGCGGAACAAGCAAAGCCATCTCAAGGTGAGATGCCAAAGGTAAGTGCAAAGGTACCTCCTTACATCCCTCCTCACAAATACGCACCTTTTCCTGGTAGAATTAAGAATGAGAAAACCGACAAACAATTTGGCAAATTCCTTGAACTGTTGAAACAATTGCATGTGAACCTACCATTGACTGAGGTAATGACCCAAATGCCGGTTTACACCAAATTTTTCAAGGACATTCTTTCAAATAGGCGTAAACTTGAAGAAGTACAAATGGTATCCTTAGACACCAACGGTAGTGCCATGGTAATGAATGAGTTGCCCAAAAAGTTGGATGATCCGGGTAAATTTTCCATACCATGTTCAATAGGAAATGTCCAATTTAAACGTGCACTATGTGATCTAGGAGCAAGTGTAAGCCTTATGCCAAAGTCGGTGTGGGATAGACTAGGTGTTGGAGAACTTAAGCCAACTAGAATATCTCTTCAATTGGCAGACCAATCGGTTAAGTTACCTTTAGGAGTGGTAGAGGACTTGCCAATTCAAATTGGAAAGTTCTTTGTACCAATAGATTTTGTTGTGGTTGACATGGATGAGGACCCTCATACACCACTCTTGTTAGGTAGACCATTTCTCAATACAGCAAAAGCTGTAATTTATGTCCATGATGGAATTATAACAATGAATATTGGTGAAGAAAAATTGACATTCGATATCAAAAGATCTATGAGATATCCATCTAACGATCAAAGCGTTTTTAGTATTGAGATTCTTGACAGGTTGATAGATGAAGAGCTCATGAACAACTTGGAGAAGGGTTCATTTGAGTATTGGATGGATCAGGAGTGCGAAAAAGTCAACATAACGAGTTCTGTCAATGTATTTGCGGCCCGAAACGACAGTTATTGCGGTCCGCAACATAATCAGACAGAGGAGGATGAAAATCGCACAACCATTGCGGTCCGCAATGAAATATATTGCGGCCCGCAACATAATCAGACAGAGAGCCTGACTCAAACACAGTTCATTGCGGCCCGCAGTGAATCTATTGCGGCCCGCAATGATCCCTTCCAGAATGACAAAGAGCCTATTCCAAGCCCGATTTTTCAAGTTTCAACCGCTGAGATCCTTCCTAACTTTGCCGAAACCTCAAAGGATGCACCCGAAGTTGAACTAAAGCCATTGCCTTCGACCTTACGATACGAATACCTTGGTCCAAACCAAACATATCCCGTTATTGTCAATGCATCTCTAAACCAAGACCAAACCTCACAACTTCTGCAAATATTGAGGATGCACCGAAAGGCCATTGGATACACATTAGATGATCTCAAAGGAATCAACCCTTCTATTTGCATGCACCGGATCTTGATGGAAGAAGGACACAAACCAACCATCGAAGGCCAACGGAGATTGAACCCGAACTTAAGCGAAGTAGTGCTCAAAGAGATACACAAGCTACTTGACGCCGGCATCATCTACTCTATCTCCGATAGCAAATGGGTGAGTCCAATCCATGTGGTGCCAAAGAAGGGAGGAACAACAGTGATAGAAGGGAAGAATGGCGAGCCAATTGCAACACGACTCGTGACGGGATGGCGCATGTGCATCGACTATCGAAAGCTCAATTCCGGCACGCGCAAGGATCATTTTCCTCTCCCGTTCATAGATCAATTGCTTGAACGGCTAGCTAAGCACTCTTTCTTTTGTTACTTAGATGGTTATAGTGGTTTCTTTCAAATACCAATACATCCTAATGACCAAGAAAAGACTACTTTTACTTGTCCATATGGTACCTTTGCATATCGTAGGATGCCCTTTGGGTTATGTAATGCACCGGCCACTTTTCAAAGGGCAATGATGGGTATATTTTCAGACTTGATTAAGAAATCCATGGAAGTCTTTATGGATGACTTTTCAGTTTATGGTACAACATTTAATGATTGTTTGACCAACTTGTCCAAAGTCTTGCAACGATGCGAAGAGGTTAGCCTTGTTTTGAATTGGGAAAAGTGTCATTTTATGGTTCAAGAGGGTGTTGTTTTAGGCCATGTTGTTTCTGAAAAAGGTTTAGAGGTTGATCGTGCCAAAGTAGAGGTGATTGAGAAGTTACCTCCACCAATTAATGTGAAGGGTGTTAGAAGCATTTTAGGGCATGCCGGTTTTTATCGAAGGTTCATTAAAGATTTTTCTAAAATTGCCAAACCTTTGACCAATTTATTGCTTAAAGATGCCCCTTTTGATTTTAATGAGGATTGTCTAGATGCTTTTAATAGGTTGAAAGAAGCTTTGATTTCAGCGCCTATCTTGCAACCCCCGAATTGGAATGAGCCATTTGAGATAATGTGTGATGCAAGTGATTATGCCGTTGGAGCGGTATTGGGGCAACGAGTCGACAAGAAGCCATATGCAATCTACTATGCAAGCAAAGTGCTAGATGAGGCCCAAGTCAACTACACCACAACTGAAAAGGAGTTACTTGCAGTGGTCTTCGCCATCAACAAGTTTCGCTCTTATTTGGTGGGTTCTAAGGTCATTGTCTACACGGATCATGCGGCAGTCCGTTACCTCCTTACCAAGAAAGATGCAAAACCGCGCCTCATCCGATGGATCCTCTTGCTCCAAGAGTTTGACCTTGAGATAAGGGACAAAAAGGGCACCGAAAACCTAGTAGCCGATCACCTTTCACGCATTGTGACTGAACCTTCAAGCAAAGACTTGCCGATAGATGACTCTTTCGCCGATGAGCAGCTCTACCAAGTGAATAAGGTCGATTACCCGTGGTTCGCTGATATTGCTAATTTTCTTGCATGCGGGGCTCTACCACCCAACCTCACATACCAATCCCGAAAGAAATTCTATGCGGATGCCAAGCATTATTTTTGGGATGATCCATATCTTTTCAAGCTTGGTGTTGATGGGATTCACAGACGTTGTATTCCACAAGATGAGGTACAATCGATTCTTTACCATTGTCATTCATCACCTTACGGAGGACATGCTTCAACTAACAAAACGGCTGCCAAAGTCCTACAAGCCGGTTTCTTTTGGCCAACCCTTTTTAAGGATACAAGGATGTTTGTTATCTCTTGCGACAAATGTCAAAGGATGGGAAGCATAACAAAGAGACATGAGATGCCTCAACAAAGCATTCTAGAAGTTGAACTATTCGATGTATGGGGCATTGATTTTATGGGACCCTTTCCGAGCTCATGCAACAACAAGTACATCCTTGTAGCGGTGGATTATGTCTCCAAGTGGGTAGAAGCGATACCGAGCCCCGAAGCCGACTCAAAAACCGTCAAGCGCCTCTTCCAAAAGGTGATTTTTCCAAGGTTCGGTGTTCCAAGAGTGGTAATTAGCGATGGAGGTTCTCACTTCATAAACCGATCATTTGCAAGTCTAATGGAGAAGTATGGTGTACATCACAAAGTCGCAACTCCGTACCATCCGCAAACAAGTGGTCAAGTTGAAGTCTCAAACCGTGAGATCAAGCACATTCTCCAAACCGCCGTAGGCTTGACCCGAAAAGACTGGAGTTTGAGACTAGATGACGCACTTTGGGCATACCGCACGGCCTACAAAACGCCAATTGGCATGACTCCTTTCAAGCTTGTCTATGGCAAGCCATGTCATTTGCCGGTCGAATTGGAGCATAAGGCGTTTTGGGCTATCAAGTCTATGAACTTTGACATGCTTCAAGCTGGCAAAAAGCGCATCCTCGACTTGCATGAACTTGAGGAGATCCGTTTGAACGCGTATGAGAATGCTAAAATTTACAAGGAGAAAACGAAGAAATGGCATGACAAGCACATAATTCGAAGGGAGTTTAAAATTGGTGATTATGTTTTATTGTTCAATTCACGTTTTAAGCTCTTTGCAGGTAAACTCAAGTCCAAGTGGAGTGGTCCGTTTCAGGTGAAACGTGTGTTTGAACATGGGGCGATAGAAATTTGGAGCGAGCGAACTGGAGCGTTTAAAGTAAATGGGCAGCGACTAAAGGTGTACAATTACGGAGAACCGGTTGAAGGGAAGACAAGCATCTCCCTTACCGATGCACAAACGAACTAGAAGAGGAGAATGGTCAAGCTCGAGACGCTAAACGAGCGCTTCTTGGGAGGCAACCCAAGCAATTTACCTTTTGTAGGGCGCAGAAAGTTGCACAGCTGGTATGGAAGGTGTGTGCATATGTATTTAAAATGTCTCATGGTGCTCTCGATTGGTTAAAGAACATCGAACTTGAAACATTCATTTCTTTCTTTCTGCTATTCCTTCTGGTTCACCCTCGACAGACCTACTGTTCATAATCAGTCTGTCGAGAGAGTTTAATGATTGTGGGGACGTTTAACTCCCAGCGGGCGCAAGCCCCCGCTGTTAATTACATCAGATGACCCTCCCAAGCCATACTGAATACCTCGTTCATTCTGGGATTTGTGCCTATTTGATGTGAATTGAATAAAGGGCTAAAAGGGGACTGGCGTAAAGATTCTGGTATTGATTTGGTTTTCTATGTATTTGGGTATATGTGTGTGTGTGTGTGTGGTTTCATATTAAAATAATATTTATTGTGTTTTAAAATAAGAGTTTGGATGTTTGAAAGATATACATACATCATTGATTTATATTTGATTCATGGCATAGTTATTCACATTTTATTAACAAATAAAATCATCTAAATTGGAGAAAGGGGTATTTTGGTCATTTCAGGGTTTGGCTGATGTTTGGACATATTCAATTTGATTTAGAAAGATGGGGAATTCAATTTGGGTTCATTTGGAGGTGGTTTGAGTCAATTCAGACTTAAAATGAAGAAGTTGTGACCAAAAAGGACTTAGAAGGACTTATTTGTAAATTATTTATTTTTTGCCAGGGGCTTATTTACAAACTAAAGGGGTATGGATATACAATATGAGGTTTAAACAAGGTTTCAAGTGAAAATTGTACTTCCAGGGGTCATTTATAAAAAGTTTTGGAAAAAAGAGGGTTTTTTGTGTAATTTCATAGGGGCTTCGCTGTAATTAAACTTCATCAGAGGGACTTGTTTGTGAAAAGATTTTTAACTTAATGTTTTATTTATTATTTGGGTTCTTAGATTGTCATTTCGTGCTTTTAGATTCGGGATCAGGACTTTGAAATTAGGGCTGGACATTGGATCTGACTTTGAGATTCGGACAATGGGGTTTATGTCAAAACTTGGGCTATTGACACGTAGGCCCCACATGACAGAGGGCCATTAGGCTTCGGACGTCGATTTCAAATGGAGCCTACTTTGAGATTCGGTTGAAGGATTTATATCAATCATTCTCATATTGATGCTTGCTTTGAGATTCGTGTTTTATTTGAAATTCCCTTTGGCGCCTAGATCGAAGAGACCATGTTGCTTCAAAGTTCGTGCTAGTGGATCGGGTTTCACACCCGAGCTAGGGTTCTTCCCTGGCCAGCAAGGGTTGGGCTCCGGCGGTGCTCCGGTCACGGCTGAGGCAAAGGAGATCAGGACTGGGATCGTCTCCCCTCTCTGAGTACGCTGCACCATTTGTCGGCGGTTGCCGGTCACCGGAGGTGGCGGTTTCAGGCCGAGGCGAAGAAGACACTCAATTTGGTTTTATAATCTTGATTTCTAGGCATTAGCATGATGATTTTCTTTAATTGTTTACCTATTCCTGCTTGTTTCATTGTGTAGAAACTAATGGAGATGTTGATTTTGAATTTACTTAACCATCATTCATTGTTTGGATTTTTGAGTTTTTCGACTTGGTACCGGGTCAGTACCGGCTTGAAGCAGTGGGCTTCTCGAATCATGGCTGGGTCACAAAGGGGCTTCTGGAATTTAACAAATGATCTAAACTCATCATTCGAGCTGACTTTTTATATATATCTTTTTTTTGTATTAATGGAAATTGATTTTTTAAGACTTCATTTCCTTTTTAGAAAATTGGGTTAATTCATGAATTTTGATTCTTTTAATTAAAGATCATACAATCTGCTAGCATTAAATCATAAAAAGATATGTGAACTATGCTTGGGATGAATTTCATGATTTTTAGAATTTTATTTCTATTTTTAAGACATTTATTTTGACTGAAGGGCAGTGAAGGTAATTTTACCAAGTTAATTGCTGAATTTCTTTTTTTGACAAACTGATCTTTGAAACTTCATAATAAATTGAAACAAGGTCAGAAAAATATAAAGTTAATGCCTATTTTATGTATTTTGAAGTGTTCTATCTAACCATGACATTGATTTTCTGATTTGGATTTTTAAAGAATTTGTAATGTTCATTTTACCAGCAGCAGCTTATTGCTGATTTTTCTGTTTTCTTAAACTTGAACTTTGAAAATTCATATCAATTTGAAACAAGATCAGAAAAATGAAAAGTTTATATCAATTTTATGTGTTTTGAAGTCCTCTATTTAATGGTGATGTCCATTTTTCGTTTTGGTCCCTGTTTCAATTTATATTGTCCATTTTTCCAGCAGAGGTCATTTCAGCACCTTTGAGTGCTTTCCTTGTACCAGTGGTACCTATCTTGATTTTTTGTGCTGGAGCTAGGTTCCAAACTGTACCAATAGTTGGTATAGAGCCCTTATCATGACTGGTTGCAAGGTATAACATATTCTAATAGCTTTTGAGCTACAAATTGGTACCAACAAGAGAGAAAAGGGAAATCAAAGCTCCAAAAATTCTTGTATCATGATAAAAAAAAAAAAAAATTATCAAAGTTTGTTTTTATGCAGGGAGGCCCCTGGTCTTGTTTAAAATCACATTTATGCATAATCTCATTTAATAAAGTGGACAAATCCTTAAGAAGTCATTGATTTAAATATATAAATGGCTAATTCCAACATCTTGAATGCCTATTTACAATTTAAACCTCCTTCTTTCACTATTTGCACAAAGTTCATTTGGTTCCTTCATGTTGTATTATTTTTTTTTTGTGCACATGGTATGCATTGATGCATGAAGGAATCAAATAGAGCCATTTATGCAACATAGGTCCAACATAAATGAGATTATAATGGGAACTATACAGCTCAAACCACCATAACTCTTCTCTTCTCTTTTTTTTTTTTTGTTTACCACTAATCTTTTCTAATAAAATAATTAAATAAGCTAGATGCAATAGGAACTATACAGCTCAACACATGCATTCTCATTATTCAATTATTTTATACAAAGATTGGAGGCATGAAAGATCAAGGAAAATCCAAGAAAAATCAGATTTGCATATATTTACTATATTTTTGTTCTACCTTGCTTAAGAAGGAAAATAGCATGCAAAATATTAAAATAGTAACATATATATATATTTTCTTACTTATAAAGGTAAGAAATAAAGAAACAAAAATGAAATGAAAAGAAAGAAAGAAAGGGTATATTTATATATATTTTTGTTCATGCCTATACTATATATATATTTTTTTGATCATTAGGTTTCATGTTTTAACTTAAATAAGTTTGAACATCATGAAAACCTTCTCATCTTCACATTCTTTTTAGCAAAATTGGAAAAGAACACAAAAGAAAAGAGAATGAGAAAGGAGAAGCTCTTGAAGCAAAAAAAAGAAATGCAAAAATAAAAGACTTAATTCTAAAAAAAAGATTTTATTCACATGAGTTCAAAAGCATCAGAAACTACATCTCTCTAGCCTTTCTATTTACCTAAAATTTCGATTTGCACTCTTACAAGGGAAGAAGAACTCTAAAATTCCTTTCTTTTCTCTATTTCTTGCTTATCTCTTAATATTCTAGCTGTAAAATTTCTCGTCTCTTATCGTGGTCTTTTTCTATCTCCCGTCTCTTTTCAACTGAGCTCTAGGTGCCTTCTTATAGGCAACTGAGGGCCTAGGGTTTAGGGTTTAGTTGGCATGATCCTTCCCCTTTAATTTGTTCATCTTTGATCCAATGCCCTATATTTCTTTTCGGGTATCAAATCATCATCCAGGAGCATAGGCCAATGAATTTAGGCCATGCTGGCAATCTGAGAAGCCAATCATCTGCATCCCTTGATTTCTCTATTCCATTTGATTTAAAGGCTCGGATTTGGCCATGTTTGGGTCATGCGCCTCATGCATGGCTGAGGTATTGATTCTTCTATTTTGGAAGCTTGTCTGGGGCACCTAACAGCTGTGCATGAAGTTAATTTTGCACAGGGGTGTCAGTCGCAGACGGGTACAATGAACCGAGGCCGGTTTACGGCTTATCATGGTCTATGACCACTTGACATCCCTTAGCCAATAGAGAGGCGACACAGAGCATGTTTAGTATGTCATTAGCATGCCCTGCGTGATATCCTACTCAAGTTTTATTAATTTCCATTATTGGATCGGGTACTGTTTCTCTTTTGATGTCTACCAGGCGCTACCTTCCATTTTAAGTATACCTCTTCAATGTACATTAAATTGAGGTTTACAGTAGCCACATGAGATCTTGGCGATGCCACTCAAAGCTTTAAAGAGGCAAAACTACCTCTGGTCCGATTCAATTTGAGCTAGACCCGGTTATAACCGAGTTTCTCTTCCCCTTTTGATTCAAATCCTTTCCCTTCAATCGAACCCTTAAAAGGCATCGCCATGGGGTAAGAAACGATAGTCTGATATCAATTTCAACCCTTGTGCAGTGCTTGAACAAATCCTGGGTCTGACTTCTCTTTTTTTCTTTTCTCTGGTTCTCTTTGTTTAGTGAGAGAAGGACTTAATCAAGTATACTACCATTGTCGTTTCATGTAGCAAAGCTGATAATCAAAGAGAATTGAGGTAATTTGGTTCTTTGCCGCGTGCATTTCTCCTCTTCCTTGGCTGTTAACAATCGGCGATGAAAAGAGAAGAGAGGGAGAGAACTGACAATGCGGGCCCACATGTCAGTCTCATTAGGGAGCGAGTATTGTGCAAAGGGGTTTTAATTTCTTTTCTCAGGTACACCAGGCGCATGTGAGCCATGTATAGTATGTATAATGGCTCACTGTGATCCAAGTGTATGGGGCACGAAGGGGTCAAAATATTTCGGGGCGCCGGGTCTGAAATAATCATCGGGATTGGGTAGACTCGGCGCATAATGGGCCATTGGGCTGAGCCATCGGTTCGCAGGTTCAATTTCAATGAGCCAGGTTTACCTGTACCTTTAGGACCAGCGAATTTTACTCCATTTGACTGACCAATGGGCCCCTTCTGTAAGATGTAGGTTTCGTGTACTCCAATTCGTATCCAGGGGAGCATGTTTAATGCTATAGGTCCCCAGAGCCACGTGGCACCAATCAGAGGCCTCTGTTTCATATTTTCAGTATCTTTCTAACCATTTTGTATTAGGAAATGGGCCATATATCAAATGTCATGATTATTTGAATAGCATCTAATCATGTATTTTGTTCAACAATTTTCATTTCCTATTTTGTGTCATTGTGTCGAATTAAAGTATGGTTAGACCTTTAATTGACCAATTTATTTAGTTAAGTGGCATCTTTGTCCAAATAACTATGACTTTGACTTTTTGGGGTCAAACACCTTTCTGCATATTTAAATTTCGTACTTTAAAATTAATTCGCATTTATAGGTTAATTTAGGTGTTTCAGAAAATTTTGATTTTTTATTTACGGCCCGCAATCATCATTTTGCGGTCCGCAACAAAGTATATAAAAAAAAAAAAAAAACAAAAAAATTAGGCAGATAAAAATTTCAATTTTATTGCGGTCCGCAACCTGTTTATTGCGGTCCGCAATGGACACAGATTTTCACGGTATTAACTTAATCTAATTTTTAATTTTTACAGGTTTATTGCGGCCCGCAACCTGTTCATTGCGGTCCGCAATAGGAGAGGACGATAATTAAAAATAAAGGAAGGACTTCTCTGCAAAATCTCTTTCTCTCTCCCTGCGCCTTCTCCATCTCTCTTTCTCTCTTTTGCCGAAACTGCATCAAATCGCTCTCACTCTCTCCACCCGCAGCAAAAAGAAGAGACCCGCAACCATACCTCTCTCCATCATCGCTCTCTCTCTCTATCTCTCTCTCTCTCTACCCGCAGCTCTTCACCGACGAAGAAACCGCATCCCCTTCTCCCTTCTCCTTCCGCCTCTCCTCCGAAACCCTAAGTCGCAGCAAACCCGATCTCAGCCCGCAGCAACCCATCCAGAAAACTTCTCAGCCTCCCGACTCCATTGCGGCCCGCAACCACTACCATTTCGGCCCGCAAGATATTCAGCCAGAGTACTTCACCTTCCAGGTTCCATTCCGGCCCGCAATAAAACTCTTGCGGCCCGCAATACAGTTCGCAGACTACCACTGATGCTGATTTTTCAAGAATTTTGGAGTTTCGATCCGGGGTTTGAACTTCTCGACCGCACTACTCAACTTCCTCACTTCATACTGGTTTGATTGCACACATTTGGTTGTACCTCTAAATTTTTTTTATATTTCAATTGATCAATCGAGGTAATTGAATTTTGAATTGTGCTTGAATTGAATCAATTTGTGATCGAGTATTGTAATTGGTTAAATTGAACTATACTATACCAACATGCCACCAAAGACAAGGGGAAAGGGTAAGGCAACTGCTAGTGATGATTTGTTACCCCCCAAACGTTCCAAACAGTATAGGAAAAGGGCTAGTAATACCAGTGATTCTCATGACACGGAGATGTCAGACCAGCCTAATTGGACCAATTTACCTGAAAATCAGTGGCCTGAAAACAAGAGCCCTGACTTTGGTCTTAGTTTTACAGTCGAGTCAGACCGAGACATCTTCAATTTTCTTAAGTCCAAGAGGGTAGTGCAGCCCAAATATATCCATATACCTACCCTGCAGTCATTAGGTATTTTGAATGAGGTCCAGTCTCTTATGTCTTCCCTTGGTATTTGGGATTACTGCACCATACCAATTCCAGCTTATCGTACTTTAACTTATGAATTTTTGTCTACTCTTGACATGGAAACTGAGAATCTGGCAACATACTACATGGACGGTGCGAAGTACTCCATCACCATGCATGAGGTCAACAGAATCATGGGGTTCCCTAATAGACCTGAGGCAGTGGAGACTCCTGAATGGGATGAGAACACGAGCTTCTATGACTTCTCTTGCCAGCTGATTGGTGGACCTCGGAAGACCTACAAGGCCAGTCAAATCAGCCACCCCGTATTCCGCTACATCCAGCGCGCTCTTGCCTTCACCATCTTTGCGCGCGGTGAGACGGTGGGTACTATGGGTGAGAGCGAGCTCTTCTTCATATATGCCATGCTCAATGCCGAAACAAGACCCGAGGCACTTCCAAATGTCGGCGCCTTCATGTTCGAACACATTCTGGGCGTGCGAGACAACTCAACTCCGGGTGGCATGATATCTGTTGGTGGATTTGTGACCCGGCTTGCAAAATACCATCGGGTGATTCCTGTAGAAGGTCCGGTCTACCGAGTCCTTGCCACGCGTCTCCAAAAGCAGAGTGAATTCATTGATATGGCATATCTTCAGGCGGCCGGTATGTTTTCTCGACTTGGCGACTCACCCTTTTTCATTTCCCGTGGTGGTCAGCAGGTTCCTCTACCCCTGCGAGTTCCTATCGACAAGGCAGATCCTTCCACTTGGATTCTGCCCCTTAATGTGGCCCCACCACTACATCAGCAGCACCAGCATCAGCCAGGTGCCGAGCCTGCCGCACAGCCACATGTTGATCCATCTGGGATGCCTCTGCCAGAGCAGCATCATGCCCCGCCTCCTCCTTACTGGGGTCCCAACCAACAGACCCCGCAGCAGATGTACGAACTGATGCAAACAATGAACACCAACATCACCAATTTGGCCACTCAAAGTGAAGGACAGTACACACAGCTGCGCTCTTATGTGGACGAGCGGTTCAACTCTGTCGACCAACAGATTGCCGACCTCCGCACCTATATACATGACCAGTATGGCGAGCATCAGACCTACATGACAGGCCAGTTCAACACTTCTCATTCTGACATGACTCAGCTCAACACGCAGATGGGACGTATGCACGTCCAATACAATGATCTGGCAGGCGATGTTGATGAGATAGCAGATCAGCAGCATGGCACTTACCATCGGACCGACCGCATATACACGCACATGTCGCGCTCTGGATTTGTTTCAGCTGATCCGATACCGAGGCGCAGACGACCTAGGCGTCCACCATCTCAGGAGACTGGTACACCATCTCAGGAGACTGCTGCTCCTCCGCAGCAGGATTGATCACCATTGTGAGTTTTCTCATCTCCTCTTTTTCCCTTTCTTTGTTTTGTTTGTTGCACCGAGTCGGTGCAAATGGATAGGCTTGGGGGGGGTAAATTGTAGGAATTGTATCTTGTATCTTATTTGCTTTTTGTTTAGGATAAAAATGGTAAGTTTTGTGCACTTTAGGGGAAAACAATACAATTTGAGGGCTTATTTCAAAATTTTTGTTTGGTGATTTCGGTGATATAACCTCATGGCACAAGAAGAGGTATGTAATTGGTGAGTTATGATGCCTTATGATACCTTAGTACCTGTGGTCTTCAATTAAAATCCTATTTTACATGTTGAAAATCAAGTCTCATACGCGCAAAGCCAAGAGTTTCCGAAAGGCTTGGTGCCTGTAGGAGACTTTGCGCGAGACTCAGAAATCCTTTCCCAATCGAACTTAATTGAACAAAGGTGTAGGCTGAAAAAGTGAGCTATGTTGGATTGAAGTCCATAGGACAGATATATCCGCATAATAAAAAATAAAAAAATAAAAAATAAAAAAAAGGAGAAAAGAAACAAAAACAAAATAAAAATGAGTGGAAAAATGAGCGAGCCAAAAACAGACGGATGCACAAGTAAAAAAAAGTCAAAGCATCAGGCACAGTCTACACCATTAATTGAATTTTTCTTTTTCAAAGGATTTTCTGGAATTGGTTATCACTTGTAGAATTGGGAGATTAATCCAAGACTCACTAACTCTGAGGTGTCATGTAGGTATAAATTTGCTTAGTTAAAATCGAAACTTGCGTTTGTGAGGTGAAGAAGATCATTGAAAGAAATCCGAATAATTGTTCTACCACACTCATGCTTCGAATTAAGTTGTTTAAACCCAAATTTGCCTTGACTGACCAAATTTTTAATTTTAGCAATTGTTACTAGGATAGTTTAGATAACTTGGTTTAAAAAACGTAGCCAACCCCGGGAATTTCCGTGAGGGTTTAGACTTGCTTGGAACAAGCAAGGACTAGCCTTGGGGGAATTTGATAAGTCAAAATTATATCTATTGAAATCTAGGGTTTATTATGTGAATTAAGCCAAGTTTTGGTTAGATTAGGTTTGATTAGGTTAGAAATGTCCGAAAGTTCAAGTTACTGCCCTAGTTATGTTTATTTTACAGGTAATCAAGTGTTTGGAGCTTAACGAAGCAAAACGGGTGATTTGTAGCAAGTCAGCACGAAGATTGGAGAATCTGTCAATGTTGTTGCGGCTCGAAGTGAAGTTCATTGCGGCCCGAAACGAAACAAGTCAGAGCCTCATCATTCCTGCACATTCATTGCGGCCCGCAACCATACCCATTGCGGTCCGCAATGGGTATGGTTATACAGTTTTTCTACACGACAAAATTAACTGCCTCCACTCATTGCGGCCCACAATGAATGTTATTGCGGCCCGCAATATGTCGGTTCAGCGCCCGAATTTGCTATTTTTAGTGTTTTATTTTGAGATTTTGTGAGGGGTATAAATAGGAAACTTGTAAAACAGGCAAGGGACGTTTTTTAGACAGAATTTCTGGTTTTAACAAGGAGAAGAAGGAAGAGAAAGGAAGAGAGAAGAAGGAAGAAGAAGAACATCATCGATCAACCGGTTTTATTATTTTCTTTCCTTTGGAACTCTTTTAACTCTTTTAATTTCATTTGTGCTTTAGCCATGACTGGCTAGAGGCTTTTCTAGGGTTAACTAGGGCTGTACTTGAAACTTTTGTTATGATTTAGTTGGTTTATTCTATATGTTCTCGTTCTTTGTTACGATCTATTCTTTATTTTAATTGATTGTGAAGACTTAATCGAAATCGCATGAAACCCTAGGATTTGGTATTTGCAATTGAGAAATTGAATATTAAGTCCTGACCATAAAGAATAGGGTATTTGATAGGTTAAGTACCGAGAGGTGACGCTTGTCTTATACGGGCTTTGCCTAATAGTTTAGACAAATTGTGCCAAGTACCGAGAGGTGAAAGACGGTTTTCTAGATTTATTGGGACAGTAAGAACTTAATGACTTTAGATTAGTATAGCCAAGTACCGAGAGGTGACGTTTATTCTAATTTGAAGATGGTATTAATATAGAGATATCACTTTGTACCTACAACCTCCAACTGTGCCTTCATAACTAAAAGAACAAATTTAATAAACCAATTAGTCATAACACTAGTGGATAGGAACCCTAAGAAACCCTAATTTCTCATATTTGTTAAAAATCAGATTTTGCTTTAAAAACTTTAGTTTAATTCAGTTTAATCAAAACCAAACCAACCTTTTGAACAAACAAAAAACCTTTTTATTTCCTTTTACTAAATTAAATTGTTAGGTTAGAAAAAAACATTCCAACTTGTCCCTGTGGAGACGATCCCTAAGTACTACTTGACAAGGTTGTACACTTGCAACCGAATTGAGTATAAATTAGGATTTATTACTTGTATTGCAAAATCTACATCAATTTGGTCTCCAATCACGAATGTTGAACGGTTTGGACCGACTGTTTGGACTTCAAAAATGTAAAAACCGAAATGTTTATTCTATGGCCTAGAAACAAACGTTCTGATATTAGAAAAAAAAAAACGTTTCTATTTCTAGACTGCAGCTAATTAACTATTGTCAAATATCAGCTTGTGCTTTGTTTCTATTACTAATTAGAAAAAAATTAATGAATGAAAAAACCAATCAACTAATATAAATTTGTGCATTTATTTATTTTCGTTCTTCTTTACAAGACTGTTTCAAGTATTGCAGTACAACTGGTGTTTTTGAACTCACCAACCTTTTGTGATCTTAATTTTAAAATTTGGATTGACTTTAAACGACAAATTCAAATTATTAAAATTGATCTACTTTACGAGTGATTTGTTTACATATCAAATTAATAAAATTTTAAGTTAATTTAGTATAAAGTCAAGCGGTAAAAAAATGATAAAAAATGAATGCGTTAAAAATTAACTTATAAACTTACTTTTTTTTTTACTACTTGACTGACTCTATACTAAATTAAGTCAAAATTTTATTAACTTGACTTGTAAACGCACTTGTAAAGTAGATCAATTTCAACAGTTTGAATTTTTTTTTTTTTGGTGTTGTTGACGAAATTGAATTTTTTTTTCTAACAATCTATGAGATGCTTAATTTACAATTAAGTGTGCCATTAATTAGGTGTACTAATCTTTGACAGCTCATTTTGATCAGAACATCTCCAATTATTCAGCTCTCAAATATCCAAATTTTATAGAGAATAAAAGAACTTGGTTGGTAACGAAATTAGATTAACATCATAAATTAACACAAAACTACACTAATTAATAAATGGACAGAGCATATAGTCATGCTGGGGTGCAAACGGATCGGATAGTGGTAAAACCATATCTATATCCGTTTTTATTTTTCGGATACGGATACGGATCGGATATTAAACGGATACGGATACGGATCTTCTCTGGCATTTTAAGATCAGACGTGACATGCACTTACTGCAGCTTCACTTCCACCACCTACGACCCCTGCATAGATCTCTTGCTGGACCTTGATTCGACCCATCGGACTCGCCAGTTGTCTCCAGTTCCCGTTTGCTTTAGACATGGCAGTGTACCTGTCGTCATCTGTTCTAAGGAGTCGGTACGGGAACCGCTTATTACCTGTTGTCGAAAATGGTGCCAGTGAAGCTGCGATAAGCATTGGGACATCGTCAGAGTTTGAAATTTTTGCGGTCGTGACGCATTCGGGTCGGTTGGATGCGGGTCACTACGTGACTTATTTAAGGATTAATAACAGTTGGTTTGATGATGCATGGGTGATTAAAGTTGAAGAGAGTATTGTTAGAGAGTCTCAGGCATATATGCTGTTCTATGTGCAAAAGGTGCTTTGTTATACAGCGGGTGGTAATACTGGTACCAGTACCAGTACAATTGAACCGGTATGACAAAATTAAGTTCAGGTATTTTTTTTGTGGTGGTTTTGGTTTTTAGTTGGAGTTGCTAACTGGGGTTAAATTTTGCTGATCAATATCATTATTTCAGTTTTGATATGGGGATGAGAGGGAACCTGAATTTTTTGAACGTGTTCCTTTGGGAAAAATGACAATAGTCGTTTGTTGTACTGAAATTATTAATATTTTATATCATGAGATGTTATTATTCTGAACTGTATTTATACACTGAAAAACATTGCATCATACCTTGTTAACTGAATATTATTTACTAATGTTAGTTTAGTTGAATTGACAGATCAATTTGTGTTGAATTTGGTGGTTGGGTTTTTAATATTACAAAGCAGCTCCATATATGTATGGAAATTAGAAATATAACAGTAGGTATCATAATTATTTTGTTGCAACTTTTCGTAATTTTTTTAAATATTTCTTGAGATAATTCGAAAAAGGGAAAAACTTAGTTAAAAATTAGAACGAATCATAAAAAGTATTTATGGTTCATATTCCATAATTGTATTTTTTCTAATAGTTTCGGTGGTTTATCTGCCATAAAAAATATAATAAAAATATGATTCAACACGTATCGGCACGACACATATGTTGAACACATGTATTGTATTTGGGACGAATACAACACAACACGACACAACGCGGTACATCTTTAAAACCCTATTTGTAGGAAATTCAGAGTAGGTCCGATACCCATCGGATCTACTTTTAGATGGGTTTAATCACCGTTTGATCAGCATTAAGATGTGTGCACTCCACATTAAAATTTGTGTACGTCTTCTTCAATTTCTGTGTGCATAAATCTTAATACTAATCGGACGTTAGAGCTAATTAGACTCAAAAGTAGGTCCGATGCCCATCAAACCTACTCCGATCTCTATTTGAAGAGATGCAAAAAGAGGTTTGTCAAAGGAAAAAGACAAAGCAAAGTCATTTAGGATGCCACTGTCCATCATTAACTTGTACTTAGATTCTCATGTGGAGCCTCCATTTTGGTGTCTTTTTATAGGATCATACAAGATTTTTAATGTACCAGTCCCATTGATGAGTGCTGGTACGAACCATGACCAAAAGTATTTTATTTGGTACAATCAGTTCTGCAGTTCCAGTAAAAATGTCCAGTCTAACTGTTTATGTATGTCCTGTTCAGGCTGCTTTCTATGATTGATGTTGGTAAAAGATAAAACAAAATGAGAAATTTTGATGTTTTCTATTTTTCGATTGTGAAATCTGAATAAAGAATAAAATCAATTATAAGTGTTCAAAAGAGAAAGTTGTGCATTTTTTTTGTCACTTGTTGTAAGAGATTGGAGTAGGTAACGATCCGATTTGGTTCTGATGTCTGATCAAAACAGTTCGATCCTTATTAAAATTTGTGTGTACTTGATCTGCACAAATTTTATAGCTGTTTTGTGAATCATGATGTGCCGATCAAACGGCTTCAATTGGTATCGGGCGATGTTGAAAAAAGATGCTGAAAAAAGATAATGAAGAGCAGAGAAAGCTGAAAGAGGAAGATTCAAAGTAGAGAGGACAATCCAACTCGAGATGGAATGTACGGAGCTTCTTTAATATTCGTGCATATTTGATCGGATTGGACGGTCTAGATCTAAACAGAAATATTGTGTTATCTCATGTGATATGAATTCCACTTCTTCAACTTTTCCTCTTCCTTTAGCTTCCTTTACTGCATCAGAGCTCTATTTTTCTACTTTTTAGAATGAAAATCACTCATATCTACTTATTAGGCTTCTTTTTAATTTGGTTTCTATTTCTAGATTGCAGCTAACAACTGCCTTTGTTTCTATTACATAAACAATTGAGTGAGACCATGGTAATATGTATATTATTATATAGTGGTCTGTACTATAGACTCATATTTTCATTTTTAAAGTTCAAATAATCAGTCGAAACCGCTAGTTGCAAATCAAATTCTATATTTATTTCAAATTTTTTTACTATCTAATTTTTAGATAGGTAAAAAATTACTTATATAAAAAATAGTAAAAAAATAGGAAAATATATATAAAGATCGTGTTGAGTGGTTCGAATAAATTATTTAAACTTTAAAACACATATATAAAATTATAGATTTATGAATGGACCGATCTGCTAAGTGGAATCCACATCCATACAAAATATTAATGAATGAAAAAAAACAATCCACTAATTTGAATTTGTGAGCATTTATTTTTGTTCTTCCTTACCCTTTTTTCTAACAATCTATGAGATTTTTTATTTGACATTTAAGGGTGTCGATTTAAACCCTCAATTTAATTAGGTGTACTAATCTTTGACAGCTCATTTTGATCAGAATATCTCCAATATTCAGCTCTCAAATACCCAAATTTTCTAGAGAATAAAAGAATTTGGTTGGTAACGAAATTACGTCAACATCATAAATTGGGATCCGACTCTGCTGTTTTTATCTAAGAAAAACAGATTCTGCTTTTCAGATCTCAACCATTTAAAATTTTCCTTTCGCATATCTCAATAAAAAAACTTTTTCATGTACAAATCTCAACGAATTTGAATGGTTGGGACCGGAAAAGCAGAATCCTGCTTTTCTTAGAGAAAAGCAGCAAGTCGGATCTCATAAATTAAGAGAGAGAGGGAAACAAAACAAGAACTTGGTTGGTAGCAAAATTTATAATCAATTGACATCTGATTTGGATCATTACTATTATTATTTCATAGAGATCTGATTCGGTATCATTAAAAGATGTGCAGTTACTTGGCGCTTCAATCAAAAGTATAAAATGTATTAAAAGGATGCACTTTATAATGATTTTAGTGCGCAAGTAACAAACTAATTTTTTATTTGTAGCATTTTAAAAGTAGCACGGTTCCTTGAAATCTCAAATACCTAATTTGAACCTACCCGGCTACACATCTCCAGCTTGTACTTTACTCTGAGTGACTTCTTTTTAATGTTATTATTTTTTAATTTAAGAAATTAAGTATTATTTATTGTTGTAATTGAAAAAATTACATATTACTATTTGTTGTTTTTTAGTCGTTCAAAATAATCGATAATATTATTTGTCATTGTTTGTTTTTTTAGTCGTTCAAATGTCTTCATTTTTTGTGCCTCTATCATGCCTCCAATTTTTAAACGTTAATAACTTAAAATTTAATACTCAAGTATCAAAATAAAACCGTTAAGTTTGATCTATATCATTATTTTTATGCACATATAAAAAATTACGACATTTCGACTTTGTTTTGATCGGTGTCGAGAGCTTGTAAAAATACATTGATATGAATAAATTCTGGACGTTTATTTTTCAACTTATTTATTCATATAAAAACAAAACCGAAAATTGATAAATTTTCATTTGCATGTAAAGAAAATAATATTGATTTCATCTAATGATTTTATTTTGATATTTGAGTTTTAAAATTTTAAGTTATTAACATTTAAAAAATGAAGAAATGATAGAAACAAAAAAAAATAAACACATTTGAACTTTCCTCTATATTTAATTATTTATGCTAATATTTGAGATTTCAAGATATCTTTTGAATTTATTATTTTTAAAATACTACATATATAAAAAAGTTCGACATAACAATATAATGATTCCTAGCTTAGTCACAAAAAAATTGGACATATATATAATACAGGAAAGTTTACTTTAAAATTCGCGCAAATTCATATCCTGATCCAAATTTCCGTAACAAACCATCTGGAATTGGGAATTGTCGATTTGGGGTACAATTTTGGGTACCCGTATAGAAATACTCGTATGGTGCGGCATGCCGCAGATATGGGATAGCGACCGTACGACTGCATTCCTGACAAAGCACACCTACCGGATTTCATCCTATACCACCATATACACATGGCCTTCATACACCTTAAGTATGATCGTGGGCCCCACCAAATGCTTCTAGACTACACCTCGTTCTGGGAACGCTTTCAAATTGTATTTCATTTATAATTCGTATTGCATCCTTTATCACCATATACACCTGGTTTTCATACACCTTTTTTACTACTCACGTGGGCCCACCTGTAAATACACGTTGCATCTAGCTGTACACCTTGTCTGAACGCTTTCAATTTGTATTTCATTTATAATTTCATTTTTCGGTACTTTTGCCATGAGTCTAGATACTCTGAAGTAACTCAAAATTTGTGACCGTTTGATCGAAAGTAAGATCTTTCAATAATCGTGCCAAAACAGATCTGACGGTTAAGATCTAAATTCGAAATTTGACTTACTTTAGGTGAAATAAGTTCCTTTCGCGGTTTCGCCAGTGCTCTTTTCGGTGTCTAAAGTCTAATGAAATCATAACTTATAGATCCATTAACCGCCATTTTTTTTTTCCCTTTTCTCTCACGCGTTTTTCTCTCTTAGAAGGTACACAAGCTGAACAGTAACGCCATTGGAAGAGACAATAACACATTTCTATCGGATTTGATTTCAGATAAGAAGCCCGTTATGAGGTCAGGGATGGCTGAAGAATAAAACTTTTAATTGGGAGAAATTGCATAATTTGTTTCTAATTGGAGATAGAACAGGAGATGATGAGTTGGAAATATAAAGCTGGGTTATTTCTAATTGGCACAGTTGTTGTGATTTGGGTCACCTCTGCTGAGGTTACTCAGGTTAGATTTCTTCTCTGAATTTTGATTCTGTATATATATAGATTTACAAATTTGTTTGCTTGATTTGGTATTAGTGTTTACAGAGCTTCCTACACAAACTGAAACAATTTTCAGGCTAAATACCAGTTCACTGGTATGGTACCAGTTGTTTATTGTGTTACCAAATGATGCATTGGTACTGATAGTTAAATTATGTGGTACCAATCTGTGTGAAAATAAAATAAAATAATTATAGTAACTCTTAGTGCACAATAAAATTTGGTTCTTGATTGTGTATTTTTGTTTAATTTTCTAATTTTCAGGGAATATTCACAGATTATAAACAGCCATTTGCAGTTACATACCTAGGTGCTTCGCTTATGGTTATATATCTTCCCTTGTCACTACTCAAGGATTGGATATGCAATAATGTAATGAAAAAGCAAACGAAAAGCACTGATGGCATTTCTGAAATTATCACCAAACCTGCTCAAAAGGTCATACTAGAAATGGAGTCTCTAAGCTCTTTAACTAGAAAAGATAGCGGTGTTGATATTTCTTCAAAGACAGATGAAGAGTCGGTTGCTCTAATTACATATACAACAAGCAGTGAATTTTCCAAGGAGAAATTGGCAGCGGTTCCTACTATGGAAATTGTGAAATATGGGTTTTATCTTGCACCTATTTGGTTTGTTACTGAGGTTAGACCTACCTTTATAATTCACATTTCACAGTAAAAGGTACCTCTTGTGGGCTCACTGGTACCATACAGGTGCAAGTGACTGGTACTAATTTTTTATTCACTGGTATGATCGTGATGCCAGTTAAGAGTATTTTTAGATCAACAATGGTTTCCTAACTTTAAACTAAATATTATACCAAACTCACCTTCACTACTGCCAGTATTATTCATGTAGCAAGATCTACTTGTATAATTCACACTTCACAGTTAAAGGTAGGGATCACTGGTAGCAGACAAAAACCAAGTGACTGGTGCTAATTCCTGATTCACTGGTATGATCGTGATTTTGACTGGCACCCCTGATGCTACTTATAGGTAGATATCTTTCATCGAAATTAAATCTGCTAGTGTGCAATCACTAAGAATGTTCTTCTTTTTCTTTCTATTTTTACATCGGGGCAGTACTTGTCGAATGCGGCACTGGCAAGGACGAGTGTGGCAAGCACAACTGTGCTGTCTTCGACCTCGGGATTATTTACGCTATTTTTCGGTGTGCTTTTGGGGCAAGATTCGTTGAATGTGGCCAAGATTTTGTCCGTCTTGGTTTGCATGGCTGGTGTTGTCATGACCACCATTGGCAAAACCTGGGCTTCTGACGATGCCAAGCTGAGCCCCTCTGAGTATGCTCTAATACTTTTACTTGAACACCCCCCCCCCTCCAATTTTTGTATAGGTATCATAAAAGAATAATAAAATCAAAGATGTACCATCGATTTCGATTAATTTCGTTTTATACCACAACCTCTGATTCAACAGTTGAAATCTATGTTATGAAAGAGCCAGTTTTTCTAAAGATGATAACGCAGATTTCGCCTGCTGAATAATTCAGCGGTTGTGGTATAATGCAAATTTTTTTGAATCAATAGATGGGTGAAATTTTGATATTCTTTTATGGTATGATAAAAAATTTGTATCTCCCCTGCCCCCTGCCCCCTCCCCTTTATCCCTGTTACCTTCTGGAGGGTGAAATGACTGAATTGCCCCCCTTGACTGCTTTGGATGATCCTGTCTGTGCTAGTATGGATACTGGACATGTTCTCAAAAGTTGTTTCGAACTTTCCAGTTAGATCAATATTCTTATTTTTGTACCTGATTTCAAACCATAATTGCTAGCTTAAGTGTACTTGGTCTTGTTCTTAGTTACATTTCTAATAATTTTTGGCATTTGGTTATTACAAATTTCAGGAGTGGAGAGAGAACTCTTGTTGGTGATCTTTTTGGCCTTCTCTCAGCTGTCACATATGGTCTATTTACTGGTATAATGTTGCCTTTTATACATTATTGAGAAATATTTCAATTGTAACCATCCTTTTGTCAAAAGTCATACTTTCTATGAATAGCACAGAATATAGAAAATGGTAGAATCCAGTTTTTTATTATAAAATAACCCTTGGATTTTTTTTTTAATGCATGAAGTTCTACTGAAAAAATTTGCTGGAGAGGAAGGTGAAAGAGTAGATGTGCAAAAGCTGTTCGGATATGTTGGTCTCTTTACACTTGTTGCTCTTTGGTGGCTTGGTATGGCTTAATTCAATTTTTCATTTCTTGAAAATTCTAGTGAAGTTCGTTGGCAATAATGATATAATAAATTTTTAAAATTTTTATATTGATTATTAATTGTAATTACATTTGTATTTGACCCTGTCAAATGAAGTAATTATAATTAATTGCTATTTTAATTATTTGTAGTAACTTTCCTTAAATGCTCAAATGGACATGTATTATCATGTATGTAACACAGACCATTAGAGAGATGCTGTATAGACCTCTCCCGATTTCCTCCTAATAAGTATCGAAGTTAAGAAAAATAATTATGGAGCTTAATCTATATAAGATATAATAATGTTTGTTATAATATTTAATTTCAGTATGGCCCTTGACTGCGCTGGGAGTAGAACCAAAATTCACGATTCCTCACTCCGCTAAAACTGATGAAGTGGTGATAGCAAATGGATTAATTGGAAGTGTCCTCTCTGATTATTTCTGGTATTTACTGACAGAACAATTATTTTTCCAGTCAGGTTTGGTACCAGTACCAAGCCAAATTCCTTTCTCTACCTTTATTGGGGTTTCTTGCACCTAGGGGTGTCAATGGTACCCTTTTATTACTCAACTCTGTATCGTATCCGATGAGACGGTTACGGGTAAGAGTAAAGTTTTTTCGGTCACATAATTGGTAAGGATACCTGTAAAGATTATTTCTTACCCATTATCTTATATGGTAATTATTAAAAATAAAAATGATAAAATTATATATATAGTTATATATATTTATACGGGGATGGTGCATGATATCATATATTTTTGTTCAGGGCCCATATATATATATTCAATGGGTCAGCCGTTTACCCGACCTGTACCATATTCGATAAGATGGGTACAGTAAGGTTTTTTTTTTGTTAGCTAATCGGGTACTGGTAAGGGTAAAGTTTTTATTTGTTAACTTATGCATAAGGGTATGAAAATGCTTCCACCTGACCTGTTCCTTACCCGTTGACACCCCTACTTGCTCCTTTTATAAAACAGAATCCTTGTAGGTCTTTTATTTTTTTCTGGTATGAAAATTGTCGAAATTTTATATACAGGGCGCTCTCCGTGGTATGGACGACACCATTAGTGGCCACACTGGGCATGTCACTGACAATCCCACTTGCTATGGTTGCTGACATGGTCATCCATGGCCGACATTATTCTGCTGTCTATATTCTCGGCTCTGCTCAGGTGACGTTTATTATTTTTCTTGATAGAATGAGGCTATGGTACTATGCATAGCGTATATTGGTCCGTACTATGGATCAATATCTTCATTTTCAAAGTTCAAATAATCGATCTGAACCGTTCAACATAATCTCCATATTAAAATGTGCTCGTAGATCAACTATTATATTTTCTAGAATTTTTTGCTTTTATTTTAGATAGGTAAAAAATCATTTGATCTAATGATTGTAGACCATTCAAAAGTAGCGATTTTCTACCTATCTTAAAAAATAGTAAAAGAAATTCTGAAAAAAATGTAAAATTTAGTCTGCAATTACATTGTCATATGGAAATCACATTGAACGGTTCGAATCGACTAATTGAACTATGATTCTAGCCTCACTCTTCTTGAAATATATTATAGTTAAAGAGTATAAGAAACTTTCCAGTGTGCTCTTTGAATGTTTAGAAATTTCACCTTTACCCTTTGTAATAAATACAAAGCATCACACACACTTCTCAAAAACTCAAAAGTACCTGCTTATCAGCTAAATTTGATTAACCAATGTATAGTTTTTGATAAAACCTGATTAACTAAGGAAATTACTCCTTTTCCTCAGGGTTAAAAAAAAAAAAAATCTATAAATACTTGCTAATAATGTCTAGTACTCTTCCTGCTGGTACCAAAATATCACCAGTATACATATTATATTGTATTATTGTACAGCTACTGATGCTAACAATAACAATAAGCAAATAAATATAGGAAAAAATTTCACCATAACATACACTCGAATTCCTTTTATGATATTTTCTCTGAGAATTATATATTTTTATCTTTTGACAGGTATTTGCCGGGTTCGTCTTGGCAAACCTTGCAGATCGAATTTCGCGGTTTTTAGGCTTATAGAAACAAATCATTTTTTTTATTTTTATGTTGCAACTTTTACACAGTTAGCTATTTTTTTTGTTCCATTTTTTGTGCTTTCCATTTGGAAAGCAACACGGGTCACAAACGACCATCGATAAGGCGTTTTTTCTCGGTTTTTCTGTGTTTTTTTTTTTTTTGCCACTTAGCCAAATGGTATATGTAAATTGATTTTTAGATTAAGTTTTTAGAACTTGTATTTCTTGATATACATTTTATTGCATTTTTTTTTCTTACTCATCTCCAAATTGATTCTTCTACGTTACTTGAAAGTTAAGCATTATTTAATTATTTTGCGTCTTTTTGTGGATAGTGTTGTAGTTTCAAATTGAAATTTTAGCTTAAAAACGGTATTGAAAGAGACAACTTGGCTGCTTCTATGTTGACATAATTTTTGACTTTCTTGTGAGAATTTGGCAGCGAGGAGAAAATTGTCAATAATCAGCTATTCGTTTTTGTAAATTGTCGAAAGAGCAGGGTCAAACAGCAAAAAATACTTTCACATAAAACAAAACCCAGTGTCAAACAAAGCAGGGTCAACGTGCGGGGCCAATTAATCCCTCTGACAAGTGGGGCCTCTAACCTGATGGTGTCGAATCTGAAACGACCACCAGGCGTTGATTTGTAACGCATGCATCCATCCTGAAACAGCTCTTGGGATCTGCTATCCGCTCCATAGCACGAACAGGAAACCACCAAACCAAAGAACTACTTCTGTCCACGTGTAATTTTAAATGCGGTGTTTTGGTGGTTGCTGTTCCTTATCAGCAGCTGATTGATTTTCGGAAACAAACAGACTTGATTCTTTCCCTCACGCAAACTCGGCGAGCTTCTCAGATGCTTTTTCGGATATTCTGTGACGCGAATGTGTGATCTTCCATGTGGTATCTAGTCTACATGGTATGATTTTTTACTGGTGAAAAGAAGCTTGAATAAGAGTAAATATTAAATATCCATTGAAATATTAAAACTTAACATTTTTTTTGTAATGATAATTATAAATTGTATTACGCACATGAAAAAATATAAAGAAACTTTAGATATGATAAGAGATATCTTGAGATATAATTCGTTAATTTTGTGTGCTAACAAATAATAAATGATGCACGCATGAATGCACAATAAAATATAATAACATAATTAATTTTTGTAATTACCAATAATTTACACAAGCATATATAATTGAGAAAATAATTATATCAATCTTGTCATTTTCTATCTCATTCTTTTTGTGCCACAAGTTTTTGTTTTCTATACTTTTTCTCTCTAGTTTCCTTGTGGGACTTTCTCTCTTTCCTACATATATATCTTCTATATATTTGTATAAAAATTATTTCACAAATATAATAAAATTAAGTACATTCTCATGTTATAAATAAGAATAGATCAACCAATGTAAATAAAATATTTACACTCAAATAGATAATTAAAATTCTGAGGTCAATTAATTAAATATAAGACTGGAAATTAAGATCAACCAATTGTAAATTTTGTATATGCATTTACTCATAGATCAATTTTGTGAAAACTCTGGCAAAAATTCTTAACTTAAATCAAAGAAGTAAATTTGTGCACTAAGTTTGTATCTATATATGTATATATGCTGCTGTTATATTAATTTCTCCTGTCCAAATTATATTTTTTTAAGCAATGAGAATATTCTATAATTAACTATAAAAAGAGAGAATATTCTACAATTTGAAATATAAAGAACATCTTGTTCTTTTTGTCAATGAATAATATTGATTAATGGATAATAAAATGCTTGAATATGGCTAGTGTTTATAAACAAATATGCCAACTATAACCTCTTTGATGAGACTTGCTAAATTGATATATATATATATAGTGGAGGGTTCCAATGCCTCATGCCTTTCATGCCTCATCATACCTCATGTTCTATATCTTCGTTTTCAAAGTCTAAATTGTCCATCCGAACCGTTCACCATGATATCCATACTAAAATATGGTTGGAGATGAAATTTTATAATTTTTGGAAATTTTTTACTATTTTTTAAGATGGGTAGAAAATCACTGTTTTTTAAACGGTCCAAAAACAGTGATTTTGTACCCATCTTAAAAAATAGTAAAAAATTTCCAAAAAATATAAAATTTCATCCCCAAGCATATTTTAGTATGAATATCATGTTGAACGGTTCGGATCGAAAATTTGAACTTTGAAAACGAAGATATAACATATGATGTAGATGAGGTATGAAAAACATGAGGCATTGGAACCCTCCTCATATATAGTGAAACAAATTTGCTAATTATCTAAGTGTAAACATAAACAATATATGAGCTAATTAATGTTAAGAATAGATCAACTAATGTGTTTATATGTGCTACAAATGAAGCTAATAAATTGTTTTTAGAATAGATACAAAATATTTTTCTTAGATTTTTATAAATACATTGCTTCACATTGTTACACATACTTGTACTATTTTAGTTGTTCAAAATGAATCAATTTAGTACTGCAAGAGAGCATCTCTCTCCACTTGAGAGTAGGTCCGATGGGCATCGGACCTACTTTGGTTCGATGGGTTTAATCACTGTCGATTTGCTTTAAGATTCATGTGGAACGCTTTAAACTTCGTGTGCGTATGTTTCAATTTTCATGCGCACAAATCTTAAATTAGATCGGACGGTCATCATGCTCGTTGAACCTAAAAGTAGGTCCGATGGGCATCGGACCTATTCCGTTCTCCTCTCTCTCCCTCTCTCTCTATCTAATAAACAGTTGAGAGTTGAGACCAGAGACATCAATGCCCGTACAAACAGAGAGCAGCTGGTCCTGGTAAAGGCTGTAATGTAGTAAATACAGGAAAGATAGATCACACAACAAATTAATTAAAGCATTAACTCAATATTAATAAATCACCAAATTAATTCATATAACAAAAATAAGGAAAATAAAGAAACAACAGCCCAATAATTTTCTTTCATAACTCTCTCTCTCTCTCTCTCTCTCTCTTACATAAAACCTTCCTTTTCCCCTTCCTCCAAACCACACACCTTCTCTCTCTCTCTCTCTATAGCATTTTTGCATACATGGCTACTACAAACATTGTAGAGAGAGAAACCACAACCAACACCACCACCTCTCCCATTTATGGTGAATCAAACAATGGCAACACCATCTACGTACATGTCGACCCGTTGAGTTTTCGAGCGGTGGTTCAGAAGTTGACCGGTGCACCCGTAAAACCAATTCATGCTCTCTCCAACTCTTCTCTCCCCTCTGCAAAGAGGCCAAAGCTTCAGGTACATAATTAATATATTATAATGTTTCACAAGAGATAAGCATGTATTATAATGTTGCCTTGCTTCAGATCAATTGTACCAATTTAATTTAATACAAGCCAAGAATATGGTTTAATTTTAAGCATTGTATATGCTTAATTCCTTTAAGCATGATATGTTATATGTACAAATTTTACTAGTTTTATACAAGTTCAAGCCAAGAATTAACACAAATGTTATACTACTGTTAGCTAGTACATATATATCATGTATTTCTTATATCTTATAAATTCAATCCATGTTTTTTTTGTTTTTCTGTTTATGTTCGTAGGAAAGGCGACGAGGCATGACACCCGCTAGGCTAGACATCCCCTTTGCTACGCATCTCCAAATTGTTTCGCAAATACAAAAGCCGATCGGTGATGTCTCTCTCTCTCCGGTTTCAACCATAGATTTTTCTTTCTTCTTGGCCTCCAACTCTCCTCTCTCCTCGTCGCTTTCTCCTACTTCCTTCGCAAAGATTGCGGGCCCCACCGTGGTGTTAACGAAGGAAGAAGAGGAGATAGAAGAGAAGGCGATAGCTGAGAAACGGTTTTATTTGCACCATTCTCCAAGAGGTGGTGAAAATGGTGCAAAACCTAAGTTGTTGCCATTGTTTCCTGTCATCTCTCCAAAATCAAGGAGCATTTCTTCCAATTCTTAGGCTTTTTTTTGCTATATTTTAGTAGTAGAGATCAATTAGAGATAATTATATTGTGTAAGACATACATGAGATGCATGGAGGTTCTTTTAGTCATTTATCTTTTAACCTTTGGAAAATTAATTAAAAAACACAGTTTCAACAGTTAAAATATATTTTTGACTTTAGCTATTCTCTTAATTTTTTTTTTTTTTTTTTTTGAAACACATTTCGTTTCTTCAACTAGAATTGAGTATAAATAGGGATTTGAATTTAGGCTACAAAAGTTGACTGAAGTGGTTAAGAGAATTAATAATATTATTAGCAAATTAAGTTAATTTGTTAGTAATAAGTATAATGCAAAAATTAAACAAACAAAAAATGTATAAACTATTGCAAACAAAACTAGTTATTTCTTTTGACCTTTGTGTAAATATATGAGAATTGATCTAAATCATTGACATGAACAAGACAAGAGCTGCAGGCCTCTTGTCTGCCCAAAAGAGCCCTTGTTCCCAATTCAAACTTAAAAGTTCAAATTTATAAATTCTGGTCAGAACATTTGATTTGTCTTGTATATATATATATTAAATCCTAGCTCTGGGTATATAGTAACCCAAGATACTATATAACAAATTTAAATATCCAAGTGATAATTTCTAATTAATAAAGTGTGTTAGTTGTTAATTATCGATGGGCATCAGACCAAATTCAATCCTCATTAAGATTCGTATAAACAATTTATATTAAACTCCGCCTGTGAATCTAAACTAGACGCACAAATTTTGACACGGATCGAACGTTTCCAACCACACTTGAGAGTAGGTCCGATGGGCATCAGACCTACTCTGGTTCGATGGGTTTAATCACAGTCGATTTGCTTTAAGATTCCTGCGCAACGTCGTGCATGTTTGTTTCAATTTTCGTGCGCACAAATCTTAAATTAGATCGGACGGTCATTATGCTCGTTGAATCTAAAAGTAGGTCCGATGGGCATCGGACCTACTCCGTTCTCTTCCAACCAGGCATCGAACCGAATTTGGTCAGTGAATTATGAGCATTTTTTATCTTTTAATTTTATTTTTCAATTAATCTGGATTCATTTTAGAAATGCCCTGACAAGCATTAATAATCAAGTACTGAATAACAGCTGCGTACTACAAATTGAGAGAGAGAGAGAGAGAGAGAGAGAGAATCAAAATAGGGACCGTTTTTAATTTATTTTGTGCGGCATTAAGAATAGAAGTTGACTGGAGTAAAGAAGAATTTAATGAAATCATGAACAACAGCTGATGAGAAATTACTAGGTTCCATGCAGGAATTTCAAGGCTTTGAGAAAAGAGATTCAGACAGGCATTAATTGCCTCTGCATAGAGAAAAAAAATAAAATGCATTTAATGAACGTTATTTTGGCAAAAGATATCTGACTTGTTTTTATTTATTTTTTTAGTCAAACAACTTTTTTATTTTTTTTATTTTTTCTTTATGTTATAGGTACTATTGAATTTTCATCCTTAATTGAATTTTTTCTTTATGTTATAGAGAAAATAAAAACGGAAGGTTCAAACAGTACACAAAATTTCTCCTAATTCAAAATCACAAACAACCCCAGTAAATCAAAATGAGAAATGTTCAAGCGCTACCTAAATCTGCAGTATACTGTCATAGTGTCATTGCTACCATGCATTAATTAAAATAGTTCATTAATTTTATTTAAATTATCTTTAAACTTATATAATTTAGGTGACACTAACTCATATTGATATATGAACAATAAAGTAATGTATATTATTTTGTTGGGTTAATTAATTTTCTCTGTACCCTCTAAAACTCTTTCAGTTTACTCTACATCAGTATTCATGAGGGTTAAAAATGACAGTACCGGCATAAAGGTGTTTTTTCTATTAGCGACGCGAGAATATACCGACAGTATCCCTCGCGGATACTGATCCATTATTATAGTGATAGTGTCAGTAAATGATATAGATTAAGCCAATGCAGTAGAATTGAAGACTTAGATTGATAATGTTGGAATGTGCATTGTTGGCTGGATCTGAATAATATTTTTTTTTCCTGAAATAATGTATTAATTTTCTTTTCGATGAACTCGTCAATTTACTAGTTTCTGCTTAATAATGAAATTAAGGCATGATGAAGAGCACAATTTATTTTTTCATTTTTTGTTTAACCATTATGTCGTTTGTATTTAATGTTAATCTTCTATATACTCTCAAAAACTTCTTTACAGGAAGAACCAAGAAAGAAATGCGAAGTGAAGGAGAAAGAAAATACATGAAAAATATAAAATTTAAAGCGTGTGAGCTAATTATAAGGATAAATAAGAAAGAATTGGAAGAATTGAGAGGCAAATATAATATATTAAAGTATTCAGGAATAAATAAAAAAATTAGTAAGAGTTAGGGGACACACAAGAAATTAATCCTATTTTGGTTGGCTTATTCGATATTCGGTAGGACTCGTAGGATTAAATTTTAAGTAGGGCTAAAGAGTTAATCTGATTAAGAAAAGTAGCTCTAAGGAGGCAAGAAAGTCTTAAGGAGTCTTAATCCAATAAAAATGGTGCCTTAAAAATTTAGACAAGAAGGGTTTAAGTTTAGGAATTCGGGCACAAGAAACAAAAGTTAATGCTCACTAAAAAGATGTTATTCAGATGAATTAAAGTTCTAAGGAGTCTAAAAGAATGTTAAGGAGAGGTTGCCTAATTTGTTACTATTTTTTTCTGGTTGAACTTTAGATACCAACTATTAATAATTCATATTAAACTAGTTAAACATCAAATCATTTAACTGAATACTAACTTGTATTATTAGCTGAACACCTACTAGATATTTGCTCCCAAATTTAAAGACCAAGTACAATTATATGCACATATATCATTCAAAAATTAACAAAACACAAAAGCCTGTAAGATTCACTAAAACTAATACCAGAAAAAATCACAAATTAGTTTCATCCAAATCTGTCATCTCGTGCATATTGGTCCGTACTATGGATCAATATCTCAATTTTTAAAGTTCAAATAGTCATTCTGAACCGTTCAACATTACCTCCATATGAAAATGTACTTGTAAATCAAATTATACATTTTTCAGAATTTTTTTACTAACTTTTTTAGATAAATAGAAAATCACTTAATCTAAAAGTTCTAGACCAATCAAAATAGTGATTTTTTTACGTATCTACAATAATAAAAAAATTCCAAAAAAATATAAAATTTGGTCTGCAAGTATATTTCATATAGATGTCACATTTAACGGTTCAGATTAATTGTTTGGACTTCAAAAAAAGTTTGAAAATCATAGAAAAAAGATATCTGATTTTGGATTTTACATAGCTACACTCTAAAAACTGATTAATTAAGTTAAGAGGTCTACTAAACCCATAAAACACCCCAATTTTATTCCAGATGCAAATATAAAAGAATAATCTACAAAATTTGCCGGCAGTTCGAAAAAGGGCTAAAAGTGCCCCGAAAACGAAAAGAAAACAATCATTTAATATCCCCACATATACAATTGTTACATAGCTAGCAAAGCTACAAGTTTATTCGAATTCATGCTAAGCAAGATATTATAATTTGTTTTAACCGGCCGAAGAGCATATCGAGTGATTCGCATATAACCCATTTACCGGACTCATCATATGTTGTTTGTTCCTTCTCCTTTTCGAGACAACAGTGAACCCATCCATGTCATTCTTTTTCTCACTGGTACTGGTACGAACATTCTGTACCAGTACCGGAACAGGCACATCTCCAATCTTAAGCAATTCCATACCATCCTCCCCACTGTTCAGTTTCTTCTCTTTACCGTTTTCATCAGACGAATCCATGTTGTCCCGCACGGATTTAACTATAAAATTGAGTAAAATTTGCCGGGCAATCTCATTTCTTTCGAAATCTTTTGTACCAGTTTTTCCGTTATTTTCTACTTTTTCAGTTTCATCTTTTTGGGGTGAATTCAAAGACTTAGTTGGTACAAACTCAGCTGCATTAGGGTTCATCACACTAACCTTAGTTTTACTGTACGTACTAAACCCCTGTTTTCTCCCAAAATTGTGATGACTGGTACGGTAATACAATGCTGAGCGGGGCCCACGCGGAACCCTAGTATCAACAAAATCAGGTCCAATTTCCATACCCTCAGTGTAAACAGGCACCGGGTTGAACAAAACCGGGTTCAAGCCCGGGTTAAATGGCGGTGCTGAGGCCGATAGCTTGCTCCCATTTTTAGTTTCTTTCTTCGCCTCTGACGGACTGTCAGGACTGGTGCTGTCGCCAGTTTCCGTAAGTGAAGACTCGCTAACTGGAGTTTCAGAAACTGGGGTTGCTGCAGTCTCGGTTACATTTTCATCTTCCCCATGTTTTGTATCTTCTCCATTTGATGCCGCAATCTCTTTATTTTCTCGGCCTCGTTCTATGTGCTCTTTCTCTTCGTTTATCTCTGATCTCAGTTTTAAAAGAGCACTAGGTGGAGATACCGCTACGTCCTTGTACGATACCAGGATAGAGGCCATTTTACCGACCGTACCAGTTTTCTTGTATTGTTCATACTTCAATGACTTTGTAGAAACCTTCTTGCTCTCCACATTTCCTTTTCGCACAACTGGTCCCGATACTGGTACCTCTATCTGCAGAGGTACATTTCTCCTTCTATTGTTATGAGATGCATAATCTGACTCATGAAGATTCAATTTTGTTAGAGTTGGTCTTCTCCTGCCATTTTTTATCCTTCTCTGACCAAAACGCCCCTTCGAGTTGGCCTCTTGCCATCCCTCATCAGAGTATTCCTCTGAAGAGATGGTGCAGATATTTGTCTCTTCGATCTTTTGTGGCAAGTTTGGTGCGGGCTGTGGTGCGTTGGTAGGTAGTGCTTCTTCTTTGGGAGGCATTGTATTTGATGGAGATATCAAAACTTCTTCATGTTTTGGTTCAAGCATTTGCTCTTGTTCTTCTCCTTCTTTGGGTTGGTCAGATCTGCTATTATTCTGCAATAAGTACTAACTATATAAGGTGAAAAGTAAAGTAAGATAAATTATACAAGGATGTGTAAATGTACCAAAAAAAAAAAGATAGCATAAATTTAGAAAGAACATCAAAACCCTAGCAAGAGAATTAAAAAAAAGGACCAAAAAGCACAAAACAAGAAAAGAAAAGTACCTTAGCACGGCGGAGCTTTCTTTGCATCTCCCTCTCCTTTTTCTCATCATCTGGATTTATAAAATCAAGCAGGTCGGAAACACTGAAAATGCAAGCAAAATTGATATGTGAGAAATCTAAAATATATATAAATTAAGAGTGAGGCTATGGTACTATGCATAGCACGTATTGGTCTGTACTATGGATCAATATCTTCGTTCCAAAGTTCAAATAGTCGATGCAAACCATTCAACATGGTCTCCATATGAAATGTAGACTAAATTTTACATTTTTAGACTTTTTTTTACTATTTTTTTAGATAGGTAGAAAATCACTACTTTTGAATGGTCTAGAATTTTTAGATCAAGTGATTTTCTATACCTATCTAAAAAAATAGTAAAAAAATAGTAAAAAGTGTAAATTTAATCTACAAGTACATTTTCATATGAAGATCATGTCAAACGGTTAAGATGGACTGTTTGGACTTTGAAAACGGTGATATTGATCCATAGTACGGACCAATCCGCACTATGCATAGTACCATAGCCTCACTTAATAGAAAAAGTTAACTATAGTTCTTACTTTTCCCATTCTTTTCCTACCAATCTAACAAAAACATGCAAAGTAAAGCAACATAAAGAAAAAATTGAACAAGGATCAAAATATTTCTGCTACACTTTGGTAACAGTGGTATCAGAGATGGTTGGTATGGAAAAAATAGCAAATTCATACCTTAGATGGCCTTTGCTTGCGATGGTAGAGTCAGGCTTAGGCATTCCTCTTCGAACTGCCTCTTGTTGCTCTAACGCCTTTGATTCAAAATACTCCAGCCATGCAGCCGCATCCTACAAAAAAAAAATAGTATATTTAAAGTACCATTAAAAAATAGTCTCATTTAGATAAAACTCTGGGCTCAGCTAATTTTGAATTTTCTAGTTTCGCCCCTGATTATGAGGAGAGGAAACAAACCTGAGTACGGAGGTCGTCAGGTCCAAGTTTCAACTGAAGAATTTGTAGAGTTGTTTGTTCATGTTGCACGCTTAACGAGAAGGCATCCATCATTGATAGAGCTATAGCTATGGCATGGTAACTAGCAGCTGTCTGGTAATATTAAAAATTGAATAATATTAGAAACAAACCTAACCAATATATTACCAAAATTCTGTCTTATTTTTTTTTATTTTTTCGGATCCATCTATGCCATTGAAAAACCCGAGAGCACTCTTTCTGTTTCCCTTTATTATTTAATAATAATTTCTATAAATAAAAAAATCTTGGCAGAGAGGGAAGGGGGGACCTGGATGTGATCAGGTCCGAGAAGCCTCTTGTTGCAATTGAGAGCCTCATGGAGATATCTAAGGGCAACATTGACATTTCCCATGCCTTCTTCCATCATTGCCACATTTATGTAAGTCGCTGCAGAGTTCGGGTGTGATAACCCACAGGAGAAATGGAGAAGATGGAGTGCACGACTCACATACCTTCAAAAGCAACATAGAAGATATATCTTATGGTATGATTGAAATTGAAACCAGTAGCAGTTAAGTCCTTTATTTATTTAAGAATCATAATTCAACAGAGAAGTGAAAAAAAAAAAAAAAAAACTGGAAACACTGTAAGCTTTGAAGTTTATGTGCTACTCCATATCAACAAAAATGTTCAATAAAAACTATAGATATGTGAAGTATCGAACTAAAACTGGTTCAGTACAACCTGGAACATACACCGGTAAAAAATCCACAGATTTAACGTGCATTGTTGGGTACGAAAAAAATAAAAATAAAAAGGTAGAAAGCAAACCAAAAGTAAAACCCTACAAAAGCCATCCAAAATTGGTACTCCGGTCAAAAAATTTAAATTCTTACTTCAAAGCCAATTCAATGTGTTGTAGTCTGTAGTAGAAAACTGAGAGGTCGCCATAACTCTTCATAGTCTCAGGATGGTCAAGGCCAAGCTCCCTTTCATTTATGTCACATGCCTTTTGCTGATATATAGTTGCCTACATATTTTATGCACAAATGAAAAATCAGAAGCATGATCATGTAAGAAAGACTCATCAATTGACACAAGGTTAAATTCAATATTGGAATTATATACACCCACTGAATGAGGAAGTATCTAAAAGAAGGTGAGAATTCTCATCTTACATTATACAAATGAGTGAGGCTATGGTAATATGCATAAAACACAACGGCCTGTGCTATGGATTCATATCTCCATTTTTAAAGTCCAAACAGTCGATCGGAACCATTCAACATGATTTTCATATGAAAATGTACTCGCAGGCCAAATTTTACATTCTTTTTAGAAATTTTTTACTATCTTTTTAGATAGGTAATTAATATTTTACCTATCTAAAAAAATAGTAAAAAAATTCTAAAAAATGTAAAATTAGGTCTCCAAGTACTTTTCATATGGAGAGCATGTTTAACGGTTTGGATCGACATTTTGAACTTTAAAAATAGAGATATGAATCCATAGCACGGGTGGATCCGTAATATGCATATTATCATAGTCTCGCTCTTGTACAAATAATACTATCAAGTTTCACACAAATTACCAAAATCGCACCATGAAAATCTTACATACCTGGTTAAAATCACCAGTGTGATAAAGGACCACAGCAACAAGGCTATATGCATTGGCTGTCATGCGATGGTATGGCCCACAAACAGCTATCATCTTTGACAAGGCCTTTAAAAAAAAAAATGTCATTACTTAAACTGACTAAATTGTCCCTATACTTTTGGTATAAATAGAAACGTCACATGTTTTCATTACCTTGGTACCACAACTTACAGCTTCATCCAACTTTCCTTTATCCAAGGCCGTCTTAGATGCTTCTAGAAGGTTCCGACCATCGGCCGATGAAGAAACCATGTGCTGATGGTAAATAGTGAAAACTCTTGTCAGGTCTCATGTCCCTTATTTCTCTTTCTTTTTTTTTTTTAATTTGCATTATTAAGGAATAATTGAGATATTATACCTTGCAAATGGGTACAAGACTTATAATGTCAGACTTCTCGAATGGGTTCGGGCCACTCAAATCATAGTCCCTTGCAACCAATTCTAAGCCCACCTGCCAAATGAACAAAAATTAAGTACAATTGAGGGTCAATGTTTAATTGAAAAACTAAGCACTAATTAAAGCTAACTTGATTATGATTTTGTTAATTTCATTTTTTACCTTATTGCAAAGCCCTCTCAAAAGAATAAGCTTTCTCAAATGATGAAATTCATCTTTTATTCTCCAAGAAAACCTCTTGCAAAGGAAGGTCTCGACCCATCCAAGTCTCAGAGAATACTCTTCGCTCTCTTTATCAGGAGATCCAAGGAGTATATTTAACATTTCAGCAATTGCTGAGGACGCCGTTGAAAAGTCGTCGACAGCTGCTATCACAGCTCTAACAATGTGCTTAAAGGATCTGACCACCATCTCATGGATACAAATTGACTGTATATGTGGCAACTTCTCTGCTAGTTCGACCTGTTTTAGTTAAAAAAAATATTGATATAAATGTACCATGACATAGTAGATTGTGTACATCAGTCAAATCAATACAATCTTCCTAATCCACAGTAAAAAAATCATTTCAGGAAACTGGAGAAAGTTCCAGAGATGCAAAAAATCTCTATATTTAAATACTCACCACGCGTCCTAATGAGTACATGCTAAGCCCTCTTGTATGCATAAAATCTGTCATGGTTTTACCATCAACTGGAGAAAGTTCCAGAGATGCAAAATCTGACACCTGGCAAGGAACAAAGAGAAAAATGTTAAGAACTTCAGAAAACTAAGTTTTGATACAAAAAAACAAAAACAGAAAACAATTGACAGTAATATACCAGCTTAGGAAGTGCCACGTCATCATAGTACTTCTGTGCCATTTTCACAAGCTCCTCTGGAGACTGCATTAGCAAATAAAACCTCTTGATTATTATTAAACTTTGTGCAAACACAACAATACATTTGTTTGTGTATTAATAATCTGATGAGATGTGTACGGTAGATTTGAACACAGAATTCCAGAATCTTCTTTCTAGAAACTTACCAGCAAAAACCTCCTTTTTGACTTTAAATAAAGTTCACTGAACCTATAGTCCTAGGGATGTAAAAAAGTCACGTTGTGACCGGATATGTCACGGCACGGCACATGTGCCAGTCACATGTCGTGACCATTCCCGTGACATATCTTTCAGAAAATTGGCACGGCATGGCACGTGGTCACATGTATCAGGACCGTTAGATCTTGATCTAATGGTGAATTGTGAATAAACTAACTTAAATTATGGAAAAAATAGTTAAACGTGATCAAAAGTGACCAGTCATGTTTGGACATGACACGTGTGGTCACGGCGTGACTAACCCGTGACTGTCCATCCCGATTTGATCACAGCACGGAGCATGAGACAAGTCATGGCGTGACTAGTCACGACATGGCACGTATTTACATCCCTAACCTATAATAGTGAATTGGTAAAGAAAGAATTAATATCAAACCTTAGAATGAAGACCCATGCCAGAATTTTTCAGCCGTAAAAACGCCTCTTCATCCACTAATTTCCTAATCTCTTCTCCGCCATCACAACTTTTAACCTCTTTTGACTCATCATTGACACTAGTATCATTCTTCTTTTTTCTCTTGAGTTGCCCGAAACCCAAACCAAGACCCTTCACATCTATGGTTTCTACTTCATTTCCTTTCACTTCTCCATCTAGGGTTTCTTTCTTTTGCAAGTGTTGTTGCCACGAAAACCCTAGCTCCCATCTAACAGCTCTTTTTTCATCATGAGATGATTTCTGTAGTTTTTCTAGGTTTTCCCTAAGTACTTTCCGAGCTATATCCCTTGGTGACGGTGAAGAAACCATTTTGTTAGGTTTTGCCGAAGGAGACTTGTTTCCGATGACTGTATTTGTCTCAGCATTTGTGCATTTCGAGAGAACCACCCTTAGGCTGAAATGAGAGAAAATCAATTAATGTACAATTTACTATATCTTAGGTTCAAGTTAGAAAGATTAAGAAAAAATCACAATGAGTGAGGCTATGATACATACTACGGATCAATATTTTCGTTTCCAAGGGACAAATAGTCTATCTGAACCGTTCAAAATGATCTCCATCTGAAGATGTACTTGTAGATCAAATTTTACAATTTTTAGAATTATATAACTATGATTTTAGATTGGTAGAAAATCACTACTTTTGAATGGTCTATAATTTTTAGATCAAGTGATTTTTAACCTATCTAAGAAAATAGTAAAAAAATTCTCAGAATGTAAAATTTGATCTACAAGTACATTATTATATGGAGATCACGTTGAACTGTTCATATTGATTGTTTGGACTTTAAAAACAGAGATATTGATCCGTAGTACAAACCATTATGAGCTATGCATAGTACCATAGCCTCACTCAACCTCAATTTACAAAATCGATGCAGAGTATTATCACAAACCCTGTACTAATTACAGTACCAGTGCTATACCTATTAACATTCAATGCATGTGCGCCACCATCAGGTTGTTCAATTTTGCCAAGATTTGATTTCCCATCGGAAGAAGCACGTGCAGGTCCCACAACCTTCACAGTTGCTGTGTAACCGCACTGTTTCACAATCACTATACCCAGTGTAGCTGTATCCTGAAAAAAAAAAAATATATATATATATAATTAAGTCACCAAGTATATATATATACATATTGATCCATAGTACGGATCGATCTGCGCTATGCATAGTACTATAGCCTCACTCAATAATAATAATAATAATAGAAGAAATTTAAAAGAAAAGAAAAAAGAAATATACCTTCACTATTACACCCTCATCAGCTGTTAGCCCTTTCAACAAATTCCTTCTAGAAACTTCTTCTCCACACAGATTTAAAACACTACTTCCATCTACTTTTTCATCTCTTTTCAAACTCACATCAGCACTGTCTTTTCTCACAATTACGTGCAAGTCCCCGATTTTCTCGTCATGTATAACATCCCCATCCAAATTTGAACTATTCTTATTTTCTAGAATTCCACGAATTGTAGAAGTAGCTTTAAAAATGGCAGTGTCGATAAATAACCCGTGCAATAGAAAAGCCTTTCTGTCTCTGACAAGTCTCTCTTCCTCAGTTTTGCAAGGAAGCCCGGATAAAATTGAAAACTCAGTTGCCCACCTAATTTTTTCAAACTTGCCTTTTCCCCATTGGCCACCGCCATTTCCGCCCCAATTTTCGTTCTCTAGTGGAAGTGAAGGAGAAGAAGGTTCTAGAAGTATAGGTGGTATGAGCCATGTGTTTGCACGAAAACCATATGGTAGATTTCCAAACTTCAAAGGAACAAGTTAAAAGCAAAATTAGGAAATCAATTGAAAAATATATAATAACATGTACTAGAACAAACTCGAATATGAATCTAACTAAGTATTTAAGAGAAATATTTATACCTTGTTGTGCTCCACAAAAGCTTTCATTAGCGCTTCATATGCCTGCATATGACAAGTCAACAAATTAACCAACTTGAACAAACTTCAAAGTATAAATTAACAAAAATTATCTTTATAGGAATACTGACATTTGTAAATGAACTGCTGAGCTGTTGCAAGAGATCTACTAGAGATTTGCATATGATATGCTCCTTTCCAACCACGTAAAAACCTTTCACTGATGCCACCACATGCCAAAGCTTCCCATTGCAAACCTTTACCTGAAATATTTTGACATTTCTTTACTAAATAATTGACAAAAATTGAGATATGAAATGTGATTATATTCATTGAAGAACTCTTAACTCTTAGCTGCCTAAACAAATATCAATTTTGAAGTTGAGTAAACAATATCATAACCTGAAAACCTCAATAGTGCATATGCATCAAACATTTAGTAACTTTGGGATCCTCAATTTACAAAATTAGCCTCAAGTTATCATCAACTGTTGCAATTAAGCACTAAAAATGCCAGTAAAATAAGAAAGAACCAGGAGCAATGGTAACCTCAATTTCAAAAAAGTCCCCTTCCCGCCTCTCTGATGAAAATTCCCCTTCATGCCTCCTGATAACTGCAACAAGAAAAATACAATAAATTCAGTACATTTATCAGTTTGGTACATACCAGTACCAGTAACAAATCATTATGCCTCCTGATAACTAAATCAAGGAAATACCATAAATTCAGTGCATGTATCAGTTTGGTACATACCAGTACCAGTAACAAAACCATTATGCCTGCCAATAACTCCAACAAGGAAATACCATAAATTCAGTACATATATCAGTTTGGCACATACCAGTACCAGTAACAAACCAGTAGTAGGTACCATCAGTAGACCTCACTGGGTACATCACTCAACCAAGTATATATATATACAAAACAGAGAAAATGCACATACACTGAATGGGAGGTGTGACATGGCAGAGAGAGAAGAAGTCATAGAACTCGCTGAGCTTGGGAGGTGGTTTAATGGCAGCCATGTCGAACTGATCTGAAATGGCTGGCACTGAGGCAAGAGTGGTGGCAGTAGGAGAAGGAGGAGAGGAGGAAGGTGATGGGACAGGTGTCGTCTTCTCATTGGTCGAGGTGGCATTTTGTTGCTTCTTTGCTTTTCCAAAAGAAGTGGTACAGGCGACAATGTCTAGTAGCCTCCGCACGTGCGCCACCGCTTGTTCTTCGAACGAGTAATCCTCTGTCACGTGAAAGTGAATCAGTTTTCATGGGCCTTGTATTATAATTTTTTATGGGCTTTTTTCTAGAATTGATTATTTGTAGCCCATAATGCGGCAGTTGTACTAAGGCTTTTTTTTTTTCTAAATATAGAAATAAACTACTAATATTAATTTTAGTGCTTTCTTAATATATTTTTGAAAAAAATATTAATTTTGTCTTTTTTAATATATTTTGAAAATTCAATTTCATTTTGCTTGTTTTTATCTATTTCTAAGAAATATCTTCTTTCTTCCCTTTAAAAAAATCTAAGAACTATTTGTCAATCACAAGGTTCTAAATACCAATTATAGCGCTATAGCTTTTAAGGTCCGAAAAAGTTTTAGCGCAACCATAGCTAGCTATTTAGAAACATTATAAAAGAAAAATGGTTAATAGCGTTATAGCTTTTGAGGTTCGAAAAAGCTATAGCGCAGCTATTGCATAGCTATAACTAGTAATTTAGAACCCTGGTCAATCATATTAAAATGTGCTGTAAAAAAACTCAAATTTAATTGCAAGAAAAAAAAAATCTTTTCATATTCCTTTTTTAATAAAAATTATGGAAAAATGATCAAATCTGGGAATGAATATCCAAACAATCAATGCAGAGTGGAGCACTAACTGTGCTAGTATGATAGAATCATTCAAACATATATTTAGTATACATGAATTAAATGCCAACAACTTTTTGTGAAAGCTATGAAGATTTGGAGCCTGTATTTTATCAGATTGGTACCAACTTACCAACAAAACAATATCTTTATTAAATGCATAGTTGTTAGGAAATTTGGATTTAGGCACATGAGAAAAAAAATTGCAATATTTTTTATCAGTTGCAATATTTTTCATTGATGAATTCAGTGTGCCCCAAAATATTTTAGGGATTTGAAAGGGCTCATATGCAAAAAGAAAAAAATAAAATAAAATTATGGAATTGTAAACTTGTACAGAATTTATTCAAGGTTTTAAAGTAAAACTTATTAACAACTTCTATCAAAATTAAAATATATATATAAATTGTTATGTGGATATGACAATTAATATTTACTTGATACTATATTTCTATGAACATTTTTTTTCTGAGATGAAAATAAATATTATTTTCACAATAATAGAGTAATATTCAAGAATCTATCTCTATAATCTACAATGTGCATGCACTTGTTCAAAATAAAAAATAATTCTGTCATTGTGCTCTCATTAAATCTGGTTAAACATTTCATTAAATATTTCTTGAAAGTAAGATTAAGATTTATGTAATTTTATAATAGATAAAAAAAAATATCATTTTCAAGCTAATTACATATAATAATAATCACATGTTTCTTCATTTTCACTTGAAAGTGATTCTGACTTAGATAGGGATAGTAGAATTTAAGAGAAACATGTATGAGTTAATGCCATCACAAGATTAATGCATTGAAAATTTATGGAAAATTCGTCACGTCACGTTGAAAAATGATATCGGTTTTGTCATGATATTGACATGTCACGTCACGTCACGTGTGTCTTCCTCAATAAAAAATGATATGGCACGGCACGCCACGCCATGCAATCTGACATAGCCACAATCACATTTTGTGATCAGTTTTTCTAACATTGTTTCCTTATTTTAATTTATTTTGCAATTTTTTCATACTTGTTAGTATTTTGTTCTGAATTTTTCAATAAACTAACTTAAAATTGGAAAAAAGTAGTAATAATTAAACGTGATCAACTACATTATTATTTGCGTAACGTGATTGTTTAATTAAATTTGATCAATTATGGTACGTTACATGAAAAATAATTTAAAATCATATTAAGACTACCAATTCGGATCTTCTGTGGCGCTACTGAGATATTATGCACATAGAATTATATTTACAGGAAGGAAAACCAGTACTGTTCTAAAATAGTAATTATAAGCTTTTGCATTACTTGTGACATGTAATTTAATATTTCTTCAAAGATAAATAATGACAAAATATGATAAAGTAATGTTTTAAAATGTGGTTTCTATGCGGTATGCAAAAGGTCACCGCATACAGCATATACGGTATGCAGCCGCATATGCGGGTTTTATGCGGACTTATATATGAGGATTTTAAAATGAGAAAATATATATAAACAAGTATGCAGTAATATGCGGTAATATACGGTATGTGGTAATATGCGGTAATATGCAACCGAATATGCGGTAAAAATATGCGACCGAATATGCAGTAAAAATATACACTGAATGTGCGGTCAAATATGTAGCCGCATATGCGGAACCGCATATTATACCGTATATTAATTTTCTATGCGGTTGACAACCGCATACGCATATGAAGCCGCATATACACTGCATGAAAGTGACTCTGTGGCGTTTTCAAGAAAAACAAACAAGAAAAAGAAATGGAAAACAATACCCATTAATTAGAAATACAATAAATTATGTGTGCCTCAGCTACAGCACAACTACCAGCTCAGAGTTTCTGTGGCGTTACACGGTGCTACATGCAATACAACACAGATATTATGTACTGAGAAACTACAGTTACAAACAATGTGACAAATGAATAATTCGGGAAAGGTTCGGCGAGATAAAAAATTCGTGATTAGGGAATAATTCGGATATAGTTCGGAAAAAATTCGGATAGATTTGTATAGTCTAGAGAGCCAAAAAATTAATAAAAAATTCACAAATAATTCGTAAAATTGGGGAAAGATTTATTAAATTTGTGAATTATTTGCGCGGAAAAAGTTCGGAAAACCGAATAATACAGAGAATGCTTCGGAACCGGTTCAAATCCAAAATATTTGTGAATCTTGTCAGTATGATTATACACAGAGAAACTACAGGGAAACCTGAACTGGTCTAAAATATTTAAATTTAAATCAGAAATAGCCAAATTTTAAAAACAGAAAGAGCAGAAGAATCTTCCAAAAAATGACACAGTAAATTTACTGCACATTGCCACGTCATGATGTAGGTACGCCAGTACAAATAAGTGAAAATGGACGGTAGAGAGAGCAAAAAGACAAAGTTTGATTGGAAAATATATTTGTAAAAGTAATGTAAATTAATAAGAGCCGTTGAATGACTGGCACGTGGCGGCTATAGACTCAACGGTTGTCCTTATTCTCATAAACAAATATTTAAAAAATTAATTATTATTTTTAACAAATTTTTTAAGTTTCTTAATTCTGTCAAATTTTTTATTTTCATAACTTTCTTTTTCTTAAATATATATTTTTTAGTTGACAAAACGGTTTCTAGTTTTTTTTATATTATAATTTATTTAATTTTGAACATGAATAGTGGATATGACTTTATGAATTAAAAATGATAATATGATATTAATTGAATTAAATTAACATGCACAAGTCATGATAACTACATCTTTGAATTTTAATAAAGCTAATAATAAGATAGTTAAGTTAATCTTGGCCATTAGATTCAAAATCAACGGTCCAAATTATTTCAAAATTCCAACATGGGTCAATTAAATTGTTATTTTGTGATTACTAAATTATTTCAATTTGACAGTGGACAATTACTAGGTCTACTTGGCAACAAACAAAAACAAATAGTGTCACATTGGAAGTCTCAAAGAGGAATTAAAAGAGAGAGAGAGAGAGAGAGAAAGGAGAGATTAAATCAGAGCCGTACATACCTTCAACAATGGTGAGATGAGGAGGTTTGAGAGCCATGATTTCCACGCCTTCTTCCAACCGCTGCCCTCTCACCTGTCATGCACGACATGCATCCCCATTTATTTAATATTATTTAATTCTACTTTAACCATATTGTTATTATTATTATTATTATTATTATTATTATTATTATTTATTACTGTAATTATGTAATATAAAAAGAGGCTGCTAGAGACCACCCAAGAATGCACCAAGATGTACTAATTTTTCCTTGTAAAAATATATATTTGTTAGCAACAAAATGATAAGCCATATAGAGAAGATTACTAGTCAAAATAATTTGGTCCCTATGATTTTTGATGGATTATTGATGATGAGTTTGCTTATTTTTTTTTCGGTCGAATATATATATTTTTTGTTTGAAAAATAGGTGGTATTTATGCCCCACCTATTTTCATCAAAGGAAACATTTAAAATTGTTTATATTGAATAATTGTCTCTCCAAACAAACGAAAAACATCGCATGCCACAAAAATCAATTAATTTATTTGCACCATAACCCTTGGTCGACTCTCTTTCTAATCAGAAAAGTTACATATACTTTTCACGGGACATATAATATTTCGAATTTCTACTCATGCATTTGTCACAGAGATTAGAAAAAACACACATTTATAGAAAAATTCACACTCATGTAAAAAATAATATATATAAACATGTTTCAGTACAACAACTATAAACAACTGTCATGAACTTTTAGACTCTTTATTAAAAAAATTTAAAGCGCACACTCATCAGAATCAATAAATAAACGCTCGTCTGAATTATTTAAAATGCACACTTTCTTAAAAACAGACTAACAATAATATTTATTAATAAGAACCTCAAAGTAACTATAATATTGATATTTTGTAACGTACATTTAGAAATATTCGCACTCATTTAAATAGAAATATATATCGGTCTGTTTCAGTATAAATTGTTATAAACAGCTGTCATGAACTTTCAGACTCTTTATTCAAATACTTTAACATACACTCACCAAAATCAATAAATAAATGCTCGTCTGAATTAATTAAAATGCACGCTTTCTCAAAAGCATGCGAACAATAATATATAGTAATAAGAACCTCAAAGTAACTATAATAATGATATGAAATTGAAATATATTTTGAAACAAAATAAATGCTCGTCTAACAAATTAAATGCACACCCGTTAAAAGTATGGGGACAATATTTGGTTATGACAACTTAAAAGAACTATAATATTCATATTTTTTTTTGAGATAAAATTAATAATAAATATGAGATTAAATAAAAAAAATGTTTGGAGTCAAAGAGAGTACCGCATGAGTTAAAGAGTAGTTTGTCAGATGGCAGGTTTCAACATGACTGCCTAAGAGCTTCTTCACATCTACAATTTTGTCAGTGGATATTCCCTGAAAAACCCACAAAAAAATTAATATTAATTACCTCTAATTTCATTGGTGCAAATAGCATCCATTTGAAAATTAATAAAACCAACAATAGACTTGATGCAAATAGCATCTAAAATTAATAAAACCAACACTAGTTCTTTAATTAATAATCATTGTTATGGTATCTGTGAACATTCCTTACCAAACCCAACAAACACAATTCAAATTATAAAATAAAATTATTATAATTAAACTTAATATCAGCTAAAATGTATATGTGCTTAAAATTATTATAATTAAACTTATTTTATTTTACAATGATAACCTTGACTAGAAACAAGAAATTTATTTAATAATTAATAATTAACTTTTAATAATATATGTGCTCAAACAAAATACCAATTCACTGCATTTTCTTGTTAATTTTTTAGGAAGAAATGGTTGAATTACCTTGAGTGTAACCTCTGTTTCGTAGGGGGTGATAACCGTTACATCGATTAAACTCGGTACAACTGCGAAAAAAATTCAAACAAAAACCAACATTAATAAAAAAACCATGTATAATTTGAAAAAAAAGAAACAATTATCAGGGAAAAAAAATCATTAGTAAGGAAACAAAAATTACAAAATTAATCGTCGAACTTGAACGCGAAAAAATCGATAATAAAATTTAATGCATGCATGTTGGTATATATAATACCTTTCTCTTCTTTCTTCTTCTTATCTCCTTTGCCTCTGTTTCCTCTTCCTTTACCAGTTTTTGGGGCCATAACAAACCACAAATTTCTGTTACTATTTCTCTCTTTTTTCAAGTACCCAGTAAGTATATATATACTTGGTCACTGAAACTGATGCATTCCTTGAAGGAATTACCAGTTTGTCTAGAGAGAGAAAAAGAGAGAGGGTTTTAGAAGGGAGGGAATGTGGAGAGAAGAGAAAGGATAGAGAGAGGATTAGAGGTGTGTGGGTTTGGGTTTCACTTAGAGATATCGCTTTAATCCTGGCCTCTCGCTCTCTATGGGACCCCTTATATTAGAAGAGGAACAAGATGTGCTTAGATCCTCTGTGGCAACTACCTCCTATAAAATGTGTAGCGGGTTTGCACTTGGCAATATATATGCCTCATTTATTATGAGTCCGGCTACTATACCACTAGTGTCATTCCAAACTAAATAACACCACATCTTAAACCATTGGATCTATTTTAATATTCGTGTACAAGATAGCGCTGGAATGACACTAGTGTCTTGTACGAATATTAAAGTAGATCTAATGGTTTAAGATGTGGTGTTATTTAGTTTAGAATGACACTAGTGGTATAGTAGCTGGACTCATTTATTATAGGTTTGTTTCTTACATAGGAAAATTTGTTCAACACTACAAGTATTAGTTTAATTTTGTCATGTTACACAAATTTATTAGTAATTATATATTTAAGAATTACACTATTTCGACTAAAGATAAAAAATAATAACTGAAAACAATATAAGGTTTTGAATTCGATAATACCATACATATATAATAACTTCATAGTTTAAAACATTACTTTATAATGAGATATTAATTACTAGAGTTTCTCTTTTTTTTTTCAAAATATTCCTTTTTTGAATAGAGTATTATTAGATGAGTGAGCCTATGGTGCTATGCATAGCACGGATGGCTAGTGTACTACGGCTCAATATGGTACTTTTTAAAATTCTAATGGTTGATCCAACCGTTCAATGTGATAATCATATGAATATGTACTTGCAAACTAAATTTTATATTTTTTCGAATTTTTTTACTATTTTTTTAGATAGGTAGAAAAATTAGTGTTTTCTGAAAATTCTGGACCATCAAAATTCTACCTATCTAAAAAAATAGTAAAAAAATTCGAAAAAATATAAAATTTAGTTTGCAAGTACATATTCATATGGTTATCACATTGAACGGTTGGATCGACAGTTAGGATTTTAAAAAGTACCATATTGAGCCGTAGTACACTAGCCATCCTTGCTATGCATAGCACCATAGGCTCACTCTTATTAGATAGTATAATTTATAATCTTTGTGTGTGATTTTTCATTCGCGAATCTTACTTTTTTTTATGATTTCAAATTTAAGTTTTATCGTGACCTAGTTTTTATCGCCACGCATGGTACCAACTCATTACATAATCGACTGCAACAACCGGATATCCGTATTTCGGATTAATTATAAAAAAAAAGAGGGGGGTTGCCTTGCCGTCAAATAGACTTAATTCCATCAATTTATCAAACAAATAAATGAAATCAAATGACTTGATTTATGGAAAAATGTATTATCCTACACAGTAAATATTTGCCAAGTGCTAATTAAGAGTTGGGACCTTATAAAAAATTATAATATGTGCACATTCAAATTTTATTCCTTCTCATTACTTCATATATATAGTTGCATTTACTTCTATATATCTTGTGAAGTAGAGTTCTAAGAATAGTTAATTTTATACTTTATTCTATACATGCAATCCAGTGATTTTAAGTTCTTACTTGTGGAAATTGTCTGATTAGTTTCATGTATAAAGGGTCATAAAATAACCACAAAATTTCTGATGAAAAAATAATATTTCCAAAGCGTACCCACAGATATGACATATTGAGTGATTACATATAACTATGATTCTAGTATAATTCTGATTTTCCAATAGTGAGTGATTACTTATATTCATCATAAAATTCATTGGATCAATTTTGGTTGGGCATAAAATTATTCAAAAATATTGTTTTCATATTATGTGATGTTATGTCATTACATTTTTATTTTTATTTGGTTATACAAAGGAGGCAATAAGGAAGGAATGGCATAATATTATTATTGCATTCAAAAAAATAAATAATGATGACCAAAATGATAATGGTAATAAATTAATTATAATGATGATTTGTTAATGTTGATCATGATAGTTATGGATATGAAATAAAATTACAACAACAACAACAATAAAAATAATATAAATAATGGTTTGGAAAATTTTGATTCATACATATATTTTTTAGTTGACAAATTATAGGAAGACATCTCTATCATAGCATACATATACTGATAAGAAATCCAACTAACAATGATTTTCCATTTAGAGAAAATCACAACTTTCCTTAAATAAAAACCATAGGCCCATAAAATTAATATTAATCATTAATTCTCTGTCAACAAAAATATGTTGTTTGGTGTGACTTACCTTGTAATCATAATCATAGTGATATTGTAAAGATACTTGTCTGAGTTGTCTCTATTATGATTCCTTCACTATATTTTAATTATTGAAGATTCATAAACTAAAACGAAAAAAGATTATATCTCAAAATAAAATTGTTAGAGGCAATATAGATGTGCACGCTATAACATATACAACATTAAGTTATCATATTTTTGTGTCGATAGACGCCAAAAATTTACAATCAATCAATGTTAATACGTTGTTGTTTTATACCTTTAAGTTTCCATCACAATGAAACAATACACGTTAATTTTTTTCATACGCAAAATTAAAAGTCCATATATCAAAATATAATCATTAAATGCGATACACATGTGTTCTCTATAGACACATATGACATTAAGCTATCATAATTTTGTGTCGATATTAAAAGTTTACAATCAATCAATGCTAATACATTGTCGTTTTATACTTTTAAGTTTCCATTAAAATGAAACAGTACATGTTACTTTTTTACATATGCAAAGTTAAAGTCCATATATTAAAATAAAACTGTTAAACGCGATACGCATGCGTTCGCTATAAACACATACAACATTAAGTTATTATAACTTTGTGTTGTTAGACGTCAAAAGTTTACAATCAATCAATGTTAATACATTGTAGTTTAATACCTTTAAGTTTCCATCAAAATAAAATATTACACGTTAAAATTTTACATACGCAAAGTTAAAGTTCATATATCAAAATAAAATTGTTATTTGCGATACGCATGCGTTCACTATAGACACATACAATATTAAGCAATCATAAATTTGTGTCGACAGACGTCAAAAATTTACAATCAATCAATGTTAATACATTGTCATATTATACCTTTAAGCTTCCATCAAAATAAAACATTACACGTTAATATTTTACATACGCAAAGTTAAAGTCCATATATCAAAATAAAACTGTTAAAGACAATACGCATGCGTTCGCTATAAGCACATACAACATAAAACTATCATAACATTGTGTTGACAGATCTCAAAAGTTTACAACCAATCAATGTTAATACATTGTCATTTTATACCTTTGAGTTTCCATTAAAATAAAACAATATGTTATTATTTTACATACGCAAAGTTAAAATTCATATATCAAAATAAAATTGTTAATGGCGATATACATGTGTTCTCTATAGATACATCAATTTTAATACATTGTCGTTTTATATCTTTAAGTTTCCATTAAAATGAAACAATACACGTTAATTTTTACATACGCAAAGTTAAAAGTCCATAATGAAAATAAGATTGTTAAAGGCGATACACATGCGCTCGCTATAGACACATAAACATTAAGCAATCATAAAATTGTATCGATAGACGCCAAAACTTTACAATCAAATAATGCGAATAAATTATCATTTTATACTTTTTTTAGTTTCTATCGAAATAAAACAGAACACGTTAAATTTTAACATATGCAAAGTTAAATTAACATAAGTAAGTTACATTTAACATCTCTTCATGATAAGTAAGTGTTAAAAATTTATTTTTATTTGTAAAAATTGACAACTTGAAGGTTCTGTTCTGCATGACTCGTTACACTGTGCATGCCTCAGGTTCTGCCACAGAAGATCTTGAGCTCACATGGGTTTGGATCCAAGACACGTGACCAAGAGAGAAATCGATTGGCTGGTACGCCCACCAGTCCGGTACCACTGTTTGTACCAGGCTTGTATTTTGAACTATTGGCTGTTTGGTACGCCTACCTGCATGGCTTGGACCAATAAGGAAAGATTTTGCGTGTCGGTAATTAAATTAGAAGCAGGGTTGTTTGAATAAATATATTCAAAGCATGTTGTTCTTGCACCATTGCCCGTTGTACATGAAATATTGAATTGTAAGGGATTTTTGTATTCCAATACTTCATGCTCTTCATACCTCATCACACCTCATATTTTATATCTTCGTTTTTCAAAGTTCAAACTGTTAATCCGAACCGCTCAACATGATATCCATACTAAAATATACTTTGGATTAAATTTTATAATTTTTGAAATTTTTTTACTATTTTTTAAGATAGATACGAAATCACTGTTTTTGGACTGTTCAAAAATCAGTAATTTTCTACCCATCTTAAAAAATAGTAAAGAATTTTCAAAAATTATAAAATTTTATCCAACCATATTTTAGTATGGATATCATGTTGAACGATTCGGATCGACAATTTAGACTTTGAAAATGAAGATATAAAATATGAGGTATAATGAGGTATGAAAGGCATGAGGCATTAGAACCCTCCTCTTTTTACAAAGGCACAATTTTTGCCAGTTGCAATTCAAATCATTCGTCCATGTCAGAATTTATTTTTTTTTTTGACACAATTGTTTAATTTCAATTTCATCAAAATTATGTCTATTATACAGAAGTGTAGATTTAGGATAAGACATAATTTTAATTATTTTGATAATTAAGTATATTTTCATAATTATTTTGGGAAAATATATAAAAATAGAAGTATATTTTGGAGAAAATTTTAGGATGAGTCATAAATTTATAATTTCTTACATCTTATGTAAATTTTTATAATTTTTTCTGCAAAAAACATATTTAAAAAAAAATTGAGACGAGTACAAGTGTTCTCCTCTGACTCTATGCAATTCTACTGTTGCTATTGGAACCGAATCTCCTGCCCACCAAAATCCTACCCACAGAGTCCATCCGTCTATACATTCCATGCCTGCTCCGATCTGAACAGTCATAATTAAAGTATTTAAAATATTTAAGTTTTGAGAAGGTACAATCCATACTTTAATTAATTATGACTGTTCAGATTGGAGCAAACATAAAATATATGAGTATGAGTGATTATTTTGAAAAAATTAAAACAGTACTTCACAGTTCACTCTGGCAACAACAAAAAAATTATGAAAATTGTGCTTATTTTTTTTGCTTGTTTAGGAGAAAACAAATTGTGCTATGGATGGAATGTTTCGTAGATCCCAAATTGGTACACAAAATCAGATTTAACATTTATGAAATCAAATTGCTATGAATTGAAGCAAGCAATTCACAACTGAGATGTGCGGCAGATTATGCAGTACGAGAGGCCAAGTTGTGGTTACAAAACTGTTGATGATTGGTTGTAATTAGTTGTAAATTTTGTTGTTTTTCATTGATTAAGATGTACTCACTGATAACCACTATCAGTTTTTCAAAAAAAAAAAAAAACATTATGAAATCAAGAGGAAGACTTCAATTTTGAAATAATTAATCTTCTTAAGAGCCATGAGGATTAAATCTATTAGAATCAAACATATATGTAGAAGAGATGATCAAAGTATTAATCAATAGAGATTAAATTATTAAGATTAGTAAATAAAAAATTATACATTATTAGTTTTATTTTATGTTTATTGTGTTGTTCTTTCACCGAAATTTTTATTTATAACATAGTTCAATAAAAAATAAACCAAATAACCATCGTTTGTGGAAATTTTGATTTTCACCACGGCCGCACCGGCATTATGCAGACCCAAATGCTGGAGACCGTCAAGCGTTCTGTGGACACATTTTTTTTTTTTTGTGTTTTATCGACGCACCAGCGAGATATCTCAATTTTTTGGTTTTTTAATATTTTTTGGTTTTCTAGGAAGAGATATCTCAAAGTTTGAAAAAAGAAATGGATCCGCAGAATGGGTCCGCAATCGACATTCTGCGGCCCCACTGAAATGGGTCTGCAGAATGCCGGTGCAACCGTGGTGAAAATCGAAATTTTCAGAAACGATGGTTATTTGGTTTATTTTTTTTAACTATGTTATAAATAAAAATTTCGGGTTCTTTCATCAATCATATGCACAACTTTGCACTTATTCCTAAGTTATATTTAAGTTTGATAACATCAAACATTTCCGAATTCGAAGTGAGGTACGAAACTAAAATTTCAACTTAAACCAAACTTGATCCTATTACCACCTCTGAATTTATCATTAAGACACACATATATCATGACCCACATGACAATGAATCAATAAAAAAAATCACAAAAAATGTGAGAACATGTTAAGAATATGCAGAAAGAGAACTATCTAGTCTAGTATCAAACTAGATAGGAATGTGAAACACGATACAAATAGTTTTCAAAATTGACCTCTGATAACTATTTAATCATAATTTTCTCTTTACAAGTCCACTAGATGCAATTTTAAGTCCGTTGGAAAATAGACGATAGAATCTACAACTTTAATATGAAGTATAAAATAAAGTAAAATATTTCTGAAAATAAAGTAAAAGATTTCTGAAAAATATAAAATTTGATCTTCAAATATATTTTAATATGAAGATCATGTTGAATAGTTCAGATCAACTGTTTGGACTTTAAAAACAAAAATTTGAACGCCAATCAAAACAGAGGATTTAATTCTCAAATTAAAATAGCCCAACTCAGTAATTATATATTCACTCGAAAAATCTATAAATTATTTTGTTTTTTTTTCTTTATTCTCTTCCATCTATTTTAATCGAATGTCTTATATATGTATTACGCTTTTTTCTTGTCATTTTTAACAAGTTATATGTGTGATATGTTTAAGATATAATATAACTTTTTTGTGGGAATTCCATGTATATATATCCCTCAAAAACTTCAAAATTATGTATTTACCCCCTCTAAACTTCTAGAATTCACAAATTTATCCATTTTATTGTCTTTTAAATCAAAACTCATTTTAAATTTATAAAATACCCATTTTATTCTTTATTAAAAGCATAAAAAATTGTAATTTGTTTAAGAAAAATTTCGACCTTATATTTGATTAGTTTTCGAGGACAAAATGGGTATTTTATAATGGTAAACGGTATAATGGGTATCCGGTTTTCGAGAGAAATAATAGACATTTTACAAAGTGTAAAGGGTATAATGAGTATATTATAAGACCAACATTTTTCTTAAACAAGTTACAATTTTTTTATGCTTTTAATAAATGGTAAAATGGATATTCTATAAATTTAAAATGAGTTTGAATATAAAAGACAATAAAATGGATAAATTTGTGAGTTTTTGAAGTTAGAGGGAAAATACATAATTTTGATATTTTTGAGGGATATACGTGAAATTCCCCCAAACTTTGAGCCCATCAATAGAATGTAAAAAAGTCACCACAAGACCAACACATTGCGACACGATACGGCTCCGACACGATATGTGTGTTAGTTATATGTTGCTTCTTGCACTCATTCGCGTACCACGGTTATCTTTCAAGATACGACTCATGATCAAACCTAGCTAAAATAACATACAATTTATGTCATTATTTATTTCAAACAACAATTAATCATGTCGTTGTTTATTTCAAACAACAATTTAAATTTCAGATAATAAATTTTTTTGACATAAATTTATTTTACAACATTATTTCTTCATTTCGCAATTTTTATGACTTTTTAAATATTTTTGTCATTTTTTCATCCTTAAATAAACTTAAATTTTGAACAAAAATAATTAAATATGACTAATTGTGACTACACATATTCAAATTTAAACTTTATTTTTTTTGTAGCCTTAACTTGGATGAATCCAAACTTTGTTGCTTGTACAAAGAAGAAAGATGTCTCAATTCATAGTACCCATCATGCTGTTTGTGAAATAGTACACCACGAAATAATAGATTATTTTGCTTTCTACATTGCGCTGTCTAAATTGACTATCGTCACTGGTTGGAATCACATTTTTTTACAATTAGTGGATCTGGAACATTCTTTTAAACTTGGCACGAATCTCAAAGCCCAATAGTACTGCCCCGTGCTAGCTCGAATCTCAAATCAGCTGAGGTTTAATCTCAAACCGTAAGGTGAGGGGAATCGTCTACGGTACTTGGGAGGATACGGATCCCAAATGTTGCTCATAAGGGTGCAAATGGATTGGATATGTTCCGATTTTGTCCGGAATCCGAATCCGAAAAATTTCTTAAATTATCCGATCCGTATCTGAAAAATTATAATGGATAAAAACACAGTTTGATCTCAAATTATCGATAACTATCTGTATCCAACCATTTACATTCCTAAATCACAATAATGTTCTTAAACAAAAATATTTTATTAATGAAAATTGTTGTCTTTGAATGCATCTTTTCTGATGGTTAATTTTTTTATTGTACTAATTCTAAATTTCAACTGAATTCAACATAAATATTAATTTAATGTTTTAGAAAATAATGTTATTAATTTAAAAGACTGATTATTATTTTTGGAAAGATGGTGGAATCATGTGTACCAAATATTAATCATGAGTACTTGAGCCAAAGTCAATTCAGATATTTTTATGTAATGAAGACTTCGAATATCTCGTGGTAAGTTTTGCATGATTTCTTGGATGAAATGTGTGACATTCATGGATAACATATGCATTACATCAATAAAGACTATATAAATAAGTAGAAAAATACCTGAATAAATGTGAAAAAAATTAAATTGCCAAAACACAATAATATATAGGATGTTAGAGAAAATCAAAATACTAATATTTATAATTATATGTTATGATTTGACAAAAAATTTGCCTACAAGCGTTTGTTTTAACCAAAAAATAAAAAAATAACACCCGCCTTCTAAAAAATGAATGTTCTAAAAGAATTACTAAACTACCCTACATCAATAATATTTTAATGATGCATCTATTGATGAGAAAATTTAATTGCATATGTACAGTAGGATTGCATGCAGATTGTACATTGATTTTGCTTTATTTTGCTATGAAAATGTTGTGACCGAAACATTTCTTTAAAACGGTTTATGAAAATAGTGTGAGAAATTATTCTGAAAATACTTTTCTTAAGAGCTGAGATAATTGTAGTTAAAAACTAAAAATGAATTTGAGTCATGATCCACATACTTTCTCTTGTAGTTGGGTCATGTAGTTGAGCTCACACAATAAAACCTTACAAGAAAACAATCTATATGAAGAGAATTGGGGGCAACAAAACAAAGTTGAACAAAGAAAACATTTACAAAGATAATAAAAAAATTAATTAAATCTTACAAAATGTCAATCTGTGAAATATAGAACGAATATTTTTAAACATTGGTATTACTTGATTAACATGTCTATATAGTACATGCAGGCAATGAATTACAATTATTTATTAATTTATGTTGTGATGATATCCTGTGATGATTCTGACGATTCCAACAATTTGGTAACTAAAGACAATGAATTACAATCAATTAAATTTATTGAGTTATTCTGTGTTCCAATATTTTAAGTTTCTTTTTTTTTGAAGGTCAATGAGCATAGCTCAACCGACGATTTCATTAATAATTAAAAAGTTATTTACAAAACCTAACTCCTTATTTAATTACAAAGTACTCACGTGAAAACTAAAATCATCTCTGATTCATAGGTTCCTCTGCCATTTGTTAATCTCCATGGCCGTTTGACCCACCAAATGTGGGATGGTCATAGGTGTGTTCGTGAACAATCGCCTGTTACGCTCACGCCATAAAGCCCAACAACCTGATACCCACACCGAGTCCCAATATTTTAAGTTTCTTGCTTCGTTGGGTCGTTGTTTGTGAAATAGTACACCATGAAATAATCGATTATTTTGCTTTCTGCATTTGCGCTGTCTAAATCCACAAAACTATTGTGAAATAGTACACCATGAAATAATCGATTATTTTGCTTTCTGCATTTGCGCTGTCTAAATCCACAAACTATTAATTGTCACAAGTTGCTTTCTTTCTCCATCATTCTAATTTCTCAACTTCTAATCTGAGATTGGTCTTAGTGGGTTCTATTTCTTGAATTCATTTACTTTTGCATTTTGTCTTCTTATAATCTAGGCCTTTGCCTTAATTATATTAGATGCTTCTCTCCTTTTTTTTCCTAGCTTGATCTGAATCGATTTATTACCAATGTTTTACTCTCATTTTTGCCAGAATCGATCAATTTTTTTTATCCAATCAGTATCTGACAAATATCAATTTCAATCATGCACTAAATTAGCATTTATTGTAAGAACAGTTGGTTTAGCTCCAACAATAACATCATATTGAATAAACAGCAAACAACTATACTTAATCCTAGTCTACATCGTACTAGTCTTATTAAGGAAACAGCAAACAACTATGCTCACAATCATACCAGTCTTCACTGTATTATAAACACACACACACACACACACACAAACACACAACACACACATTCCCCCAAATACCCACTGAGGTATTTTATCTACTCAACCCTTGGCTTCTTTTAATTAATTTTAATGATGCTGAGGAAAAGCTGATTTTGTGATAAGCAAGAATTAGCAAACTAAAAATTGCACATTTCAGTAGTTCCAAAATATCTGATTACTCCTGTACCGCTTTTTCAAATATACCAGCAAAAGTTCAGCATATGACCATCTCTTATTCTTGACAGAATCCAAAAGAATCTCAGAACTTGCGTGAAAATCCCCTTTATCGAAAGCCTCAAACACTAACGGGTTGGTACATACCACAGGTACACGACCCGTACCCATCTTCTCTAGTGTTTCTTCCAAGCCTTCTCTCAAAGTAAGCATCAACAAAGCAACCATACATAACTAGATCCGGTCCCACACGCTCACTTTTCATGTGGTTCAAGCTCAGATGCAAATCCCAAAACATGCACATTTTTGAAAAGGCAAGTGCCCTGATATTGAATGTGTTCAAATCGGGTTTGAACCCGTTATCCAACATATTCACAAATTACCCTAATTTAAAATATTTCCTCTCGCTTATATACTTGGAAGCCATAGAAAGGATCGTATCTTTCTCAATCGAAATTCGAGATTTTTTAAGGTTCTGGTACACATATTCCATCTAAAGAATTGAACCGTGACAACTATGATACTTGACAAAAATATTTCCCATAAAGGAATCGATTTTTAAACCCTTTGATGTCATTTTGTGAAGAGTCTCCTCCATTAACTCCAACAAACCGGCCTTGCCGAAGCCAGAAACGGTTAGAGAATATACACTTTGAGAAATTTCATTGTCAGTATGATTTCCTGAAGTGATATCATCTAGAATTGGAAGAATATCAGACATGAGACGAGATCGATATCTATGTTACTGTTACTAGTTGGGGCAAAGGAGCTGTAAAGGATTTCATCACATAGAGACTGTGCTTCGGCAAAGAGACCATTATTGGCATGGTGAAGCAAGATTTTTCGCATTGCAGGCTCAATTTTCCAAGAAGGTGATGCTACGACCATAAATGCAGGAGAAATTATATGCGAGTTGTAAATTTTTTAAAATTATAATAATTGTGTTGTTGGAGACACTTAGCAGTATCATAGGAAACTTTTTTTGAAAACTTGGTAGTGACTACCAAGACTATGAGTCCGCATCGTTTGCATTAACTCAAAAGAGCATCTTTTGAGTTAACGTATCTCGGCCGTCTGATTTTAAACGGAGCCAATTCGGTCACTGTCTATAATTAGGGGTCCTTAAATATTAGTGTAGATCTAATTTGTACGAATCTTAAAGCTAATCAGATGGTCTGAATACATTAACTCAAAAGATTTTTTTTGAGTTAATGCAGAGGATACGAATTCCAAGACTATAGTATCATAGGAAACTTACCATTTAGTCCCTCCAAGATTACCATATCAATTGCATTTATATCCAATCAATTAGGATCAATCTACTGGTTTATATTTTGTGAAATACGAATGCCTAATTTGGAAATATAATGTCGGCTAATTAGCCTCTATAAACCCTTGTAATCATAATGATATTATGATAATCAATACAGTCAATAAAATTATTTTTCTTTCAATTCATTATCAAATTTTAACAAATTACAATGATGGTGATGGTAATATTAACAGCCTATTAAAGCCTATTAAAGCCCTTATATCATACTCATATTGTATACTGACAAAAAAAACACATAAAAATCAATCATACAAGTACAAATAAATCAACTCCAAGACCTTTTATTGAATGAATTTATCAGCATACGTCATATTGTAGTAACGAGTACCATATAATTATCTCCCTCCTAGACATCTGTCACCTAACTGTTAGATTGCGGTGCACGCTAGAAGGTACATTTCAAAAATTTACTAACATGCAACACGGAGCTTACTGTAGAACAAGCAATCAATCACACACAGCTTATGGATCACTCCACACGCGCAATAAAGCAAGTGTTTTATAGTTCATACCTTGTCCTCTTGCGAGGTGACGGGCTTGGATGCCACAAGCTGTCTCTTCGTAATGCGCTCGTTTCTTCTGATCTTTCCAAAATAGAAAAGCCAAGAGGTGTACACCAAGGGGTAATCGAATAGCTGACTCGTGTGACTGCTAGATCCACTTGCTTGCCCCAATCGAATTACAACGGTTTATCAACTCCAAAACCCCTCTTGGATTGATCAAATCGATTCCCAATCAACACACCTTCATGGATTCAATCCTCAATACCAATCTAGATCAAACTAATGATCTAGTCTCACAATCAACCACCAAAGAGAAATGAGCAAAAAGGAGAGATCGAAAATCCGAATCAAAGATCAAATAGATCTAATAAACAAGAAGCGCAAACCTCATAAGATCAAGCGAGATCCGAATCAAATGGATTAGATCAAGCTCAAGACCCGATCGGCCAAGCTAGGGCCCGATCAGATGATGGAGGTGGCAGTCGGCCGAAGCAAGCGGTGCTGCGCCCAGGCGGATCTGTCGAGCATAAGAGCGGTGCGTGGGGAGGCCAAGGCGGGGCTCTGGCCTAGCAGCGGCGGCGCGGGTGGAGTGGCGGACCAGTGGCGCCGGCGCCAAGGTGGGTGGCGGAGCCGGTGGTGGTGGTGCGCCGGCCAAAGAGAAGAGAGGGTGAGGTGGAAGTGAGAGAGAAAGAGAGAGAGAGAAGCGCTCTCTTGATCTAGATCAACATGAAATGGATGCTTGGATTTACTTGATCATGGATAGAGGGATCTCATGTTTAAATAAACTTTCTACTTTACCATATTGCCCTTGCATAATATCACAACAAGATGATTTATTGAAGGACTAAATAGTAATTAAACATGAGAGTGGTCCATTGGACCAATGGTCCATCCAACAATCAATCAATACTTTGCTTAACTATTAAGCAACTCTCTCCTTCTCATTTAGTTGACCAAGTCAACATAAATGCCACCTCATCTAGTAAAAAACGTTTGACCACGTTTGACCATGGTCAAACTTCAACCTCTTCACTATATTGGCCATATCTTTTGAACCGTAAGTTCAAATTACGCATACCACATATCCACACGCTTGTCTCTCAATCCTCTATAGCATGGTACAATCTAATTGCTCAAAATAGCAGAATTGATCAACTCCATAATATGTTTAATCTAATTAAATATATTTCCTTATTCAATCGAATCATCTTTTGTACATACTTATGTACTAAATTGATTCCACTAATCCTCACATGATTAAATCTTCTCGTGTACAAAACTTTTGTACAAAATAGATTTAACCAATCATCTTTATAGACTATGTTGTTCTTACCTGTGCAATAGCCTTTACTATAGACTTGGATATTGTAAGATGAGTAAAGCTAGCGTTTGTTATGCTCACCAAGAGTGTAAGCATAAGCTTCAAAATCTATCGGATTGGTTTCAAATGACGAATCCAAACTATTGAAACTTATGTACTTCACGAGTGATGTGTGTACATACCAAATTTTGAAAATTTTGAATTCATTTAGTATAAATTCAAGCATACAAAAAATGATGAAAAATGAATGCATTATAATAATTAACTTATAAAACTCCATTTTTCATTAAAAAACTTTACCGCTTGACTTTGTACTAAATAAGTTCAAAAGTTCCAAAATTTTGCATCTATGTGCATTACTCGTGAAGTATAACAGTTACAACGGTTTGGATTGGTCATTTGATGCCAATTCAAAACCCTCTTAGTGAAGTCTTCTAAATGCTTTTCTATATATTGTACAAAAATTTTTTCGTTTTGTTTACCAGAAAGTTCTTCTTTCAACCCAACAACAGTATATATATATATAATAGAGATTTTTCTACATCCTGCGTGCCTTTTTTTCTCAACAACTAATGAACTCCTCTTTCGGATGAAATGTGTGACATTCATGGATAAGATATGCATTACATTAACAAAGACTATATAATTAAATAAGTAGAAAATACCTAAATAAATGTGAAAAAAACTAAATTGCCAAAACACAATAATTAATATCTACAATTCTTAAAATAAATATATTTTGTAATTTTTTTATTTGAACAAATAGTTGCTAGTAGTTTCTAAAGAAAAAGGAAAAAACTTAACACCAACAAACACAATACTTTAAGGGAACCGAATCCTCTGCCCACCTATGGGCAGGAAAATCCTGCCCACCATTGAATTTAGCCAATCTCTGCTTGACACGTGGCTGCTATTTTTTATTCCATTAATGAGTATTAAAAAAATAACTTTCCAAACTCATTAATTAATGAGAATCTTTTCTCTTTTCTTTGTCTTTTCACCTTCCATTTTAAAACTAATTAAAAATAATTTACTGTTTCTTCTTCTCTGTACCTCTCAACGGTGAGAAAAAAAAAAATTATATGGAGGCAAACCAATACCTCATACTCTTTGTAATTACTTTATCATGAAATTGCTATTTGTAATTTCTTTTTCTGTGAGAATCGTCAATAATCTGATACTCTCAACACACCAACGCAAACTAATACTGACCATATGTATTTGAAAATTTGAGGCGAATGGGCTATTAGTCTATGAGTCTTCTCTCCTTCATACTAGTGCCGGCTGTACCAATCCGGTACAGATCCGTTTGTGTCATTTCCTTCATTTTTTTCTAGTCTCTTTGTGTCACTATATATGGTCCCTTTTTATTTCACTCCATCTTCTCCCGACCTTTACCAGTACCATTTCGGTACCGTCTATTACAGCTCGACTTTCTTGTTAGTGTACCACTTTACCCTGCCCCAGTCTCGTACCAGTTCGGTATCACTTTTCTCTGTACCAGTCTCGCTAGTTTTATGCTGGCCAATCCCACCTCAGTTCAGTATCACTTCCCTCCTATTGAATTTGACGGATACTAGTACAAAATACCAGTAAATGCCATAATCCTTTTAAAAACCCTTTTACCCTGATTGGTTTTACATTGAAACATCAAAGTATTACACAGATTGATATAGTTCACACTTGAATTTCTGCATAGCATACTGTTATCCCATGAACTATGATATATCTCACAATAGTCTTAAATTCTTAATAGATCTTATTATTAAAAAAAAAATCAATGTCCATTGTAAATTATTATTAAACAAATCAATGTCTGTTGTAAATCTTACTTTCGATATTACATGATTTACTTTCATTAAATATAAACAAATCAATAAAATTTACCTCAACTGATTTACATTTTCCAATCTGTATTCTGGCAAATCGTTGAGTATATTTGATGGGCTTTTGCTTGAAGTTCCAATTTGTTGAATAATATGCGGATAATCCATTTCAATGCATAATTTAGTCCAATACATTTTCTGATGTCATCTAAATGATTTAAATAATTTACACGTTAGACTTGACTCTCAAATTACTAACGAGTTATATCTCGAGAAGCTTTGGTCAGTTGTCAGAGTTGCAACTAATTAAGTACCAATTACCTTATTGGTAAAATACCAACAAAAATTTCTAGCAACACAACATTGACTAATTTTGAGGTGGATAACAAAGGACAAATTGATATATTGATTTCGCTCAATTTAATAATCTAATCTTATTTTATTCATAGCAAAAACGTCTAAGTACTGGTACTGTACCGTTGAGAGGTTGAAATCTTTATGGTAAATAAGGCTTTAAAATTTGACTTGTATGCAATAGAAAAATATAAAAACATATAAAAATGACTTACAAATAAAATATTTTGCTACTTTATTTAACTCAAGAAATCTTCATGGAAAGAGATTGCCTCCATGTATTTTTTTCTTCACCGTTGAGAGGTACAGAGAAGAAGAAACAGTAAAGTTATTTTTAATTAGTTTTGAAATAGAAGGTGAAAAGACAAAGGAAAAAGAAAAGATTCTTATTAATTAATTAGTTTGGAAAGTTATTTTTTAATCCTCATTAATGAGATGAAAGATAGCAGCCACGTGTCAAGCAGAGATTGGTTAAACTCAATGGTGGGCAGGATTTTCCTGCCCATAGGTGGGCAGAGGATTCGGTTCCTACTTTAAGTAGGGCAATAACTTAACTAGTGCAAATGATCGTTGCTACACTGTTTGTAACCATTATATATATATTAGGCGATTTTAAATGTGTGCATGTTTGTAATATTAGTTCGCAAAAATCACCACACGTGTAATTATCTTCTCTCTCTGTTTTTAATCCTGGCCATTTCTGTTTTTAATCCGGACCATCCGATGAGAATCCCCACGAATATTAAAGATATCCCATGCATTTCACCTCGACCTAGATTGATTCGGATTCGGATCGAATGGTATGGATCTAAACAAAAATATTTTGTTACCTCAAAGGATATGGACTCTTGTCTCTTGGCCATTTTCTGTCTCTTATTAAATAAAATTATACTACATTAAATTATTAAATAAAATCTTTTAAGTTTCTTGCTCCATGTGGTCGTTGTTTGTGAAATAGTACACCATGAGAGGCGGGAAGGCTTGGCTAATTCATATCAATAATTCTATTTAGATCCAAACCGTCCGATTAGAATCTGCACGCATAATAAGGACTGTGTAGATGTGATTTGGGTTTTGCGGAGGAAAATATCCTCTCTCTGTTTTTAAATTTTATTCCTGGCCATTTCTGTTTTTAATCCTGTTACCTCCGTGGAAGTTGGAACCATAGAAGGCAAAATCGGCCGTTCCGGAGCGGAATCGGACGGTACCGATCCGATTTTAGGCTGATTTATGCGGTTATTGAAGATTTCGTTAAATTTCGAAAGTTCCGGCACCATTCCGGTCAAATTTTCTGCCGTTCCGGTCTCATTTCAGCTAAATTTCATCTGTTTCGGACCGAAATAGACCGATTCTACCGAAATGGCCGAAACGCGAATTAACCAAACTCAAAAATTTTTTTTGGTGCTCTCCGTGATTCGAACTCGCGCCCTTCAGGGTGGGAAGCAAATCTGCTGCGATCCTACAGGATCGCAGGATCCTGCGATTTCAATTTCAACCCTTCATTTATTACAATGTATGAATCTTAAAACGAGATAGTTTTTGTGCATGGAATCTCAAAATATATGAACGGTTAAGATTAGAATCGCAGGAACCCTGCGATCTTGTAGGATCGCAACAAATTTATTTCCTTCAAGGTGGGGACCAAACACAACTCCACCACACTACACAAACTTTCTTGTTTAAAACTACAACTCATTTCTATATATCCTATTTAATTTGTATCACCATAAGATCACCGATTAGAACTACAACTTCTGTAATAATTGAAAGGGCGATTCAACCACAGCAACCACTTCTGTAATAATTTTAATAATTTTTTTTATCAATTTTTGATTGTATAATTTTTCTAAATTTTTTTATCAATTTTTTTCTATTTTTTTAGTGTAAAACAAACTTCTGCCAAAAAAGTCCGATTTTCCGATCCAATTCGGCCGATTTCGACTGATTTTTCCGATCCGGATCGGGATCGTCGGTGCCGATCCCGATCCTGATACCGATTTTTCCTTCTATGGTTGGAACTCTCTTGTAGAGGAAAGTATGAGAGGAGGCTGGATCCTCTATGGCAAGTACTACCTTCCATACGTGTAATTAATTCTTCAGAAAAAGCCCAACTTACAGTGGCCCAGAAAAAAGGTTGCGCTATACCAAAACAATTGCAAAAAGTTACTTTTATGGGCCACTGTAAGTTTACAATTTTGGAGGGGCTGAAACGTTTGAATTTCAGGCGAGAATCATTGGCTTAAAAATCGTTGGCTTAATTTAAGCCACATAAGTTATGTCATGTTTTATTGCATGCCATCAGTCATCATAAATGAGTCTATCATACTGTTCATACATAATGTATTACTTCTCACAAATATATTGTGAATAAACTTTTATATTATCAATTATAATAGTTGTATTTAAATAATATGGAAGAACAACATATATACATATATATATTTTGCTTATATGTAATATTATTTGCAAATGGAACCGTTTAAACTTTTGAATAAACCCTATAAAATATTGTACACATGCTATTTGTTGCATGCAATCAACAAATATATTAAATGATCTAATTAATAGACTTACCATTAATTTAGTTCTTTTGCAGAGATTAATTTACTAAGATAATGGAGAAAATCAACATTGTTTTAGCGAAAACAAAATAATTTATTTTAGAAAATTTTAATTGTTTCTAATCTTATGCATAATATACTAACTTAAATATATTAAATTTTAAACATATTTTTTATTTTTTGCAACGTGTTTGTTATAGGTGTATTTACTAGGTTACTATTATTTTTTGTTGAGAGGATTTCTCATTTTGTGGCTAGATTTTATTGTTTTTGGTTTAACTGCAACTATCTTTATTTACTAAACTATTATATGAAGATTCCGTTGGGAAAACATTAGTTTCCTAATTGTGAGATAAGTACTCCTCATATTTTGAATCATTTACTTGTACCCCATTAACATATGCATGTTTATGGAGAAGTGCCATTATGTGTCAAATGTATAATATAAATATCGCAAATAGTTTTTTTATTTTATTTAAATGTTATTTTATTCCAGTTTAGTATGTTGACCCCATGCAATTCATTTCATATATAGTGTTTTCTGTCACACATTAATTGTATTCCAACAAATTTGTCTCAATGGTGTGATCTCAAACTTTTTTTTTCTTCTTTCGTTTGTAAATAAGAATAAATTCATGTTCTTTTTATTTTTAACTGCATGCGTAATCAAGCACCTTCAAGATCGAAGACCCCTCTTAACTTTAATTGATGAATTCCGAAAAAAAAGACTTAGAGCATCTACATCACAGCAACTAAAATGAGTTTCTAAATAACTGTTAATCTCTTTTTAGAAATTAAGGTCTCTAAAATTTCTAACTGCCACATCTCTGAAATTAATTTTAGAGTTTCTATTAAGCCACGTCAGCAACAAATTAAAAAACAGAAATAATTTGAGCCAATTATTTGATCAGCATGGAGCTTATAAACAGTTTCTTAATAAGAAACTTTACTGCATAGTTTCTAAATAAGAAACTCTCTCACATCCTTGAAACTAGATTAGAAACTGTCACGTCAGATTAGAAACTCTAATAGTACCAGGAATGTAGATGCTCTTAGTAATGCCCATAATAATATGTAGCAAATTAAGAGTATTTCATAAAAAAAATAAAGCACTGCGCAGTACGTAACGAGTAAATAAAAAAACCCATAAGAATCAATCATATACAAGTACAAATAAAACAACTCCAAAACCTTTTATTGAATGAATTCCTATCAGTACGTAGTATTGTAGTAATGAGTACCAGATAATATTTGTCCCTCCTAATTAACAACAAAGAACAAACCCAATTCTGCTCAAGTTTGCAAAGAGCCCCTCAGTTATATATGTCTGAATTACAATTGTCACATCCCATCCCCTCAATATATAATTTGTTTTGAACTTTGTGAAGATATAATATATATGTTTTTCTTTTTTGGCATAAATAGCCCGTAGGCATGTGAAGATATAAATTGCTCAACATTTTAGATACACAAAAAATCGCTTCAATCCATCTGGACTTGTCAAACTAGAACACATGCCAGACCCATAGACTAGACGACTAGCCATACTTTTGCTTGTTTTTACGACACACACACACACACACACACACATATATATATAGTAGACACATGTGTGAACGAGCCGAGTTGAGCTGAGTTCAGTTCAAGATTGACTCGCTAAACTACGAGCTTGTTGCGCTAATTTTGGTTCATTTGTGCTGTCAGTCGAATTTTTATAAGAATTTTCGTCTCCTTTTTTTCGCATGGTGCTACTTTAGAATTAAGCAGATAAGTATTTTGGTTCGTTGTGACTAAAACCATGCTAAAAAAAATTAAAATTAAAATCAGGAGTAATGAATGGGTCAGAAATGGGCTTAACAGTTTCAATTCCCGAAAATGCCCCAAGGTATACTGTTGAATAGGGATCTAAAATAAGTGACGTAAATTGCCGTGCCATGTTGTGACTAATCATTAGTTGGGACACATGCTGTGTGTGGTGTGGCCAAGTAAGATTTTTACATGTCGTGCTGTGCTGTGATCAAATTCGGAAGAATGGTCACGCGCGGCACGTTAGTCATGCCATGACCACAAGTGACATGTCAAAACGTGATTGGTCATGTTTGTCACATTTAATTCTCATCATATAACATGTCTGTCCTTGCTATCACCGAAGCCAAAATCTTTATTTTTTGACCATCTGACTTGATACTAAAAAAATTCGAAAATTAAAAAATTTGTATGTAAATGAAGCTAACAAGAAGGAGATCTGTTTGAACGGCTTGGATTTGTCGTTTGAACTTTGGAAATAGATATATGATTTATAAGCATATGATATATATGTCATCATATGCTTATATAAGTAGCGTAGCCGGACTCGTTTTATATTTTATAAAATTAGATACATGATGCGTTTATTATATTTATTTATTGATATATTTTTTATTAAATTATAAAAACTATTAATTTATTCAATAATTATCAATTATTCTTTTCTTTATAATTATCTTAACAGGTAACGATAGTGTGTGAAAAAAACTAATGCCTAACAAATAAAAACTGAATACAGATGAGATAAATTTTATATGAGTATGGGTATAAATATGCATCCACCTAATCTGTACCGTTCTCATTGACATCTCTATAAACAGGTGGACTCAAACAACACCAACAACACTGGGTATAAATATGCATCCACCTAATCTGTACCGTCCTCATTGACATCTCTATAAACAGGTCGACTCAAACAACACCAACTACCTTTGTCCGATGGTCATTTGCCCAAGAGAGCATACTTACCACTGATTCACATAATTGGCAAAAGATTATCGGGTTGTGAAGCGAAGCACTTGTCGATTGCTGGTAGAATACTTTTGATAAGCTCCGTACTCTCTGTAGTCCCGATATATTTCATGTCAGTGTTTAGGCTGCCCCTTCGGGTTATTAAGGTAATAGGCAAGATAAGAAAGGAGTTCTTATGGCAGGGTATACAAAAATGAGAATTAAAAGATCCACCTAGCTTATAGGGAATTTGTTTGTACATCGAAAAAGCTTGGAGGATTGGGAGTTGTATATTTGAAAACTTGAATCAAGCTTTGATGTCCAAGCTTCGGCGTCTGGGCTTGACGGGCTACCAAGCGAATTCATTCAGACTTTTTGGCCGCAAGTCAAAGATGAGGTATCGGCAATTTTTCTGAATTTTTATCATAATCAGCTCGATTTGGAATGCATTAACAAGGCCAACATTGTGTTTGGGCCAAAGAAGGGCAAATCGGAGGAGGTTGGAGAATTTAGACCGATAAACATAATTAATCTTATCCCTAAACTCATTTCAAAGGTTCTTTCGAATAGGCTAAGGCCTAAACTGGGGAAAATAATTTCGGCGCAACAAACTGCTTTTGTGAAAAACAAACACATTGCCGAAACTTTCACATCAACTAGAGAACTGTTGCAAGAAATTGCAAGTTCGAAAGCAGAAGCTATTTTCCTAAAGCTCGATTTTACCAAAGCCTTTGATTCAATTCATTGGTCATTTTTGTTCAAAGTCATGAGAGCACGGGGTTTCCCCGAATGGTGGGTTAAATGGATTTCTTTTATTCTTAAAACCTCGGCTTCATGGGTGGTGGTAAATGGAGAATTGTCAGACTTTTTTGCGCAAGAGGGGACTCTGTCAAGGAGACCCCCTCTCACCTATGCTCTTTATAGTCGCGGCAGATGTGCTACAAAGAATGGTGGAAGTAGTAGATACGAGACTACAAATGTCAATAGCAACAAGGATTCCGGAATCAGTCCTGGCCTTGCAATACGCCGATGATATGGCTCTTATTGCTAATGTGACAAAAGACTTGGAGACAGTGATAGTACTAAAGTTGGTGCTTAGGCTATTCACAAAGATCTCTGGGTTACAGATCAATTATAACAAAAGCTGCTTCGTACCGTTTAACCTATCGGACCAGACCCTTGTCAAGGTAAACGTGATACTTGGGTGCCCTCAGACGAGCTTGCCAGTCATAAACCTTGGGATGCCGCTCACGATGTCAAGGTAAACGCGATACTTGGGTGCCCTCAGACGAGCTTGCCAGTCATAAACCTTGGGATGCCACTCACGATTCAAAGGCTAGAGAGAGCGCATTTCATGCCACTAATTGAAAAGCTTGAGAGAAGGTTTGAGGCATAGAAGGCAAAATCGGCCGTTTCGGATCTGAATCGGATGGTACCGATCCGATTTCAGGCCGAGTTACGCGGTTAGTGAAAATTTCGGCCGTTCCGGCCTCATTCCGGTCTTATTTCGGCCGTTCCAGTCTCTTTCTAGAACAATTTCGTCAGTTTCGGACCGATTCCACCGAAACGGCCGAAACGCGAATTAACCAAACTCCAAATTTTTTTTTGAGCTCTCTGGGAATCGAACTCGCGCCCTTTAGCATGGCAACCAAACTCCACTCCACCACACCACACAATCTTTCTTGTTAAAAACCACAACTCATCTCTATATATCATTTGCAATTTATACTCTATTCAATCACGGATTAACTTTTCTGTTTTTTGGTTTGACTGGACTGAAGTGGATTTGTGCTTATATATCACGTAATAATTTTCTAAATTTTTTTATCAATTTTTTTCTATTTTTTTAGTGTAAAACAAGCTTATGGCAAAAAAGTCCGATTTTCCGATCCAATTCGGCCGATCCCGACAGATTTTTCCGATCCGGATCGGGATCGGTCAGTGCCGATCCCAATCCCGATACCGATTTTTCCTTCTATGGTTTGAGGGGTGGAAGCGAAAGCTCATTTCGAGAGGAGGTAGATTGTAGTTAGTAAAGTCGGTCTTGTCATCGATACCGATTTACTTTATGTGCTGCTTCCTCCTACCAGTTTGGGTAATAACAAGGTTGGACCGAATCCGTAGACAGTTTTTATGAGGGAAAATGAAGTTCAGAAAGTAGGGATCCCATTGATGAATTGGGAGGAGGTGTGTCAACCAAAGAAATACGGAGGTATGGGGGTAATGAACTTACGCACCCAAAACATCGCGTTTCTCTTGAGATGGTGGTGGTGCCCATACTCAGCGCCAACGGCGCTTTGGACGGTGACAATCAACAAATTGCGTTGGACAGTCTACATGGCCACGCTCAATTCATAACGTCTCGGAAAGAGGGGTGAAATGGAAACGAAAGGGAGTCTCGCTGTTGCTATGTGCTCTTTGGACAGTGTGGAAGCAACGCAATGCCAGAATTTTTGCTGGACAGCGGGTTCCACCTCAGGTCCTGGTGGAAAGGATATGTCAGGAAGCAGAACTGCTAAGGGCGCTGGGAGGAAATTTTTTGGTCGTTTTTGATGATAATTTCTGTTTTTTCTAGTTTCAGTTGATATGTTAGGTTGTTTTTATCTTTTGCTGTTTAAGATGTAAGGATGTAAGTATACTGCATGAACGATGTCTGTAAGGATGTTGCATTTATATATCAATAAAATTTACACCTTGGCAGCCGCTGCCAAGATTTAAAAAAAAAAAAAAGAGAAGTCGCTCCTTGAAAGAAGGGTGGGCAATAGGATTGAAAGAAAGAAGTCGGAGAGTGGAAAATTTTCTTGTGGAGTATGAGGTATTATCAGATATCCGAAAAATTAAAGTACACGATACATGTCCATATCCCTATACGCTTCAGAACTTAAAACTGAATCTGTATCCATATAAATTATATATGAATCCATATATGTAACTATTTGTATCCAAATATCCGTATATCTGAATATCCGAATTCAAAAAAATTAGATACAGATCCACATCCAAACATATAATATCCGATCCGTTAGCACCTCTAATTAATTGAAACATCCAAGAGCTCGCACATTTATTCAGTTTTGATCAAGTTATATGTGTATTCTACATAACTTGAATTGGTCAAAACTAAATAAATGTCCTTGTAGATTTGAATAAATGCTCACAGATAAATTTTGATATGTGTATTGTTCGATGTTTTCAAAAAGTAAGACACTTTATAAAATTATCCGTTTTATTTTATTTTATTTCTTAGTTGACATTTACAAATGACCGGTTGGAAATGAGTAGCGCCTCTTCATCAATATCTCATTATTATTTTAACGGAATGAATTAAATCGAAAACAATGACAACAAACGGAATAATTCAAATATAATAATATGTACTTCTTAATCAATTAGAAATTTAATTTGATCAAACTTATTAAAATGAAATTTTGAATTTTTCAAATTTATATTTCAACAGTTTGATCAATTTTCACCAATGTTCTAAATAGCGCGCTATAGCGTTTTCGGACCAAAAAAGCTATGACGCTATGACCATATAGCGCTGTTATAGCGCGCTATTTCGCGCTATAGCGGCGCTATATGGCCATAGCGCCGTTTTTTCAGCCGTTCCGCTATGACGCGATAAACGCTATTTAAACCTTTGATTTTCACTATGAGCTGTTATGCACTACTACTATTCAACTGAAGCTTATTATATAATGAAAAATGTTCACCAATTTGAATACTAACTACAAAATTGAGGAAATCAAAGTCGTTTACACTTTTGGTATATGCTTATATATCCAACTAACTGCAATTAAACATATGTCGAATTATATATATATGAGGAGGGATCAAGTTACAACAAAGTTACAACAACTATTTTTTTTCATTTTCAAAGTCCAAATCGTCGATCCAAACCGTTCAACATGATCTCCACAATAAAATGTGCTTGCAGATCAAATTTTACATTTTTTTTGAATTTTTTACTATTTATTAAGTATTTTACAAAAAATAGTCATATTCAGACCATTGAATTTTGTACCCATCTTAATAAATAGTAAAAAAATTCAAAAAAATATAAAATTTGATCTGCAAACACATTTTATTTAGATAATCATGTTGAACGGTTTGGATCGACGATTTGGACTTTGAAAATGAAAAAAATAGTTGTTGTAACTTGATCCCTCCTATATGTGTGTGTGTGTGTGTGTGTGTGTGTATATATAGGTTCAGAACTTAGGATCTTTTCTTTACATTTGATATATGGTGACCTATAACTGAAACTGACAGCCACTGTCAGCATTTAAAATATATATATGGTTACCTCGTGAGAATTATACAACAAATCACACGTGTAATGTATATGTTAAATCACAAGAGAGGGAATAAAGTATTGTCATTTTAACAGATACAAATAGTTACCAATTTAAACAAGTTATGTTATTTTTATTTTACTTTTTTCGACTTCTTCTTAATCTTCTTCTTCTTCTTTTCTTTTTAATCGAATAAAAAACATGAGAGTTTGACACTAGAATTATTTAATAGGCATTTAGGTCGTTATCTCAAATGGTACCAATTCAACAATGTCCTATCAAGAAAACAAGGGGATAACATTGACTAGAGTACTTTAATGATGTTTACTGTATCTTAACCTGGAATATGGCCAGATGCCTAGTTATATTCTCAACGATACCATCATATACGATTGGTCCATTATCTCAACGATACCATCATGCCTAGTTAACTCGTAAGAGTTCTTCATCTTCTACGAGTCGTCCATTATCTCAACGATACCATCAAGACATCGCTATTCATATATATATATATATATATAATATACAGTGCATACCATTTTTTTTTCATAAACATTACATAGCAAAAACAGGGGAAAAGGAGACAAATTAAAAAAAGCAAAAAACATTTGAGTTTTGAACTCCTCTTCTGCCCCCTTCAATTTGTTGCATCAGAACGATGACTATAGTTAATATTAATGTTTTGGTTGCTTTTACTGCATTGGCTGTGACATTGCAACTACCATTTGCGTCCAGCACAAACTACACTGTCGGTGCACCAGGCGGCTTATGGGATCTTCAAACTGACTACACCAAATGGGTCTCTAATATCACATTCTATCCGGGCGACAATCTCAGTAATTTATATATTTTGGGAACTTTTCTTTCTATGTTTAGATATAAAATCTTTCTTCCTGATTGTTATTCGAGCCGTGCAGTTGAGTAACTAAATTACAACACCATTTGCAACAAGAACTTCAATTTCTCGTACTAATAATTGGATCATAGATTGATAGAATAATTGAACTTCTGGTCTGGCCTTTGAGCAATAAGATCCTTTCATTTTTTTTGCTGTTACCAGTCTTCTCTTATTCGGCAGCAGCGCATGATGTTTGGGAGGTGATGGAGAACGACTATAAAATATGCACCACAGGAAGCCCAATAAAGCAGTACAGCGGAGGAAACAATGTCATCGCATTGACAAATCCGGGATCAAGATACTTCTACTGCAGCATTAGCAATCACTGCAGCAGAGGCCAGAAGCTTCAGGTCTCAGTTGTTCCAAATGATCTCAGCTCACCACCTTCTCCACTGCCTTCTCCACTGCCGTCTCCACTGCCTTCTCCACTGCCGTCTCCACTGCCGTCTCCACTGCCTTCTCCACCTTCTCCACTGCCTTCTCCACTGCCGTCTCCACTGCCTTCTCCACTGCCGTCTCCACTGCCTTCTCCACCTTCTCCACTGCCTTCTCCACTGCCGTCTCCACTGCCGTCTCCACTGCCTTCTCCACTGCCGTCTCCACTGCCTTCTCCACCTTCCTCTCCACCACCTCCAAATGATGCAGCAGCTGTGAATGGCATAGGGACCCGTTTGGCAATTGCTCTTGTTCTTGGGGAAATGTTGATGTTCTTTGTCTGATTAATCAATTTTATTTTGAGTGCTTGAATTCTTATATGGACCTAGAATATGTCTTAAGTTTCTCAAACACACTTCTTAAGAGTTTAGCTTGTTGGATTTATTGCCAACTTCATTGGATTTAATGCCAACAGTGAGCATATATGTAATATAATTATGGATTGTTTACTGTCATATATGATTGTCAATTAAAGTGATGAAATAAGGTAATAGACAATCAATATATTCATTATGATGTGGTCCACAAATGTGTAGAACAATTTAGACAAAGATCAAATCATTAATGGACTGATTCTGAAATTTACAATTAAGGAAACCGATTCTCCAGCCGCCGCACGGATTTTGATGCGACTGCACGGTTTTTGATGCAGTTGCACATAATACCTTTTTTAAGTTAGCATATGGCCATAAAGTCGGTTCTGAGTTAGAGTTTGGCTATATGCCGACTCCACATCTCTATAAATAGGGTTGGTTCCCAAAGTACAAGAAAATAACGAAAAGTTGTAGAATTTTCTAGCCGGCAATCTAACCAATTTTGTGGCCTTCTTTACTTCTCTCCATTAAAGATAGAGATGTGAGATCATTGAGGAATTGTGAACACGATCTCACAAGAGCAGTCTTGTAGCTTTGGAAGGCTTCATCCTACCACAAAGGAGGCCGCCAAAGCTTCAACCTCTACATCGGCACGAAGACTTTCTTGCCGCTGTCCCACAAGTTCATCAACCGCTTTTGAGTGAAGCTTTGCTTAAACACACTAATAGAATCAGGTATTGCTTCTGCTCTCTAAGAGTTGATGATTTTTGCATGATGGCCATTTTGGCATAGGTAGATCAACAGTGCATATTGAATTGAATTGAATTGTTTATGTGGCCGAATTGTTTTAGTGTAATAATAAGGTCCCAACATAGCCTTGTGAAGATACAAGGAAAATCACATTAATTTGTCCTTTATAAGTTCAAATAAGTGTCACTTGGTATAAATGCCAACATTATTTTATGAACCAAACCAAAAGAAAACTTCCCGGCCCGTAATTGGAGCCCTTTGATTTTGTGAAGAATGACACAAATAAACTCAAAAATTCTAGCTCCATATGAGAAGTTCCCCTCAAAGGCATTACATGTAACAAGATAATTTTAAAGAAACTATATTTAACCTTAAAAAGCGAACCAAGGAACAAACAAATAACAACTAATTGGATTTGTCAAATAAAATGAAAAAATCATATAGTTAGGTTTTACAGCCTTGACTTACCCCAAGGCTCCGTATGTACGTACATGGTCGCCATTTGCATCATTGAAATCAAGAGAAGCTAGACAGAAGATTTGATGGTGATTCGCAATAAATCTTGATCGAACAGGTTGTTTCTTGAGTTGTCGTAGCCGAAGAGGATCTCTAAAAGATCAGAAACCCTAGTGTCGAATTGTCATCCAAATTGGAACAGAAGCTCAAGAGGGATACTCTAATGTCGATCGACAAGAAAAACTTTCTTGGATCGGGCGGGTATCGACGAGAGGAAAATTAAGAATTGAACCAAATCAATGGTCAGAGTTTTCTGTAACGCTTACAACACTTAGAACCATATCTTCTTAATACATATATAAAAACAAATCTATAGATGAGAACCAAGTCCATTGTCTTGTGGCAGAGACAATGCTTTCCGTGTAGGAGGTCGCTCGTTCAAAATCTCAAAGGAGCAATTCTTTGTGAATATTAAATAGTTGGATGACTTTATCTCCAATCTTTACTCAAAAAATTAAATAAATCTATAAATTGTAATATTTAAGTCAGTATAGAGTTAGAGTTGGATTATATTAGTCTAATTCAAGTTTTCAAATAACCCGAACTCCATATATAGTTTAATTTACACCTTCAATTAAGTTAGACTCGTTGTACAATTGTATCAAAGCGGCTGCTCCGTGCCGTTGGAGCTGACTTGTTTACGGAGATGTCAATGAGCACGGTACGGATTAAGTGAAAGTTTTTTTATAACCATACTCATATAAAATTTGTCTAATCTGTATTCAATTTTTCTTCTTTAGGCATTAGTTTTGTTTATACTTTGTTCTTACCTGTTGAGATAACGATAAAGAAACAAATAAATGATCATTATCAAATACATTGATCGTTTTTATAATTTAATAAGAATATAAGAAATAAATAAATGTAATAAACACATCATGTATCTAATATCATATATATAAAATATTATATTTTTTATTCAGTTATTTTAAATGATATAAATTATTAGTTAAACAAAATGATATAAAATATTGTATAAATTAACTTTATCATAAATTACTAATAAAAAACCATATAAAATGTTGATAGATCAATATTATCATAAATTACCAATAATAATTATAAAAAAATATATTTAGGTACAAATTTAGAAAATTCATATATAATTTTATGAGGAGGGTTCAAATGCCTCCATTTTTCATGCCTCCATCATGCCTCCATTTTTGAAAACTTTAATAACTCAAAATTTAAAACTTAAAAATCAAAATAAAACCGTTGGATATGATCTAAATCATTTTATCTATGCACGTGTAAAAAATTATGACATTTCAATTTTGTTTTGATTGTCATCAAGAGCTTGTAAAAAACGCACTAATGTGGATAATTTCTAGACGTTGATTTTTCAACTTATTGATTCACATAAAAACAAAATCAAAATGTGATAATTTTTTATGAGCACATTGATAAAATGATGTAGATCATATCCAACGGTTTTATTTTGACTTTTAAGTTTTAAATTTTGAGTTATTAAAGTTTTTAAAAGTGGAGGCATGGTGGAGGCATGAAAAATGGAGGCATTTGAACCCTCCTCTAATTTTATATTTATATAATAGTTCGTACTCATATCATTATCTGATAAGGTAATGAATTTTGTTAGTCCATACTTATACTAGATAAAGTAATAATGAAAACATCATTACTATATCCATCTTATCAAATAAAATGCGAGTCAGATAAAAAAGTAAGGGAAAATTTCCAGTATGCTCATACAAACTTTCAAAATAGTGAATTGTAAGGGAAAATATCATTCCTATCACTACAGCAAAATATAAAATATAATAGCAGCGACCGGCATTAGCGACCAGGCAGTCGCCGGTCGCTGAAAGTTTTTTCCTCCAAAAAAACAAAAAATAAATAGTTTTGGCGACCAATATTTTCAGCGACCCCTTTTCTCCCGGTCGCTGAAAGTGTCGGGTAAAAAAAAAAAAAAAAAACCCGATATCGCGCGCCAGTACTGAAATCGCGCCCCACCCCTTTCTCTCCACGCGATTCCGCCAGATCCAATAACCCCCCTTCTCTCTTTCATTTGTCTCTCCGCCCTACTCTCTTTCTCTCCGCTCTCTCTCCCTCTGCTTCCTTCGCTCATGCGCTGAACAAAATCTATCTCTCTCTCTCGCTCTTTTCTGTTTGCCTGTGCTTGCGATAACCGAACCCTAGGGTTTCGGTTTTCTGTGCTTGTGTTTGCCTGTGCCTAGTGGAGCCCTCCTCTGTGGTTGCTTGCTGATTCGACTTAGACGGCCGTGAGGCGAGACGAGTCTTGGAACCGGCCTACCTTGCCTCTTTGCGATTCCTTCTTTCGGGTAATTAAAGCACACCCTTTATTTTGATTTTTGTGAGATGATGTTGCGATTTGGGGAAGATTAAATTGTCTCACGCGAGTTGTTGATTTTCTCGGTGAGACGGTGACATTGGGGCTGTGCGGTTGCCTTTCTGTGTACTGGCTGCGGGTGTGCCTTTTTCCGATTTGCTGTTTCTGGTTTTTCCTTTGTGCTGGTTACTGGTACGCCCCGACTGTTTCTGGTTTTTCCTTTGCTGCTGTTTTTCTGGCACCGTACCAGTACTGGTACGGTGAGTTTGCGGGTTTCTGTTCTGTGGCTTGTTCCTTTTGTGTACTGGTACCGCACCGGTACCGACCCTTTTTGGCTTGTTGGTTGCTGGTTTGCTGTTTCCCTTCCTGTCGCTGAAAGGGTTTAAGGAGGTATGCTGAACCATTTAGTAGCAATTTAGTCATTTTTGTAATCTGTTTCTATATACTGTGATGAAAATGAAGTCAGACAAGCGGGCCCTGCAGAGAATGTGAGGGTCAAGTTGTCTGGCATTGAAGAAGAGGATGTTCTATCTGGTTTTGTGCTCTCTAGCATTTGTATGCTCTCTCTCTCTCTCTCCCCCCATCTATCTATCTATTTTATCTTTTATGCCTGTATGGCTGGAATTCTGAGTGCTTAATTACTTATTTATATGTACCCAGTACTGAGTGTGCTTATCAAATATTTATGACTTGACCGAGCATTTCCCCATATTTATACATTTCTCAATTTGCAACTAGTTACAAGATATATTGGATTACCTCCAATTAGATTATGCTACTAGTAAAAGATTATAGATGTTGACATTTTGCATGCACAGTGTTGTAATTCAGTTTTTAGTAATAGATATTTCTTTCTATAATCTCCTCTCTGTGTCTGTCTCCCCTCTTTCTAGTTTTTAGAGTTGCATCAAGAATTCTGGTAATTTTTTGACTAATTATCCTTTGTCTGAGACATGCAGCTAATCCGGTGACAGCTGTTTCTGAATTTCATGCTCAGTTGCAGATCCTTGATCAACTTGAGAATGTATGCCTACCTTTCTGTTCTAATTTTTTCTTGTGTTTGTTGTACTTTCTTTGAGTTTTTATTCTGATTTCTATTGTATAAAACTAAAAAGTGCGAGTTTTTGTTTTGTGAAAAAGGCTATATACACAGCAGGATATCCTGCAGTGCTGCACATCCACTCGGTAGTAGAGGAGTGTGAAATTGTGGAGCTCATAGAAGAGATCGACACAAAAAGAAAGAAAGATGACTCAAAGAAGAAAAAGCCCAAAAAAAAGCCTCTTTTTGTTAAAAACGGTGCTGTTGTTGTTTGCCGTGTCAAGGTTAAGGCTTATTTCTCAGACATACATACAAACAAAAAATATTAGAATTTGTTTATTTAATATTAGCAAAAAACTTGTAAATGCTTGTGATGTTTACTTCTTGCTGTGCTCTTTATTGTAGGTAAACAATTTGATATGCATCGAGAATTTCTCTGATTTTCCTCAGCTTGGAAGGTTCACTCTTCGGAGCGAAGGTGAAAAAAGCAATCTGACATTTTGATATTTTTCCTTCCTACTGGCATCATTAATTTTATCTTAATTCTTTGTCATTGAATTTTCGTGTAGGGAAAACTGTGGCTGTAGGGAAGGTTGTGAAGCTTCCCAGTCCTGGAAGCACTACTTTCTAAGCTTAAGACAATATTTTGTAATAGTTGGTATGACCTCTTTTGCCAACTTTTAAGATTTGTTTATGAAAACAAAGGATATCCATTTTTTAAGATAAGTTATAATATGTGCTTGAGTTGTAGATGATTTTGGCATTTTGTACATATTTGAAACAAGATCCTTGTCCGAGTTGGCTTTCCAGTTCAAAAATTGAGTGGGTTTATAAAAAAAAAATTGCGAAGTTTTGTTTATCTGTTTTTTGTCATTAGTAAAAACCGGTGTTTATAATTTTCTCTTCCTCATGCTTTGTAAAAGTAGCTGGCTAGATTGACTATGTTCTGTTGCACTTGTCTGGTGGCAACTGTCTTGAGGTTAAAATTGCACTTGTAAAAGTAGCTGTGTTTGTTGTTAGCTGTAATTAGATTGGGTAAATTGAAATTTTGAAACTTGATTGGGCTAAAATTGCTCTATTTAAGTTAGTTGGAGCCTTATTGCAGTTTAAATTTGTTTATGTGGTTGCATATATCGATGTTTATGTTTAAATTTGTTTGTATGTTTATGTTGTATGTTGGTACGTGTCGTATCAATTATTAAATGGTACAAATTTAAATAATAAAAAAAATTCCAAAAATAACTTTATGCGACCGGTTTTAAGTATCAGCGACCGTTTCTTTGGTCGCAGATATCTTCTTCTGACGTCAGAAAAAATAACAGCGACAAAAAAAAAGTGGTCACAAAAAAAGTATTAGTGACCAGATGACGTCATTCAGCGACCGGTGACATCATCAGAAGAGTATCTGCGACAATGCTTACAGCGACCGGGGTTTCAGCGACCGGGATTACTATCTGCGATCGGCGCCTTGACTTTCTACGACCGGAAAACCGGTCGCAGAAAGTCTGATCTGTTGTAGTGTATATCCATCTTATCAAATAAAATACGAGTCCGGCTAATATGCTTCCAATTCAAAATCCATATGATGAGCTTCAAATGAAAAATCCAAACAGTTGAAATCGATCTCCTTCTAGAGAGCTTCATTTACATATAAATTTTTTTAATTTTTTTAATTATTTCGTATCAAGTCAAGCCGTCAAAAAATGGAGATTTGTGCGCATATTGATGCATTGAAGGTATGTCAAAAAAGACAATTTTTCAAAAATCATAAAAAATAGTACAAAAATTCTAAAAATAGTAAAAATTGGTATTCTACAAGTTAAATATATAACTAAATTACTGAGCTACTTAATCCGACATATCGAATGTAAAATTTTAAAATTTGACCCGTAAGCATATAGGCTGAAATGGTACTAAAAGAATATTAGCGGGACTCCCAATTTACCTACAAAAACTTATAAAATGAAATTAGTTGATGTATAATCCCTTTCACATAAAGAGATTAAACTGCAACTAAGACCAGTTTGCCAGTTGGGTCGAACACCACATGGACGTTTTATTGCTCTTCCACATTTTTGAAGCGAATGACAATTCTTGATCCATGATTGTCTTGAAATGACAAGGCAATCCTACTACAGATAAAATATGTTAGTTATAAAAATTTAAGTAAACATACCTAATAAATTAAGAGGGATGCTTCTATGGGCATAAGGACCTATTTGTAAAATGAACATATTTTTTATTTTCAAAGTTCAAACAGTCGATCCGACCATTCAACATTATCTCCATATTAAAATGTACTTGGAGGTCAAATTTTACATTTTTTTGAATTGTTTTACTATTTATTAAGTATTTTACAAAACTAGTCAAATTCAGACCATTGAATTTTGTACCCATCTTAATAAATAGTAAAAAATTCAACAAAATGTAAAATTTGACCTCCAAGTACATTGTAATATGGAGATAATGTTGAACGGTCGGATCGACTGTTTGAACTTTGAAAATGAAAATATGCTCATTTTACAAATAGGTCCTTATGCCCATAGAAGAATTTGCCATAAATTAAACAAGTTAAAACAAAAGGATGACACGGCTCTCATAGCTAATGCGGAATAGTGCACACTGATTGCTCTAAAAATCACCTTACGTCTCTTTGCAAAGGCTTCGGGCCTAGAGATAAATTTTGGCAAGAGCGCTTTTGTTCCGATCAACTTGACAGCCATTCAGACCAATGAGACAAGGGTGGTTCTGGGTTTTACAAATGTGGAGTTTCCGGTCACGTATTTAGGAATGCCGCTCTCAATTACAACCTTGAGAAGGCAGGCCTACTTACCGTTGATTGAGAAGCTAGAGAAAAGGATGGCGGGATGGAAAAGTAAAATGATTTCTAGGGGAGGCAGATTGCAACTGGTGAAATCAGTGCTTTCCACAATACCGCTATACTTCATGTTGTGTTTCCTACTGCCGCAATGGGTGGTCAAAAGAATCGATCGAATAAGACAAACATTTCTTTGGGGAAAAAATGAAAGTGTCACGAAAGGAGTATCCCTAATTAATTGGGAGACTGTGTGCTACCCGACTGTGTGTGGGGGAATGGGGGTGCATAATTTGCGATTACACAACATTGCACTCTTGTTAAGGTGGTGGTGGCGTGCGTATAACTCACCGGATCGCCTATGGACTTCGGTTCTCATGACCTTCAAAACTAGGGGACCATATGTGAATGGCCCGAGATTTTGGATGGTCTCGGGGTCCTTTTTCTGGAGGAAACTTATGTCCTTAATGCCGCTGTTTCATTCCTCCATCAAATGGGTAGTTGGTGATGGCAAAACCACGTCATATTGGCGGGACCCTTGGAGCGGCCCGGCAATAATTCACACACTGCCGAGGGGTGAAAACCCGACACAGCCAATGCTATCCCTGCGAGATGCATACCTGATAAGGCACATCCTCCACAGTGAACATGTACAAACTGACTTACTTATTTTTACTGATGACAGGGATTCAATGCGGTGGAAATGGTCAACTACGGGTGTTTACTCAGCGGCATCAGTTTACCAAATTATGGCGGGGGGAGGCAAAATTGAAGATGCGCACAAATCAATTTGGAAGTGGCCGGTACCTCCAACAGTGCGCATATTTGGATATCTTCTACTCAAAGAAAGAATTCTAACTCAGGACCTAATGCAAAGAAGGAATATGGGAGACAATACTGGGTGTCACATGTGCCAAAACTGCCCTTCAGAATCCGCACTTCACTTGATCTTTCTATGCCCAAACTCAATTGAAGTATGGTGGGATATCGGAGTGCGAATCAGATACAGAATAATGGAACCGGCGGGATCTGTACACGACATCTGGTATGCCTCACAAACTCAGGCAAGGGCTAGAGGCAAGAAGAAATTCGTGAGATGGAAATCACTATTCCTATGTGCCTGCTGGCATATCTGGAAGAGACGCAACATCACAATCTTCTCAGGCGAAGGAATTCCCTCGGCAGTCCTCACTGACAGAATTATAGATGACTCAAACCTATGGCTCAAATACTGTAATGCTGGTGCAAGACGCCCCATGGGTACAAACTTGTTACCGGATCCGGATTAATTTACATCTGACAGCAGCCACATGAACCTGGCATGACGTATGATGTGCTTCAAAATGCAATTTTTCCTGTTTTTACTTTTTACTGTTTTCTTTCTTTTAGCCAAACTTCCTTCTTACAAAAGATAGGCAAGATTTGGCCTGCGGTGGTGCTGTAATTGTATGAACGTTTGTTTTACTATTAATCCAATTGGCAGCTTCTATTTTTTTTTTTAAAAAAAACAAAAGGGAAAAAAAGATAGAGCTAGTGGTGCCAAAACCCTAAGAGAGAGAGGAGTAAAGGGAGAAGAGAGAGAGCACAAAAATTATTTGATTTGAGGGAAAAAGGTGAGAATTAAAATATGGAAGTTGAAAAGCTGCGAAAAAAACACTATATTCTATCGGTGCAAAACCATAACCAATAGAAGATGGAAGAAGTCGGTTCAAAAACCTAATCAATATATTATATCATATCGGTAATAAATTTGGAACCGATAGAAGAACTCTAAGAGCACCTACATTCCTGAAACTCTTAGGGTTTCTAAATAACTGTTAACTGCTTTTAAAAAATTATAGACTCTGGAGTTTCTAAATATTCATATTCCTGAAATTAATTTTAGAGTTTCTAATAAGCCACATCATCAGTAAATTAAAATTGATAAGCCACATCAGCAGTAAAATAAACTAATTTTAGCGAATATAGGCCAATCGTTTTGTCACGTCAGAGTTTATAAACGATTTCTTAATAAGAAATTATTGAGCAAATTAAAGTTGTTAAATAAGAAATCCATCTACATATCTGAAACTGGTTTAGCAACTGCCACGTCAGATAAGAAACTCTAATAGTTTCAGGAATGCGATGCAAGAGACTATTGTATTGGTTGTTTTTTCAATCGATAGAAGAGTGTTACAACATATTTACTAACTTGCCACAACATCTTTAGTCTATCGGTTTCATACCAAGATCGGTTCAACTGTTAGAAATTGGACGTTAGGAGAGGCCATATATGCTCTTCCACATTTCCAACTAGAATCCCCATGACCCCACTTTTTACATGATCGCAATAGAATTAAAATTGTAGTTCATTCACAAAAATTGTCGTATTATTTACTAATTATCAATCTATGACATCAATTCGTAGATGATCAGATATATGTATATTTATAGCAAATGGTTAAATAAAAACTAATTTTTGAAAATTGAGCAATTATATTTTCTCATACAACAAAATAACACAAGTTCATTATTAGCTATACGTAGTTACATTATACCTAACAATTAATTAATAACCACACATTACTTTCTAAAAATACAGTTTAATCAAAATATAACATCTACTTTTCGGACACTGCCCCTGCTATGCATTCATATAATAATAAACATACAAAATATAAATAAATGTATCGACGCATAAACAATAAGCATTGTTCAATTTCAAACTTAGGTAGGTTTAATGGGGAAAAACAATATAAATTAGAGCTCCATTCAAAAATTAAGGTGGTTACAAATTCATGAGCGAGGTCGATCGGATTGAATTTAACCTATACTCTATAAAATTGAAAATTTATATATATTCGACTGGTTCATTAAAATAAAATTAGTATGTATCAATTTCCCTAAATTAGTAATATTGTCGAATTTTGTTAGTCACGTAATTTATTAGTCAGAATAGATGAACTATTTATCAACTTGTGTTATTATTGGATATGTAAGTATCACCTTTTAAAGAGAACAAGGTTATATTTGTTTTCGGTAAATTAGCCATGTATATATATATATATATATATATATAGATTGTATCTTCATGATTTTGTCATGACAGCTCTGCTGCCTTCCTTTGAATAATCATCGTTACTGCATGCCCATCTTAATTTGTCTCTATCTCGACTCAAAAGTAAGAATTAAACTATTCTCTCTCTCATATCTTCCTCCCTCTCTCCTTGTTTTTGTTTCCCTAACAGCAGCCAGAGTAACAATTAATAACCAGGAGCACAAATTAAGCACTTGGTTTCTTTTATTTCTGTAAGATTGACGACAAGGCTAGCTAGCTCAATCCACAAACCAAGCAATTTAATTAATTTTAAGGTAAGAATCAATTTTGTTTAATCAGATTCAGTGTTACGTTTTCTCCCTGTCAATGAATAACCATGCACAATTCATAATCATAATCAATTTTGTATATATAGTTTTCTTCTAGTTTTATTTTGTCTTTCATTGCTCAAATGTTTTCAGTTCTTTTATGTAATTATGTTTAGATTTTTTCGGGAAAACTTGAATCTTCTTTCCAATCAATATATAAATAAGGACTTGACCTTTATATAGAGTTTTCGTTAATGTGTCTCTGTTTGTTACAATATCAAGGGCATCGGTTACAAGATCGAACTGTTCATTTCATAATCTTATTCTTCTGCTGGCTATTTGTTGTTTCAAAACACAAGATAACTGAATTATTGATAAAAAAATGTTGTTACAAGGGAAATTCCTCTCCATCTATTTTTATAGGGCGTACGTGCTTAGCACCCCTTTCCACTGCTCGCAACTCCCTCCCCAATTTTTATAGTAATTGACCCTGCTTATTGTTTTATCCTCTGTTACTGTGTTACCCTCATAGCAATTTGGTCAGTCCATATTTTAATGGCACGGTTGAACAGAAATTAAGGTGCCCTTTGGTGTTAACTTATTTCTTTATTAGTTCCATTTCTGAAAGTAGTGGCTTCGATGAGCTACTGAGTCCATGAATAATTACTTGTTTTTTTTTTTTTGGAATGAGAAAAAGAGGGATTGATTTGCATATATTGCGTACCTTCTTTAGATATATATGATTGATAAGGTCCAAATTCCTATAAATTCAGGTCTCCAACCAGCTGATTTTAAAATGGGAGTTAGTGAATGTGAAGATCTCTTTTCTCTTTGTGCTGGCTATGAACCTTGGCTAATGCAGTTGCAAGGAAGAACACAACACAAGCAAGAATTTATGAATCCATATGATCACATCATCGTAAAAAAAAATATACCGCAGCTAAAAGGGAAGCTCTTCCTAGGTTGCTTCGAGGATTGGCTCCTATTGGCAGACAGATCAACAAAAAAAACATTTTTCTTACACTGTACCTTAGATCCAAAACTCAAAATCCGTCTTCCTTCCCTTAGTGGTGAGTTGTTGAAAATGAAACACATTGGTGGCTGTGTCATATCATCCTCTCCAACATCCCGCAATTGTTTAGTCACTATTGTAGGGAGGGGAAGAGATGTTATCCTTTACTGCCGACCAAAAATGGAGACAAGCTGGACTAAAGTATCAGTACCAGTTTATTTGCAATATGAAAATCATAGCTTCACTGGCCAAGTCGTCCGATACAAGGGAAAGTTATACATTCTCCATGGCAGTATAGTTGCACATCGAGTTGTGGTCATAAATGAGGATTCACTGCTAATGGGTTGCTGTACATGGACAGTAGTACAGATGCCGAACAGAATTCGTGGCTGGCATCATTTGGTGGTTTCTGGTCATGACATGTTCTTGGTATCGATAGCCACTTCTCGATGCCGAGGCAGTCCCATCAATTATACCATTCACCGTTTTGGGACCTCAGATCGAACTTGGGAGCGTGTTAATAGCATTGGTGGTTGTGTTTTCTTCTTAGGCGGAATCCAGCGTACGTACAACACTCTCAGCTGCTCAAGCAGGAACACAACGTGATTGCATATATGTTGTGAATCAAAACTACAATGTACTTCACGGGGAGGGAGTCTATGTAATTTGTTTGCCGGATCAAACTCTCAGCCTTAGTTACGAACTGAAGAATACAAGAGAATTGAGGTACCATTTATGCTGGGTAATGCTGCCAAACAGGTGTGTGTTCAGTATGCTAAATTCCATGTTTCCAGTTGAATTTTGCACTTTCTCCTTTTTCATTCAATTTTCTTCTAATTAAAACTATGAAAACTTTGATGTATGAACATAATTTGACGATTTCAAAGATATCGGTGGCACTCTAGAGGCCATTTTTGTCAAACAAAAAAGAATTACTTTGATATCCGCTTACGCTTTGTTATATATGTTTAAGTTTTGCTTATCTATCTATTACAGATCAAGGAAAAGCAAGCGGGAGACCTTGAGCTTCATTCATTCCAATAGCACAAATAAGGTGAGTTAGCAGCATCCTGCTCTTGTTGGTTATTTTCTTTTTACAATGCAACTAGGTAGCACATTGCTGTGCCTGTACGTGAGTTAGGACTTGAGAAAAATACAAAGCAATGATGAATTCTAGTGTATTCTTTTTCCTGACTAAACGGCAACCCAAATTGCATTCATTGTACAAAAATATTTCAAAGGATTAATGGTGATATCCAAATAAATTTTTATAATTGACTTAATTAAACTTTACTCTTCACTGACCAATTACGTCTAGACAATAATAAACAGATTTATTTTACTCCAAAATACACAAGTTATAAAAACATATTCACTCACAGTAAATACGAGCCGTAAAGTGTTAATTAATTATATACTGTCAGTGTCCAAATGAAAATAAGGCAATAGGATTACCCTTTTTTTATATTCTCTAATGAAATTTAATTTCCAAATATATATACAAAGCCTAACTGGCTAGGGATTTTTCCTTTATAGAGAAGAACTATAAATATATATATTTTTACAGGAGAGAGAGCATGCACCTAACTAGATTTATTCTGATAATATATGAATGGTAACCCAATTGAAAAATATATAGATAGTTAATTAGATGGATGCAATTTTGGATTAAAAAATCAAATTAATTAAATACGCTGACAATTATTTTTTATCACTGACATTTAAAATACAAGCGTTAATTGTTGTGGTATACTCTCATTAAAATACAGGGTGATCGTGCAAGATATGTCCACAAGGAAAATGAAAATAAGAAAGAAGAAAAGTGTAGAATTGATATCACAAGACCTTGGGCAGATATGCCCATTGAATTGGTGCAACTACTCCTTGCACACCTCTATTTGGTCGACTGCCTTCGGCTTCCATCCATTTGCAAATACTGGAATTCCCTCTCCAACCCCATCCAAGATGCAAAGGTATACCCATGGCTTATGTACCCATTGAATAATGATAGTTGCATGTGGAGGCTCTTCGACCCTGTGTTTGAAAAAGAGTACTATATAGACATGAAATGGCTTGGATCAAGCAAGGATCTTACTTTTCACTATTCAAAAGATGGATGGGTTCTTGCATCGAAAGAAGACAACTCTCTTTTCTTAATAAATCCCATGACAAGAAAGATTGTTAGTCTTCCACATTTCGATAATATTAATAATTGGAGAGATACTGCTATGTCATTTTCTTCTGCGCCAACCTGTTTGGATTGTGTTGTTCTTGTACTGTTGTTTACCCAATTTCATGTTCTTGAAATATCAACATGGAGCCCCGGTGAAAGAGAATGGAGCAGAATGAGCTTCAACGATGATGAGTTTGTTTGTTATGTGCCTTGTAGCCCTGTCTTCACTCGTGGAGAGTTTTACTGGTACAGACTGAGAGGTCAGCTTTCAGTTTACAATCCAAAGAAGAAGACTCTGCGACACCTTGAAATAAAAGCACCAATTGATATACAGCTAGTTAGTACCAAAATAAGGGAATGCCATTTGACAGAGTCAGAGGGGGATTTTATCACTGTGTTCAGAAATCGTTCCAAGGATCCTATACGCGTCTTCAAATTAGACCAAAGAAACATGGTTTGGAGTGAGCTAGATGGTGTAGGAGACATTACACTATTTATTAATAATAGAACATCTCTTGCAAAATCATGTCTAGAGAAAAGGTGCCGTAACCTGATATACCTCTCAGGATTTACTGATGACAGTTGCAATAGTAACGCATTATACTCCTTGGAAACTAACAAGTACCATCCAGAGATGTCTTACAATATCAAGCAACTTATAAATTGTATCTGGATTGAGCCTAGCTTAATAGATCACGAGTAATTGTTTCCTCACAATAATTATATCGACCTTGTTTATCTACTTGTGTTACCTTTTTTTTTGTTTCAATTGTCTATTATTTTCAGATTAATTTTGATTTTTTGGACTTTCAGTTAATTGTATAATTAAGTTATCCTTAATTCGGCAGTAATGAATTATGTATGTGAACCTTTCAAGCAACAAACTACATTCGTACTTTTTAAGACTGCCCATGTGTTCCCTTGGAGTCCGTTGCACCGATCCTTGTAGCTGCTTCTAAGGTTCTTCTACCTACAAAGCTCAATTGCATTTCTTTCAATTGTCATGAGGTCATGTTCTGGGCTTATTTTCACTTTTCATTGAATTGTTCTTTATATAATGTTAAATTATCGGAAAAATAAAGAGAACACAAGACTCCCAAGAAAGCTCCCTTCCCACCCGATTTTATTTCTCTGTTTTTTCAATAATAAATTACACGGCTGTAGCATCTCCTATTTATCAACACAACTTGGTATCTTTAGTAAATCAAGTATATGCATTAAACATAGAATACAATAATTTGATATTAGAAGGAAATCAACTATCATCTATATATGGAATAATATATAGGCTGTGCATATCCATCTTCCTTTCTTCACATCTTCTTTCCTTCTTCAATTAGATATGGATCCTAGCATATCTTGTTTGATTTCCAGATCTTTAGTTGCCAAGTGTATTCTCAACACTCCCCCTCACGAAGGCAAGTAGATATCCACCATTCCAATTCTTTCTAGCATCTCTTCGAAAGATTTAGTTGCCACTGCCTTCGTTAAGATATCCGCCACCTGTTCTGTAGATCTAACAAACGGTAGAGAGATAATATTAGAATCAAGTTTTTCTTTAATAAAGTGTCGATCTACCTCTATGTGTTTCGTCCTGTCGTGTTGTACTGGATTGTGTGAGATGTCAATAGCAGCCTTGTTATCACAATACAATTTCATCTCATCTTTGTATTCCACTCCTAACTCAGTGATCATTTTTCTCAACCACAGTAGCTCACAAATTCCTTTCACCATTCCCCTGAATCCAGCTTCAGCACTGGATAATGCTACCACATTTTGTTTTTTACTTCTCCAAGTTACCAAGTTACCCCCAACAAATGTAAAGTAACCAGAAGTTGATTTTCTGTCCATGATGTTTCCTGCCCAATCTGCATCTGTGTACCCTTCGATATTTATATGTTTATTCTTTTCAAACTTTATTCCTTTACCAGGTGTCCCTTTGAGGTATCGTAATATTCTTAGGACAGCCCCCATGTGATCTTCACTTGGGTTGTGCATAAATTGACTCACTACCCCTACTGCATATGCTTTGTCTGGTCGAGTGTGTGACAGGTATATTAACTTACCGACTAACCTCTGGTACCTTTCTTTGTTTGTGGAGCATTGTTCAGGACAAATTTCAAATTTCAAATTTTGTTCCATTGGGGTACTAACCGGTTTACAATCCATCATTCCGGTTACGGCCAAGAGATCGAGAACATACTTCCTTTGAGAAAGAAATATACCCTTTTTATTTCGTGACACTTCAATCCCTAGGAAATATTTTAGACCTCCTAGATTTTTCATTTCAAATTCCTTCGAGAGCTTCATTTCAAGCCTTGCAATCTCAACTCTATCATCACCTGTAATAATCATGTCATCAACATAGATAATAAGAATTGCAATTTTACCTTCACTCCTTTTAAAGAACATGGTGTGATCGGAATCTCCTTGATTATACCCATAGTTATTCATTGCCCTACAGAACCTTCCAAACCATGCTCTTGGCGATTGTTTCAAGCCATACAAAGCTTTCTCCAACTTGCACACCTTGTTTGTTGATCCAATGTGTTCGTAACCAGGGAGTAGGTTCATATAGATTTCTTCTTCCAAGTCTCCATGAAGAAATGCATTTTTTACATCGAATTGATGTAATGGCCAGTCAAAGTTAGCTGCAAGAGACAATAAAACTCGAACCGAATTTAGTTTTGCAACAGGTGAAAAAGTCTCCTGAAAGTCAATCCCATACGTCTGTGTATACCCCTTTGCTACTAACCTGGCTTTATATCTTTCGATCTTTCCCTCTACATTGTACTTAATTGTGTACACCCATTTACACCCAACTGTCCTTTTTCCCGGTGGTAAATTAACTATTTTTCATGTACAGTTTTTTTCCAGAGCCTCCATTTCCGTATCCATTGCTCTAGTCCATTTTTCACTCCTTTTTGCATCTTCAACTTTTTCGGGTATGGCAACAGAGGACAATTGTTCTGCAAAGTTTTTTAATGGTTGTGGCAATTTTTTTGTTGAGGTATAGTTTGCAATAGGATATGTTATTTCTTTACTCGTCCCATCTTCCGGGATGTATTTCCTTGGTGGTTTGCCATGATTAACACGTGATGGATATCTAGTCTGGGTTTCAGAAGAACATACCCCATTGTTATCTTCCACAGATTGTGACCTCGGGACAGTAACATCTTGTTGCATTGCCTCATTAAGATCTATCCAGAGTCGAATTCCATTTGGTGAAGAGTCTGGCTGACCCGTATCTCCTGCTGAATCTTCATCTTTGTCTGAACCCGAGTCAGCTACTGGATTTTTTCCTAATCAGCTGCTGTACCCGAACTGGTTGCCGGTTCTGCACCCGAATCAGCTGCTGGATTTTTTTCCGATTCAGCTGCTGTACCTGAACTGGCTGCTGGTTCTGCACCCGAATCAGCTGCTGGACCTGTACCTGAATCAGCTATTAGACTTGATAAAAAATCCAGATCAAAGCCCGGTTCACCATTGCTGCTGCCCTCCTGAATCGGGACTTGGATTTGTTGGAAATATGACTCATGTTCCAGAAAGGTAATATCCATGGTGGTGTAGAATTTTCTGGTACCGGGATTGTAACATTTATACCCTTTTTGGTTTGCCCCCATGCCTAAGAAAACACATTTTTCAGCCCTTGGGTCTAATTTTGTGCGAAATGGTTTTTGTATATGGATGTAGGCAATACAGCCAAATATTTTTGGTGGTAGATTAAGGACAGATGACATGGACACATGAGAAGAAAGGACTTGAATGGGTGTTTTGTAATCATTTGCACTTGTGGGGGTCCGATTAGAGAGATATACCGCATATGAAAGTGCATTATCCCAAAATATACGTGGTACCTTATTCTCAAGCAGTAGTGATCGGGTTATCTCAAGGAGGTGCCTATTCTTACGTTCTGCAATTCCGTTTTGCTGTGGTGTCCCTATGCATGTTGTCTTATGAATAATTCCATTCTCCTTAAAAAAATTCTGCAAACATTTATTCACGTATTCTGTCCCATTATCACTTCTTATGATTTTTATTTCTTTTCCAAATTGAGTCTGCACCATTTTGTGAAAAACTTGAACAACTTTAGAAACTTTATCTTTTGTTTTCAGTAAATAAAGCCAAATCATTTTGGAACAATCATCAATAAAAGAAATATACCATCTACAACCAGATTTAGAAATAATTGGGGATGGTCCCCAAACATCTTTATGCACCAAATCAGAAGGACTTGCACATTTATTCATACTACTATGATAAGTTGTTCTATGACTCTTGGACTTGATACAAGTTTCACAAATAAGATCTTTAGGATCTAGATTCACAAATAAATCAGGTAACAACCTTTTCATATACCCGAATGATGGGTGTCCTAGTCTTTTATGCCATAACAAAATTTTATCCCTACTAGATATTTGATCCCCTCTAGCTACATAATTACTGCCGGTTTTGAATTCATCCAAGTAATACAACCCATCTCGTCTAGTACCATGGCCAATGATCTTTTTCGTGAGAATATCCTGGAATACACAATAGTCAGGAAACATAAGCACACTGCAATTTTGATCCTTTGTGAGTTGACTAACGGATATCAATTTTGTTGCAAGAGAAGGGACCACAAGCGTATTTTTCAACTTGATTTGGTTTGATAACACAATTTCTCCTGCACCTTCTACAGGATAAACTTCCCCATTTGCATTAATTATTCCGGTTTTACGTGGTGTACACATGGTTTCTAAAGTAGTTTTTTCGTGTGTCATATGGTCGGTTGCACCCGAATCAATAATCCAACCTTCATTTTTCCTGTTCACATTTGAGATATTACACTTACCCATGCTGATTTTAAAACCGCTATTTTTATCTTCACAGTTAAGGTTCGGTTCTGGCTGCTGCTGGCTGCTGCTTGCTGGTGGCCGGTTCTGGTTGCTGCCGCTGGCTGCTGCTGGCCATGCTGGTTCGGGTCTACTTGCTGCTTGCTGGCCTCTCGGTTGTTAACAGCCGCTGTTGTGGCTGCTACTCCTTTGCCTTTTTCTTCAATCTTCTTCTTGTCACCTTTCCACCAATCAGGATAACCTACCACTTCAAAACAATTCTCCTTTGTGTGCTGACTTTTTCCACAAGTCATGCACTTCAGTTTTGATTTGTCAATATGAAATTTTTTCTTTCCTTGGAAATCATACATTTTACCAGGTTTCTATCCCTTGGAAACCATTGCTAATGAGTTTGAATCCGTACCTCCCTTAACCATGATTTCTTGGTGATTGGCTTCTCTTCTTACATACCCATATGCCTACTCAATAGATGGAAACGGACTGAGCAGCACCACTTGTGCCCTTACACCATCTAACGAGTCATCAAGTCCAACAAGAAAGGTGTACACCCTTGTCTTCTGAATAAAGGTGTTGAATTTGTCGATATCTACGGCATACTCCATGGGGTTTGGGCATCGGTTGTCAATCTCTTGCCACAATCCTTGAAGTTCGTCGAAATATTCTTCAATAGCTCGCCCTTCTTGTCTCACACGCATGACTTGATGGTTGAGGGCATAAACCTGAGCCTCATCATTGTTGTCGTAGTATGTTGTTGCTATTGTCTTCCACACATCTCTAGCAGTTGGATACCGAATATAACTCCCCTTAATCGAGGTTCAAGGGAATTAATAATCCAGCCTTTTACTACAACATTATCAGTTGCCCATCTTTGGTATGATGGTTCAGCTATAGGTGATGGGGCCGGTTCTCCTGTGAGATGCCTCATCCTTTCTCTGCCACGGACGTACATCGTCACCGCTTGGCTCCAAAAGGAGTAGTTTGTGCCATCAAATTTTACATCAATAGCGCTTGAATGAATTGTACCCTCGGTCATGGCAGCAGGTTGAGTTATGATTTGTGTTGCCGGTTGAGGGTTGTTTATGGCAGCAGCTTGTATAGCCGCCATTTGAGTCATCATCCTTGCCATCTGCTCAATCAACGCAGCCGTGGTGGTTGATTCTTGGGAGTTAGCTTCTGACATTTTTTTTATCAAGAAAGTGTGGACAGCTCCTTAGAGCAGTATAGCACGGGAAATTGAAGTTAAAGACAAGAAGGGCAACAATTTTCCTAGCTATACCACCAGACAACCACGCTCTGATACCATGTTAAATTAACGGAAAAATAAAGAGAACACAAGACTCCCAAGAAAGCTCCCTTCCCACCCGATTTTATTTCTCTGTTTTTTCAATAATAAATTACACGGCTGTAGCTTCTCCTACTTATCAACACAACTTGGTATCTTTAGTAAATCAAGTATATGCATTAAACATAGAATACAATAATTTGATATTAGAAGGAAATCAACTATCTTCTATATATGGAATAATATATAGGCTGTGCATATCCATCTTCCTTTCTTCACATCTTCTTTCCTTCTTCAATTAGATATGGATCCTAGCATATCTTGTTTGATTCCCAGATCTTTAGTTAAGTGTATTCTCAACATATAACCTATCCATTATTTATTTTTTTTGAGGAAAGAATAGGGTTTAGGGTTTAGTTGGTTACAAGTGTTGGGATTCCGATTGGAAACCCTGTGTGTTAAAATAAAATGAAAAGAAACAGTGTTGTGTTCTGTGAGAGGATAAAAGAAAAAGGAAGAATACATAAAAGTTCAGTATAAGCCGTGTTGTCCATTTAGCTCTTGATTTGTGTCATTTGTGTCTTTCATCTCTCTCCATTGCTTTATTATTTCTGTCACTAATTCTTGCTGCTGTTTTGTAGACTCCCTGAATATCCGATTACAACGCTCTCCCCACACAACAAATAGTGTAATTATAATTATCTTACGTTCTCTCCTTGGAATTGCCTTGTTGATCATCATGTGTAGTGTGTCCGAAACCGTCTGGTTGCATCCCAGGCTCTTTGCCGTTCTCTGGTAAATACCAGCAGTGATGTGTATCTTTGTCTGTCGCTCTACACATGAAGAAGATGCCTAACATGTTGAAGAATTGAGAGTAGGTCCGATGCCCATCGGATCTACTTTAGTTCGATGGGCTCAATTAGCTTTAAGATGCGTGCCCTCCACTTTAAAAATTGTGTGTCTGCTTCAATTTTCGTGGGCACAAATCTGAAAGCAGATTGGACAGCCATGGATCTCATTGAATCCAAAAGTAGATCCGATCGGCATCGGACCTACTCCATTCTCCATGTTGAAAACCCTCCTCAATTAATAATAGAAACAAAGAAGAAAAAGATATCTCAACTCAATGAACTTATAATGTATCCATCCTGCTTTCTATTGAAATTAATTTATTTAAGTGTCAATTAAACAACTTATGATTTACAATGACAACTTTTCATTGGCTTGTTAACTTAACAAATCCAAATCCGTTGTTTTTCTTTTATTTAATTTCTTAATTAACATTTAAAAATGACTGGTTGGACAAGAAAGTGGCGCCTCTTCATCAATTTCTCTTTATTTTTTAACGGAATGAATTAAAATGAAAAACAATGGAAATAAATTAAGTAACAAAATTTTCAGTTCTATCCTTGAACTTTTAATTTCACAAATCGCTTCAAATATCAAATGTATATAACAAACGGAACAATTCAAATATAATATGTACTTAATCAATTAGAATTTTGATCAAACTTATTAAAATGAAATTTTGAATTTTTCAAATTTATATTTCAGCACTTTGATTAATTTTCAGAATGAGCTGTTATGCACTACTATTAAATAGTTGACCTGATATAAATGTTTACCAATCTATCTGAAATATACGTGGCTTTTTTAGTCGTGCACAGTTCATTAATAATAAATCGTGTAAAATATTAATAACTTTAGTACACGGTTAGGTTGTAAATGACAGTATCGATCCGAGAGAGTAAAACAAATTTGGGTTTACTCTTACGGATAGTCACTTTTTACCCTCAAGGATACTGCCGTTGATCAGAGCCAAAATGATGATGAATTACGTAGGATTTTGGCTTAGATTTTGCATATTATCTCACACTTATGTTTAATTAATTAGAGAAAAATACTACTGTCACCCTTATTTATATTTTATCGCAGGAAACATGTTTTGAGACTATTTCACATCAAATGGAGCAAGAATCAGGTCAATCGGATAAGCGACGCTCATCGACTAAGTCTCTGTTACGACCCGCACTGACTGATACAGACATAAGTGACGCTCAGCGATACGCATTAAACCCCTCAGTGACATGGTCTGGATACGGACCGTACCAGCCAATACGATCCGTAACCAATGCTCCTTTTGGGAAATAACTGCTCCAGCTATATCCAGATCAGATTCCTTGGCCTCCACTCATCTCCAGACGTCCCCTCACTCCTATATAAGCACTCTGGACAGAGGAAGAAGATATCTTTGTAATTTTGGTTAAACTTGATTAAGTGAGAAAGAGAGGAGTGTTGTAACCATGTCGTTCCGCGGCTAAGTTCTTTTCTTAGGGGCTAGACAGTAAACCTTGTTACTCATGATGCTTTGATATATATATATATTTTTTTTCTATTGATTATGATTTCTTGTTGTTGATTGAAATACTTTTGTGATTCCTTTTCCCTTCACCTGATTTCGAGGATCTAGTTTAATCCGTTAGGGTAGTGACAGTGCTTTAATGGCAAGAGAAACTATGATGGATGAGTCAGTCTCGTTTGGAGTCATTAGATTTATGTGAAGAAAACCTTAGCGGAGAAACCATAAATCGGAACAACAAAACGCGAACCAAGTTCTGTCATTTGCGTAAGTAACTCGCAGTGTCCAATGTAGTAACTTGTATATTTTAGAGATCCGTCATTTGCATAAGTAACTCGCAGTGTCCTATGTAGTATCTTGATGGAAGTCTCGTCATTTGCGTAAGTAACTCGCAGTGTCCTATGTAGTGTCTTCCATATACAACAACAGGAAATCAGACCCGACAGAAATAGAATATCAAAGAGGATTGAGTAGCAATGGTGTGCTGAAATTCTAGGAATTATCATCTCTATCTTTATTTTAATTACTTTTAATTATTGCCAAATTTACATTGATCACAACTTCAACTCTCAAATTTTCAGATTTTGTCTAGCATTTTGAAATATTGTAATCTGATCGCTCAAGACTCTAAACTAATATTACATGTGGATCGACCTCGATTATACTACTCGATAGAATTGTGCGCTTGTGATCCAAACCGATAGCATTTCCGAGTTTATAAATTTTAAAGATAACATCGCTCACTTTTGGGTAATCAGCCATATATGGTTAGCTTTTTTGTAATAGTGAACGCTAACAACACGTGCAACCATATCTAGCTTCTTAATACATATATAAAAATAAATATATAGAATTGTAATATTTGAGTCTCTATATAGAGTTGGATTATATTGGAGTCTGATTTAAGTTTTAATTAACCCGAAATTCATAGTTTATTTTTTACCATCTATTAAATTCAACTCGTCTTACATAATTTATGTAGAGACTGAGTTTCTAATTTATGATATTTTCCTCCTGTTTAATCTCATCAGATTTTGGCACCTTGGGACCTTCTATATCTGTCTCTTTCTCTCTAAACTAAAAATCTGATTACAGATTATCCCCTCTTAGCATCTGCTCGCCCCTCTAAGCACCCATTGAGTTATCGTATGACATTGAATGGAAATCACAATCAGTACTCTATTTTCATATTTTGTATCAATTTATTATTATTTTCATCTATTTAGTTCTTGTTTGTTTAGAATCTAGTACAATGGTTATATTTCTAATCATTTTTCGTAGTCCAACGAAAGGAATTGATACTATGCTGTGTTCAATCATTTTCAATCCGTAGTCAACTTCTTTAATCCATAGGTTCTCAATGATTTTTTTTTTCAAACGAAAGGAAAAATACAAATAAAATGCATGCCCTTCATAATTGAAAACCTATGTTACTATGTTGAAACAATACTCAATCATTTTCAATTTGAAGTTCCAGTACGACAATTATATATCATCTGACGGATATCAGGTACATTGATTTGTCTATTTGTTCTTCAAACTTAAAACGTAGCTTAATTTTTTCTTATTGCTCATTTTCTTAATTTCTGAAGATACTTTTAATGAAAATCTATATAATTTAGCATGGAATATTTATAGTTCCATTTCTCTTCTAATTGAATAAAGAACGAACATGAAGGATTATCGATGAATTAATATAATCATGTTAATCAATTCCCCCCCAAAAAAAAAATTGTTGATGTTGTATCTCTTCCAATTAAAGTTTCATATATAACAAAAAATACCAACCATATGCTTGTACTTGCGTTTTGTTATAAAATATGTCTAAATAGAATAATCTATGTATACTTATACAATGATGCTTTCCAGACTCTCTCATAAGAGTATATGTTTTACTTTAGAAAACTTGTGCAAAATAATTGTTGCCTAATTGAAAAGTATATATTCGATGAGGAGGGTTCAAATGCACCATTATTTTTGTGCTCCAATATGCTCCACATCCTTTATCTCCATTTTCAAAGTCCGAACAGTCGATCTGAAATGGTCAACATAATCTTCATAATAAAATATGCTTGGATACCAAATTTTATATTTTTTAGAATTTTTTTACTATTTTTTTAGATAGGTACAAAATCACTTTTTTAAGGAGATTTTGGACCATCCGATGAAGTGATATTGTACCTATCTAAAAAAATAGTAAAAAAAAATCTAAAAAATATAAAATTTGGTCTCCAAACATATTTTATTATGAAGATCATGTTGAACGGTTCGGATATATATATTGTCTAACTGAAAAATTTATTGTTGAACGGTTCGATATATATCGTCTAACTGAAAAATTTATTGCATGTTTATTGCAGGGAGGGGAGAGAGGGGGAGAAGGGGGAAATGGGGGCCCACAAAGACATTTTGTTTGAAAATTTTATAAAGTAAGACAATTTGTAAAATTTGCTGCATTCCACTTGGGATCCTCCATTTCATTTAAGACTTTCAAATTCCTAGACTTCTCTTTGTTTATGTTGCTAATCCTAACTAAGTTGCTAATGACATGTACACTATAGCATCCTAATTGAAAAGGACTAGTAAGGGAATGATAACCCAGACTTTACCCTAATCAATTGCATAAAGATCAATAATAGTCTTCGTTATCAAGACTTAAAGGATTTAAGTTCACAGTTATATCATTCCTTTATAATTCTCATAGTTGAAATAATCAAGATTACCCCACTAATAATCTATAGAACTCGATGTTGGTATGCAGATCTATAAACTAACAGGTTTCTAACTGAGATCGGATCACAAGAAATCAACAGTTACGTCAATTTCCCTTATTGGATCTAGATAATTGTACCCTAATCCTATTATGTCAATCTTATACGCCTAAACACTATGGTGTGGTCATCACCATACAGATGAGGTTAGAACGCACCAAATTAAGATGGGTTGTGGTACTTTATAAATTTAAAATGAGTTTGGGCCCTGCCGAGGCATTACACCATTGGAAGGTAAAAACAAGCCGAATAGCTTTGTTGATCGATGCAACTTTTTAGGGTTTTGAAAACAAAAATAAAAGATACACATTTTGAAATCAATTTTTTCCACTATTCCAACTTTACCCTTCTAACGCATGGATACAAATGAGAGGTTATGCGTTTCGAATGCATCTAAGAATTTCATCGAATCAAAATTAAAAGAGTGTCTTATTTTATATATATATATAGAGAGAGAGAGAGAGAGAGAGTTGGGCTGTGGTGCATTGCAATGTATATGCCCTCTTGTACATTGAACTGCAAACCGCTGGATTCGAAGTTCAAATAGTCGATCTAAAGGGCTCAACATGTTCTACATATCAAAATGTGCTTGGAGACCAAATTTTATATTTTTTGGAATTTTTTTCTATTTTTTTAGAATTTTTGAAAATCACTGTTTTTTAGAAATTTCTGGACCATACAAAAACAGTGATTTTCAAAAATGTTGGCTAATATCAAAACGTTGTTCCTAGGCTTAATAAATAGTAAGAAAATTCCAAAAAATGTAAAATTTAGTCTCCAATCACATTTTATTATAGGTGAATGTTGAACAGTTTGGATCATCTGTTTGGACTTCAAAAATGTAAAAATTGAAGGGTTTGTTCCATGCCCTAGGAACAAACGTTTTAATATTAGCCAACCTCTATATATATATATGGAGGGTTCAAATGCACCATAATTTTTGTGCTCCAATATGCTCCACATATTTTATCTCGGTTTTCAAAGTCCGAACAGTCGATCTAAACTGTTCAACATAATATTCATAATAATATATGCTTGGAGACCAAATTTTATATTTTTTAGAATTTATTTACTATTTTTTTAAATAGATACAAAATCACTGTTTTAAGGAGATTCTGGACCATCCGATAAAGTGATATTGTACCTATGTAAAAAATAGTAAAAAAATTCTAAAAAATATAAAATTTGGTCTCCAAGAATATTTTATTATGAAGATTATGTTGAGCGGTTCGAATCGACTGTTCGGACTTTGAAAACAGAGATAAAGGATGTGGAGCATATTGGAGCACAAAATCATGGTGCATTTGAACCCTCCTCATATATATATATATATATATATATATATATAGAGAGAGAGAGAGAGAGAGAGAGAGAGAGAGAGAGAGATAGACTATGGTGAGTTGTGAAGTAAACGCCATATTTTCATTTTGAAAATTCAAACAACCGATCCGAACCGCTCAACATGTTCTCTATATTGAAATGTGCTTGGAGACTAAATTTTACATTTTTTGGAATTTTTTTACTATTTATTAAGCCACTTTGAAATCGCTGACCCACTGTGAACAGTAAAAAACAGTAAAAATTTCTGAACCACCGGATTAGCGATTTTCAAAGTGGCTTAATAAATAGTAAAAAAGAAATCCAAAAAATGTAAAATTTAGTCTCCAAGTACATTTCAATATAAAGAACATGTTGAGCGGTTCGGATCGGTTGTTTGGATTTTCAAAATAAAAATATGAGCGTGAAGTAAAAATGACCTCTTACTTCACAACTCACCATAGCCCTCATATATATATATATATATATATTCAAAATTAGAGCTTATCGACACACCATTTAATTATGGGGCCCTTACCCTTTTCTCTTTTTTTTCTTTTCAAATTTGTTTTGTACTTTTCTGTATTTGAAATTTTTTAAAACGAAATCATTTTTGGTGTTGCACCTACCATAAATGCACACAGGTTCAGATATTCATTCATACATGCAAACTATCACAAAACTTCGCCAAATTTTTAGGGGTCAAATTAAACTTGCTAGTTTGAATATATACAATCTGGTAGGTCAAACTTGCTAGCTTTATCCTATTGGAGCTTTGACCAGACTGAAGTTTGCTTTGAGTTGGTCAAATTAAACTTGCTAGTTTGAATATATACTATAATATTGTCGAGGTTCCAGTGTACTCGATTTTTGTTTTAATTCTAGTAATCGGAACAAGAAATTTTTGCACTCATCATCTGAAGATGCGCTCGGTTTTCCTGGAAAACACTACATAAACATTCTACACCTGCAACCCATTGTTGCTAAAATTGGATATCCCAATTAAACAACATTTTTCATAATCAAATTATTTTTCCTTGACAATCACAATGATTCCTCAAATGATGCCAAAAAAAAAAAACAACAGAAAAAAATTATAAGCATGTTATTTTCCTTATAAATTGACTGTCTACCAATTTTCAAACAATTTAAAAATAATTGATATTCCATCAAATGAGTATCTAAACCGTTGTAATTTTTGTTATTTAATGAATGGTGAAACTAGCTTGCATAATCATGTTTTATTAATATTATCATATGGAGGGTTCAAGTGCTTCTATCATGTTTTATTTTTAAAATTTTATTAACTCCAAATTTAAAACTTAAATGTCAAGAACTTGCAAAACTTAAAAATTAAGACATTTCAACTTTATTTTTTTTATTGTTATCAAAAGCTAGCAAAAAATACACTAATGTCAATAATTTTTTGACGTTGATTTTTAAACTTATTAATTCACATATAAACAAAATAAAAAAAAATTATGTGTATATAGAGAAAATAACATAGATCACATCTAATGATTTTATTTTGGCATATATAATTTAAAAAAATTTGTTATTAAACAGTTAAAAGATTGAGGCAAATGTTGGAGGTACAAAAGATGGAGGCATTTGAACCATCTTCTTTGTATAAATATATATTATACTCATCGGATTTTGAAATTATTAATGATTTTCTACTATTGTAAAATAAGTCAAACTAAATTTCTGTCAAAACTTGAAATAATTTAGTCACATTAAGTAGTTATGATGGAGCTTTCACCGGACTGAGACTTCTCTAACGAGACTTTTCCGGGTCAATACTTGCTATAATATTTTAGTCAAATTAATGACTCATGATCATGCATCTAAAAAAAATGGCAATAAATCTGAGATTCAACAAATTGGGGCCGACTTCTAGTAAATCGGAACAAGAAATATTGTAATCCAGAAAGGTGGTTTTCTGGATAAACACTCGATCAGATACCAAACTACAAAAAGACCCAATTTTTTTGAACTTTTATGTTTCCTTTTTTCATTTTAAAAAAAGATAGCATAGTAACTCAGAACAAGTACTAGTCTCACCCATATTTAAAAAAAAAAAAAAAACTACAAAGAGACATATAGCACATTTAATATCTTAGAAAAACCTAGAAATGTTTATAACCTGTCTTGATATCACAACTGTGTCAAAATAAGAAAATAATAGGAATAGAAAAAAGGGACAAGATAGGTTTCTTTACTATGGCCAATCACACGTATAGCGAAGAATTAATGAATATATTCCAGCTTCTTTTCATTTTCAATTCCATACTTTTGAGGTTTCGACAACTAGATAGGCTTTAGTCTAACAATTAGTTGTAAATTTTTAGACGGACCTCTAAGAATAGATTAAACTGGCATTGATATATGTAAACATAAGATGATTTTAGGGCATATGTAGAAAAAAAAAAAAAAGAACTTGTCAACTATAATTTAGTATTCCTACAAGGAGTTAGCAAGTTCGTCTTCTTTTCCTTCAGCACAAATTTGGTCAATCTTCATTTTTGTGCTGGAAAATTATAGTTGTGGCAACATGTCTGTCAATTTCGCCAGTGGACTGAGGAAAGCAAATGATTTGGATGATGAGAAGATTTATGCAACCTTGCTGCTAGCAGAGGGAGACTGGAGACTGACATCCCTGCTCCAGCCACCGCCTGATAGTGTAAGCTGCGGGGCTGATCTCCCTTTAGGCGAAGGAAGACGACAGCATGCTATGTGCCCAGATTTATATCGAGCCACTTTATCGGGATCCATAAATCGTGTTATGGAATTGCTCGGTCTCAAAGAAGGGATGACCTGCATAAATGATGTTAGTCATGGTAATCACCTATATGCATCCTGAATATTTATTTATATTATAAATTTACTTAATCTAAAGTATATAATGAGGTTAATATAGTAATTTCTCATATGATCCTGATCCATTACAGATTCAACTTATGTGAAAGTTTTGTTGGAAGATACTCATGACAGTAAAACATCAAAAAAGTACTGGGAAAACAGATTTCACAGTGACTGTTTATGTACGCTTCAAGAGGTAACGGCTGAAAAGAACACGGTGCTCCACATAGCTGCAGAACAGGGCCATGTAGAACTTGTTGAAAAAATCATTCGAAAAGATAGTGCTCTTTTGATATCTCGAAATTCAAGGCACGAAACTCCGTTGCACCTGGCTGCAAGAGCAGGACACCGACACATGGTCTCACTTATTGTGTTTCTAGCTCAGCAATCCGGTATTGGGGCATATGAAGTCCTCACAAAAAGGAACATCGAAGGAGATACAGTTCTACATGAGGCGGTTCGGCATGGTCATGAAGATGTGGTGCAAGTACTCATGAGAGTAGCTCCTGCACTGTCTGTTGAGTTGAATAATGCCTCCATGTCGGCCTTGTATCTTGCCGTGGTTAGAAATTCTATTGGTATTGTAAGAACATTAGTACAGTACTCACACCCATCCGTTGTTGGGCCAAACCAGCAAAATGCTTTGCATGCTGCTGTCCTACAAAGTCAAGGTAAGAATACTACTCTTCTAAACAATCTTTCTAATTAGTAATTAACTCGAGCCTAAACTTTTTTTTTGGAAATTGTTAAAAAAAACTTATCTTTTTGTATGACATTGTCAGAAATAACGTCCATGCTGATTGATTGGAAAGCTGAATTGGCTAATAAAAGAGATGCCTCAGGAAGCACTCCGATTCACTATGCAGCATCCAGTGGAGATGTCACTATAATTAAATCTATTTTGGATAGAGCACCTTTAGCTGTTTACACTCAAGATCAAGAAGGATCATCACCTTTACATGTTGCGGCGCGAATGCGTCATTATTCTGCCATTTCTTGTTTGATCGATCATTGTCCAGACTCATTTGAGATTCGCAACAACCATGGTCAGAACTTCCTTCATATTGTGGCCCAACATGGTGGTAGAGATATCAATCTTAATCGTCAAGATTTGAAAAATATAATCTCCATAATAAATCTTGTCTCGCATAAACCGGACATGAAAAGGTTAGTTAATGAGAGGGATAATGATGGAAACACACCCTTGCACTTTGCCTCTATGAATGGTTTTTCAGAGGTAATTTTGCATTTTCTTAAAGCAAGCAAGGCAGACACGACACTAATGAATAATGAAGGCAAGACAGCATTGGACCATGCAGTTTCATTAAGAAGCTTTTTCCTCATGGTATGATCTCTAGTATGTTATATTTATTCTGAAAACACCATAATATTATTAATAACTATCAACATATTATTATCAATAATATTATTTATTTGAAATAAGTATATGTTAGTCTCTTATAGCCCATATGCATATGACAAAAGAAAAAAAAGATCTCATATCTTTGAATCTTCTTGTTTCCATATTTTTTTTTTCATTTGTAAACCATGTTGTTTATTCAATGGATGCATTTCGATTATCTTACAATCACTCGAACAGAAAAAACTTGAGAACTCTTTAGAAGAATTTAGTCTTGGTCTACACCATGCCAGTACTACGAAATGAAATAAATAGGTAGGTTAGGAAGATATCCTAATTAGAAAGCCGCTACATATAAAAGGCCTCAATGGTGTGTCTATATGATTGATTTAATAAGGTAATCAATTAACATATGTTTGTAAAAAAACTGAAATACAGATAGATTTTAGTAATTAGCAAGTACTTTGTCTCATAAAATCTTAATTTTAAGAATGTATTGGATGTTAATTTTTCATATTATTTGAACAGGCAGGTGCTGTAGCAACGCTGGCTGATTATGGAGCCACTTTTAGTCCTCGGCGACAAGACAAAGTACTAAAAGACTGGAAAGATGAAACAACAAAATGGATAGACAGAGTTTCCAAGAACCTGATAATTGTTTCTGTTTTGATCGCTACAATTGCATTCTCTGCTGCTTTCAATGTGCCGGGATCATTCAATGGAAACGGAATAGCAAACCTCCGTCAAAAAAAGCAATACAACATCTTCCTTGTACTCGACACTATTGCCATGTCAACCTCTGTGTGTGCAGCAATGTTGCTCGTGGTTGCAAAGGCAGTTAGTAAGAGGGGCTCTTGGACTTGCTTTTGTCTCTCCTTGAATTTCTTGTGGACATCCCTATTTACTATGCAATTAGCCTTTATCATGGCTGTATATGTAGCATTGGGTGATGGTAAAGCTGCCACTAAATCCATCATTTCTTCTATTTCAGTGTCTTTCTTTAGCTGGACAGTAAATGCTATACATAATATTGGTTCCCCGGCAAAATTTTCAAGAAAATTTCTTTCTTCTACGAAGGAACAAACGGAAACAACACGCCAAATTGCTATTCAATTTCCCAAGTTGGCATCCTATGTTAGGAGATCGAATTTGTATTTTTTCTTGAACTTGTTTTTTTACATCGTAACCCAAGTTATATTGTGGACAATACCTTTTTTTGACTAAAAGAAACAGCAGTAATTGCTCTGTTGATAAGGATAGGATGATTTTATAGTTTATCGATATTTTACTCTGGTGTGGAAATTATTTATTGATATTTTTACAGAGATGAATATTCTGAGGGGAGAAAAGAATTGTATAAACTTTCATTACTTAAAATCTGTTACAAACAGTCCCTATTTATCATGAAGGCTTAAATATAGCCGTTTGTACTATTTTGCTATTTTGGTAACAACGGTACACGTTACCGTTTTATTTCTTTCTATATTTGGTATTTAATCTACACACTTAGATCTTGATCTAACGGTCGATGATGATTATTCTGAGATCAATCTTCAACACTCCCCCTCAAGCTAGGCTTGTAGATGTCGAATAAGCCTAGCTTGCTTGCAATGTTCTCGAATGGTTTCGGATCTAATCCCTTAGTGAAGATATCGGCTAATTGATCCTCGCTTCGAACAAAGGGTGTCTCGATTTCTTTCGCTTGCACCTTTTCTCTAATGAAATGGCAATCGACTTCTATATGTTTAGTTCGCTCATGAAATACGGGGTTCGATGCAATGTGTCGTGCCGAGTTGTTATCACAATACATCTTCATGGGTTGATCATATACGATACCCATGTCTTTGAGTAGTTGCTTGAGCCAAATTAATTCACTCGCGGTTGATGCCATGGCTCGATACTCCGCTTCCGCGCTTGATCTTGCCACAACATTTTGCTTCTTGCTCTTCCATGTGACTAGATTTCCGCCTACAAACGTGCAAAAGCCGGTAGTGGATTTTCTATCAAAACTTCCGGCCCAGTCTGCATCAGAATAGCCACATATGTTGTTAGAGTTGTTGTTTCTCATCCAAATACCTTTACCGGGGTTTCCTTTTAAATACCTTAGAATTCTATTCACGGCTTCTAAGTGAGGAGTTCTAGGTGAATGCATAAATTTGCTTATTTGGCTTACGGAAAAAGAAATATCCGGACGAGTTACCGTTAGGTATATTAATTTTCCGACAAGTCTTTAAAATTGGTTTATATCTTCTAATGGTTCACCATCCTCAATATTCAATTTAGACTTGTTGTCTATTGGTGTTGAGATCGGTTTACAACCTATTTTACCGGTTTATTTTAACAAGTCAATTGTGTATTTTCTTTGTGAAATAAAAAGGCTTTTCTTTGAGTAAGCTACTTCGATTCCTAAAAAATATTTTAGATATCCTAAATCTTTAATGTCAAATTTTTCTTTTAATTGCATTTTGAATTTTTTAATTTCTTCTAAATTATTTCCGGTGATTATGATATCATCTACATATACCAAGATTAGGGTAGTGTTTTTTCCATTATGGTTTGTAAACAATGAATGGTCGGCACTACTAATTTTAAAACCACAAGAAATTAAATAAGAGCTAAGTTTGCCATACCATGCCCGTGGAGATTGCTTCAGTCCGTAAATTGATTTATTTAGCCTACAAACCATGTTAGAATTGGTTTCCAATTTATAACCGGGTAGTAGTGTCATATACACCTCCTCTTCAAGTGTTCCTTGAAGAAAAGTATTTTTTACATCCATTTGGTAGAGGTCCCAACCATTGTTAACGGCAATAGAAAATAAAATTCTAACGGTATTCATTTTGGCAACCGGTGCAAAAGTCTCATTATAATCAATACCATAGGTTTGAGTGAATCTTTTTGCTACTAGTCTTGCCTTGTACCGTTCTATTGTACCATCGCTTTTATACTTGGTTTTATATACCCATTTACAACCAACGGGTTTTTTGTTTTTTGATAATGAAACAATTTTCCAAGTTTTATTTTTTTCTAAGGTATTTAGTTCTTCCTTCATGGCTTTACACCAAATTGGATTTTCAATGGCTTCTTGATAACTCTTAGGTTCTAATTCATTTTCAACACTCGTGAGAAATGCATGGTATTCGGGTGAAACTTTATCATATGAGATGAATTGCTCTATTGGATATTGTACCGTATATGTTACATAATCTCTAAGTCTAGTGGATGGTTGTGGTATTCTAAGGGACCTTCTAACCACTTGGTCATTTTCCATCTCAATCTCATTCTCATTTGTATTGTTATTGATGTCATGAATTTCTTCATGAATGTTTGTTTCAACTTCATGATTTTGAGTTGATTCAAAAAATTGGTCACCTATGTAAGGGACTACCATATTAAATTGGTCATTTATACATGTTTGGTCAATTTTTTCTTTTTCTTTGAAATAGGGTTCACCCTCCCAAAATATGACATTCCTAGAAATGTACAATTTTTTATTAATTGGATCATAACATTTATAACCTTTTTTGTAATGTGAATATCCTAAAAAAATAGTTTTTTGAGATACAAAGTCAAGTTTATCCTTTCTTTTAATATGCACAAAACTTGTGCACCCAAATACTTTTATATGATCATATGTAATTTTTTCTTGATAAAGAATTTCTAAAGGACTTTTGTTTTTTAAAACTACACTTGGCAATCTATTAATTAGATGTGTGGCACAAAGTATGGCATCCGACCAATAAATTTTTGGAACGTTATTTTGAAATAATAATGAACGGGTCATTTCTAATAAGTGTCTATTTTTTCTTTCCGATACTCCGTTTTGTTCGGGAGTATTTATGCAAGTTGTTTGATGTATGATTCATTTTCTTTAAATAATGTTGAGAAATTTTTGTTTATAAATTCCGTTCCATTATCCGATCTAAAAATTTTGAGTTTAGCATTAAATTAATTTTCTATAAGACATAGAAATTCCTTAAAACAATTAAATACTTCATCCTTGGATTGAAGTAAATATAACCAAGTGGTTCTAGAAAAATCATCAATAAATATAACAAAATATTTGAATCCATTATACGAAATAATTGGGGCCGGTCTCCATACATCGGAGTGGATCAAATCAAACATAGCTTCGCTTTTGCTAGTTGAAAGAGAAAAATGAAGCTTTGTTTGTTTTGACAACTTACATGTTTCACAATTAATACAATTAGAATTTTTAAATTCTAGAATACTATTCAAAACTTTGTCGGATGGATGCGCAAGTCTCTTATGCCATAAATCAAAATCAACGGATTTAGCGGAAGCACAAAGAATTTGTTTTGATTGCAAAATATAGTGTCCATTTTCAAGAATTCCTTCACCAATCTTCTCGCCGGTTTCCCGGTCCTGAAATACGATATTTTTACAAGAGAAAATTGCATTACAATTTAATTCTTGTGTTAACTTATTTATAGAAATTAAGTTTATGAGAAATGTGTCTAAATATAGGACATTTTTAATTTTTTTATTATATAGATTAATTTCCCCTACCCCATTTATAAAGGCTTTCGTACCATTCGCAACAATAACAAATTGATTATTATTGCTCTTATTTAAATTTGCTAAAAATTGTTTGTTTCCAAACATATGATTTGTGGCACCACTATCTAAAATAATTTGAGTAAATAAACTAGAATTATTTGAGTTAGAGACAATACCACATGTTGGAGCATTTTTTCCAAGCAACATACTTAGCTGCTGGAGGAAAATAGTAACTTGATCCTATGACCCGCCATAGTTCTGACCCGCCAGCGCCTCTGTGGTTGTATGACCCGCCAGACTATTGCTCTGACCCGCCAGCGCCTTTATATGAATCGGATCCAGCAGAGAAGCCAAGCGGACCCGATAGGTTTAGAGGCGGACCCGAACCTTAGACGCTGAGTAGCCAGTCGGACCCGATAGGTTTAAAGGCGGACCCGCTGAGTAACCAGTCGGACCCGATAAACTTAGAGGCGGACCCGCTAAGTTAAGAGGCCCTCTCTCCTGGTTCGGACCCGAAACAGAATAGCCCCTCTTCTCTCCTTCTCTTTCCCACTTACGCCGCTCATCTTCTCTGTCGCCTCCTTTCCCTTCCCCTCTCTCTGCTGTTTTGAATTTTTTCGGTTTGAGATGCGGGTAGAGAAACCAGCACCGGTCTTGAGTGTGGCCCTCTTTCTTGCAATGGGTACATCTCTCGGTCGAATTTTGACGATTTTGAAATTTAGGGTTTTGGGAGAAGTTCGGATTTTTTACTGCAAAGGCATGGGTCTCGTGTCCCTCGCCTTTACTGGCTTGAGGACCACCCATGGCCAGCCTGCGGCTTTCTTCCTGTTGAATCATTTGAGTGATTGAGGCAAAAGAGGGTACAACGGTTGTGAGCAAGAGCTGTGATCTTACGACTTCATAACTGGGGTTTAACCCCGAAAGGTAATCGAAAATATCATCTTCTTCGATTCTTTTTTGAATTATTTGCGGATCAGTTGTTGGCGGTCGGTAGCACCGAAGTTCATCTTTTTTCTTTTTTAGGGCGCCGATATATTCGGTGTTGCTCATTGTTCCTTGCTGTATTTTCTGGATTTCTTGTTTTAAGTGGTAGACATGTGAAAAATTGTTTTGTTGCCCGAAGTGAGCTTGGACTGCATCCCATAGCTCCTTGGCTGTTTCGGTTGTCATAAACAACTCTGCGACAGCCGGTTCCATTGATCCAAAAAGCCAAGTCATAACTCGATCATTTTTGGATTGCCATTGTCGCATTGCTTTTGTTTCTAAGTCGGTTGCCTCTGTTGGCTTTGCTGGTTCAGATTTTTTAATCTCCCCTGTGATGAATCTAACAATTCTCTGCCACTAAGAGCTCATTTTGCTGATCGGGACCACGACAGATAATTTCTGTCATTGAGTAGAACATTGGTGATCTTAGAAGAGTTAGTAGCTTCCATTGGTAGCTGCCCTTCTAATGACATTTTGTGATGGTTGTTGTTGTTTGTGTTTTGCTGGTTTTTGCTGGTACCGACTAGCTTTGTTAGTTTGGTTGGCACTTGTGCGAGATTTTGAACCTATGGCTCTGATACCATGATATTTTTACAGAGATGAATATTCTGAGGGGAGAAAAGAATTGTATAAACTTTCATTACTTAAAATCTGTTACAAACAGTCCCTATTTATCATGAAGGCTTAAATATAGCCGTTTGTACTATTTTGCTATTTTGGTAACAACGGTACACGTTACCATTTTATTTCTTTCTATATTTGGTATTTAATCTACACACTTAGATCTTGATCTAACGGTCGATGATGATTATTCTGAGATCAATCTTCAACATTTATAGTTTTCAATATTAATTAACTACTAGTTGGTGTTACTTCTGTAGATATGCAGTGTTATTGTGTCATGAATTAACAAATTTATTTGTTATTTTGATACAATTTTTTTCCTATAATATCTAGATCGAAAATAATTTAAAAAAATTTTATTTCTTTGATGTGAACTTTATAAATTTCTATGTATTAACATAGATCGAACATAATCTTTAGAATCTTGAATAGTATAATTTTAACAAACATAAAAATACTTGATACGGAAGATGCAACCATGATACTTCAACTTGATGTACAAACGGTTTCTTTCCCTTGGCCCTTTCTCTTAATGTTACAAAACTATGAGATGAAAATATTTGTGTGTATAACTTCAAATAGGTAGGGATATGACCTATTTATATACTCATTTATCTTTAACTGGAATGTGCTTAAAATACCAAATGAACGGATTAGATTTAGTGTGCATTAATAGTGGAAAACCAAATGAATTGAAACCGTAATTTGACGACACTGAGAGTTTCAAAACTTTATTTTTGTGACATTAAGGGACTAAAACTTTCAAACTATTATATCATTTCTAGGCCACTTAATTGAGAATTTAATCTAACAAACTTTTGTTTAGGACAAAACTGCGCATGGATGGGACACATGCTAGTTACTGAACAGTTTAATTAGCAATACACATAAATGTTTTGTTATTCGCTTTTATTTTTGTCATATCCTCATTTTTTAATTTTCTAATTTAACTAACACAAAAACCAAAAATTAGTATCACAACTTTTATTTTACACAATTAAATGAAGAAGAATCTGAATTTGAATAGAAGGCAAACTTGCAATGATTTAGTCAAAGTTGTTATGATGGAACCTTCACCGGATGTAGACTTGCTATAAATTAAATGAAGAGCTTTTTCCGGGTCAAAACTTTCTCAGATAACAACATTTCTACTTTTTTTTAATGAGTCGTGACTCATGCATCCAAAGCAAAACGAATAAACCCTCAGATACCAAACAAAATATAAAAAAATATTGACCTTTGATATTTCCTTTTTGTTTTTGAACAAAATATATATTTGACATAGTAAATCGGAACAAAAAGTAATATATATTCTCTCCCCTTTTTGAAAATAAAACAAGAAACAAAATATAAAGAGACGTACGTGTGTATATATATAGAGATGAGCTATGGTGAGACATGGAGTAAAATAAGTTTGTACTCCACGTCATATTTTCATTAAATTCAAACAACCGATCCGAACGCTCAACATGTTCTCTATATTGAAATGTGCTTGGAGACTAAATTTTACATTTTTGGAATTTTTTTACTATTTATTAAGCCACTTTGAAAATCGCTGATCCACTGTGAACAGTAAAAAACAGTAAAAATTTCTGGACCACCGGATCAGCGATTTTCAAAGTGGCTTAATAAATAGTAAAAAAGTTCCAAAAAATGTAAAATTTGGTCTCCAAGCACATTTCAATATAGAGAACATGTTGAGCGGTCCGGATTGGTTGTTTGGATTTTCAAAATTAAAATATAGTGCCATGGAGTAAAAACTTAGTTTTACTCCACGTCTCACCATAGCTCATCTATATATATATTTATATAGAATCTGGCTAATATGCTACGCGTAGCATAGAGGGCCTCCGTGCTACGGCTCAATTTTTGAGTTTTTAAAATCCTAACGATCGATCCGAACCGTTCAACATGATCTCCATATGAATATGTACTTGCAAATGAAATTTTACATTTTTTAGAATTTTTTTTACTATTTATTAAGCCAGTTTGAAAATTGCTGATCCAATGGTCCAGAAGATTTTATTGTTGTGTACAAATTACTGTTTTTTCAAAGTGGCTTAATAAATAGTAAAAAAATTCTAAAAAATGTAAAATTTCGTTTGCAAGTACATATTCATATGGAGATCATGTTGAACGGTTCGGATCGACCGTTAGAATTTTGAAAACTCAAAAATTGAGCCGTAGCACGGAGGCCTCTATGTTATGCATAGCACCGTAGACACTTCCTATATATATATATATAGAGAGAGAGAGAGAGAGAGAGAGAGTAATATATATACTCTGGTGAGGAAATTATTTATAGTTTTCATTATTAATTAACTACTAGTTAGTGTTACTTTTGTAGATATGCAGTGTTATTGTGTCAGAATTAACAAATAAAGTTATTTTGATACAATTTTTTTCTATAATATCTAGATCGAAAATAATTTGAAAAAAATGTATTTCTTTAATGTGAACTTTATAAATTTCTATGCATTAACATAGATCGAACATAATATTTACAATCTTTAATAGTATAATTTTAACAAACATAAAAATACCATAGAAGGAAAAAATCGGCCGTTCCGGAGCAGAATCGGACTGTACCGATCCGATTTCAAGCCGAGTTACGCGGTTAGTGTAGATTTCGTCCAATTCCAGTCAAATTTCAGCCGTTCCGGTCTGATTCCAGTCAAATTTCAGCAGAAATAGACCTAATCCACCTAAACGGTCCGATTCCAGTTAAATTTCAACCGAAACGCAAATTAAACACACTCCAAAATTTTTATCCTCTGCGTGAATCGAGCCTAAGACCTCTTGCTAAGCAAATAAGTCAAGTACAACCACACCATACAACCTTTGTTGTTAGAAAACATAACTCATGGATATATAAAAATTGTAATTTGTACCACACCATACTTAATTGTAATGCTTGTATTATATTGTATTAGTGGATTATTTGATTGTAATCATTTGTCTAAACAGAAATTGTTGACAAATTATTTTTTTATCAATTTTTTCCTTTTTTTTAGTGTAAAACAAGCTTCTCGCAAAAAAGTCTGATTTTCTGATCCGGATCAGGATCGGAATGTGCCGATTCCGATTCCGATTCCGATTTTTTCTTCTATGAAAAATACTTGATACAGAAGATGCAACCATGATACTTCAACTTGATGTACAAACGGTTTCTTTCCCTTGACCCTTTTTCTTAATGTTACAAAACTATGAGATGAAAATATTTGTGTGTATAACTTCTAATAGGTAGGGATATGACCTATTTATATACTCATTTATCTTTAACTGGAATGTGCTTAAAATATCAAATGAACGGATTAGATTTAGTGTGCATTAATAGTGGAAAATCAAAATAATTGAAACCGTAATTTGACGACACTAAGAGTTTCAAAACTTTATTTTTGTGACATTAAGAGACTAAAACTTTCAAACTATTATATCCATTTCTAGGCCACTTAATTGAGAATTTAATCTAACAAACTTTTGTTTAGGACAAAACTGCGCATGGATGGGACATATGCTAGTTACTGAACAGTTTAATTAGCAATACACATAAATGTTTTGTTATTCGCTTTTATTTTTGTCATATCCTCATTTTTTAATTTTCTAATTTAACTAACACAAAAACCAAAAATTAGTATCACAACTTTTATTTTACACAATTAAATGAAGAAGAATCTGAATTTGAATAGAAGGCAAACTTGCAATGATTTAGTCAAAGTTGTTATGATGGAACCTTCACCGGATGTAGACTTGCTATAAATTAAATGAAGAGCTTTTTCCGGGTCAAAACTTTCTCAGATAACAACATTTCTACTTTTTTTTAATGAGTCGTGACTCATGCATCCAAAGCAAAACGAATAAACCCTCAGATACCAAACAAAATATAAAAAAATATTGACCTTTGATATTTCCTTTTTGTTTTTGAACAAAATATATATTTGGCATAGTAAATCGGAACAAAAATTAATATATATTATCTCCCCTTTTTGAAAATAAAACAAGCAACAAAATATAAAGAGACGTACGTGTGTGTATATATATATGAGGAGGGTTAAAATGCACCCTCTTTTTGTGCTCCTAATGTGGACTCTCTCCTCATATCTTCATTTTCAAAGTTCAAATAGTTGATTCGACCTTCCAACGTGTTCTTCATATTAAAATGTGCTTGGAGACCAAATTTTACATTTTTTGAAAATTTTTTACTATTTGTTTAGAATTTTTTAAAATCATCACTTTGCTGAATTTTTTATTATTGTTTAGTTTAATCAAAAATTCTGAAAAAATAGTAAAAAATTTCCAAAAAATGTAAAATTTGGTCTCCAAGCACATTTTAATAAGAAGAACACGTTGGAAGGTTCGAATCGACTTTTTAAAGTTTGAAAATAAAGATATGAGGGGAGGGTACACGTTAGGAGCACAAAAGGGAGGGTGCATTTTAACCCTCCTCTATATATATATATAGATATATATATTACTTTTTGGAAAACCGCGGAAAATCACCTGCCTTCATACATGACAAACGTGTCAAAACAAGAAATGAATAGGAACTAAAAAAAAAGGGGACAAGAAAGGCTTCTTTACTACCGTCAATCACACTGGTAGTAAACAATGAAGCTATTATTTAAAAAAATAGATAGTCTTCAATCAAGCGATTTGTTGTCAATTTAATAAACGGACCTCTACAAAGAGATTCAAGTGGCATTGATATATGGAAACATAAGATTATTTGAGGGCATTTATAAAAGAATTATAGAACTAGCTAGTCCACTAATAATTTAGTAATCCTATAAACTATCCTGAAGAGTACAAGGAGTTGCCATCTTTTGCTCTAACAATAATTTGGTCAATCTTCATTCTTGTAGTGGGAGATTAAATTTGTTGCAACATGTCTATCAATTTGAACAGTGCACTGAGGAAAGCAAGTGATTTGAAAGATGAGAAGCTTTATGCAGCCTTGCTATTAGCAGAGGGAGAACAGCGATTGGCAGGCCTGCTTCGGACACCGCTTAAGCATGTAAGTGGCAATGCTGATCTTCCTTTAGACGAAGGAAGATGACAACAACCTATGTGCCCAGAACTATATCGAGCCATGTTATCTGGATCCATAAATCGTGTTTTTGAGTTGCTTGGGCTACAAGAGGAGATGACCCGCATAAACGATGTTAGTCATGGTAATGACACATATGATTCATGAGTATTTATTTTTCTCATTAATCAAAATATACTTCAAGAGGTTAATTTAATAATATCTCATATTTCGCTCATCTATTACAGATCAAACAGATGTGAGAGTTTTGTTGGAAGACACTAAAGAGAGTAAAAAGTCAAATAGGCACTGGGGAGGCAGAGTTCACGGTCATGGTTTATGTATGCTTCAAGAGGTCACTGCGGAAAAAAATACCGTGCTCCACATAGCTGCAGAACAAGGCCATGTAGAACTTGTTGAACAAATAATCCGGAGAGACAATACTCTTTTAGTATCTCAAAATTCCAGGCATGAAACACCAATACACCTGGCAGCTAGAGCAGGACACCACAGAATCGTCTCACTTATTGTATTTCTAGCTCAAGAGTCTGGTATTGGGGCATATGAGGTACTCACAAAAAGAAGCATTGAAGGAGATACAGTTTTACATGAGGCGGTTCGGCATGGTCATGAAGATGTGGTGCAAGTACTCATGACAGTGGCTCCTGCACTGTCTGTTGAGTTAAATAATGCCTCCATGTCCGCCTTGTATCTTGCGGTGGTTAGAAATTCTATTGGTATTGTAAGAACATTGTTACAATACTCAGACTCATCCGTTGTTGGGCCAAATCAGCAAAGTGCTTTGCATGTTGCTGTCCTGCAAAGTCAAGGTAAGAAACCTACTCTATTAAACAATCAATCTAAATATTAAAGAACTGGAGACCAAATTTTTTTTAGAACTTTAGCTAATAAAGTACAAAAAATTTTGTATGCCATTGTCAGAAATAACGACCATGCTGCTTGATTGGAAAGCTGAATTGGCGAATACTAGGGATGCCTCAGGAAATACTCCGATTCATTATGCAGCATCCACAGGAGATGTCCCAATACTGAATACTATTTTGGATAGAGCGCCTTCAGCCGTTTACATTCAAGATCAAGAAGGATCATCACCTTTTCATGTAGCGGCCCGAATGCGCAATTTTTCAGCCATTTCTTGTATGATTGATCATTGTCCGGATTCATTTGAGATTCGCGACAATGATGGTCGGAATTTCTTGCATATTGTGGCTCAACATGGTGGTAGAGATATTAATCTTAATCGTCGTGATTTGAAAAATATAATCTCCACTATTAATCTTGTTTCGATGAAACCTGATTTGAAAAAGTTAATTAATGAGAGGGACAATGAAGGAAACACACCCTTGCACTTTGCCTCTATGAATGGCTTTTCAGAGTTAATTTTGCATTTTCTTCGAGTAAGCAAAGCAGACACAACTCTAATGAACAATGAAGGCAAGACGGCGCTGGACCATTCAGTTTCATTGAGCAGTTTTTTCCTCATGGTACAATCACAATATATCATATCTATTTTGAAAGCAACACAACTTTTAATTACTATCTTCAGATAACATTTAATGATTTTATTTTATTTGAAATTAGCATTTGTTAGCATTTTAATCAGGCAATCCATAAAACATATCTTTGTAAAAAATACTGAAATACAAATAAAGTTTAGTAATGAACGGTAGATTGGCCTCATAATTCATAAGTATCAGAAAGCATTGGTTGTTGGTCATAATGTTTATCTGAACAGGCTGGTGCTGTAGCAACACTGGCTGCTTATGGAGCCACTTTTAGTCCTCAGCGGCAAGACAAGGTACTGAAGAACTGGAAAGATGAAACAACAAAGTGGATAGACAGAGTTTCCAAGAACCTGATAGTTGTTTCCATTTTGATCGCTACAATTGCATTCTCTGCCGCTTTCAATGTGCCGGGATCATACAATGGTGACGGAGTAGCAAACCTCCGTCAAATATGGACGTACAACATCTTCATCATACTCGACACTATTGCCATGTCAACATCTGTTTCTGCAGCAATGTTGCTTGTGGTTGCAATGGCGGTTCGTAAGAGGGGTTCTTGGATGAGGTTTTCTCTCTCCTTGATTTTGTTGTGGACATCCCTATTCAGTATGGTACTGGCCTTTGTCATTGCCGTATCAATGTCATTGGGGAATGGTAAACTTGCCACCAAGATCATCATTTCTACTATTTCAACAACTTTCTTCGTCACGACAGTAATGGCTATCCTTACTATCGGATCCCCAGCAAAATTCTGGACGATAAGGAAATTTCTTTCTTCTATGAAAGAAGAAACGCCAACAGCACGCCAAATTACTATTCAGTTTCCCAAGTTGGCATCCTCCTATTTTAGGAGATTGAACTTGTTTATTTTCTTGAACTTATTTTTTTACATCTTAACCAATGTAATATTGTGGATACCGCCTTTTTTGGACTATAACGCGCGGCAGTAATTGCTCTGTAGATAATTAAGGATAGTAAGCTTTTTTCTATGTTTATCGATATTTTATATCGGTGTGGAAGTTATATGTTGTTTTTATAATTAATTAACGACTAGTGTTGCTTCTTTTGCAGATATGCTGTGTTGTTGTGGAAAGAATTAACATTCTAAATTTTAATGATTGAAGGATTTAGTTTACTTTCTTCTTTTACCGAACTAAATAATTTAGTAGGGTTTCAATTAATTTTCTCAAACTAATTAGATTCGCTATCAAGTTAATTACTTCAACGTTTAAAAAAAAAATCAGTGTAAACATAACCTTATTTACTATATATCAAATTCGAAGAGAATAGCTAATATTCATTTATGGCGAGAATATAATTAGGTAGCAGGTTCTTCTAATTCTTGCAACATAACACGTCTTTCGGTCCTCAGGTCGATCATGCATTGAGGCCAGCACTACTTGTTCTACATGGCGCACAATCTTATACTGCATTGTGGCTAGCAAGAACTGACGTACGTACATACCCTCCCATGGTTATTAGACCTTCTTTAAGGGCCGCTTGATCCTCCGAAAGGTAGTGTAGTGGCTTGCTCATTTCGACAAGGGAAGTCAGCACAAGATTATGCGCCTTGATCTATATCGAGCCACATTAATTTGATCCTATGGAAGATGAAGCAATTTGCTAGGGCCGACAGAAGAAGAGACACAACGAAGTCCGTTCAAATACTCCCCAATTAATGGCCCAATTAATAGCCATGAAATCCGTTGGTTCATTTAATCAATGGCCCAATATGTCACTGCTCTATTCATTGACCTTTGCTTTACAAAGCCCAATAGTCGTTAGTAATTCTCAATGTTGTGATTTAAATAACAATTTCATATATATTATCTTGATAATAATTCTACATGTCTTAAATATTAACACGCAATATACTTAAGGACAGTGTATCATGACTCTGTGACAAAATTTCCAATATTTATTTTATTTTATTTTATTTGAGGCTAACTGAATTTTTTTTTGAATTTGTTCCAACAATTTTAGGTGAAATTTCATAATCTTGAATTGTATATTTACATAATTTTGAAATTGATCTAGTAACTACGGTTAGGGATATTGATTTTTGTTACAAAATGTGACATGATTAACTTGATAACAACCTTAATTAGTTTGAGAAAATAATGAATCCCTGCTTAATTTTTAGTTCAGTAAAAGAAAAAGTGACTAGTTTCTTCAAGCCTAGAAAATAATGATTATCTTTTTTTTTCCTATTATTACAAATTAACAAAAATTATATTAACAATGATAACGAGAAAATGTATCCCTCACCTTTACAAGGTAGAAGCCAATCAAATACATGATACTGTATTTTCCTTACTAAATAGAACTAATACAATTTATTAAATATTATGTTCCAAATAATGTCATAATTGAGTCCCAAAAATAAATAGTAAATTTTCAGCCTTTTAATCTGAGTAAAGGTTGGAGGTCATGTACCTAACTATTTAATATTTACGAAGAATTGCTCTATTCAAGTTTCGAACTTGCGATCTCTCATACAGAAATCATCACTTTTGCCGATTGCTAGTTCTAAAAAACAAATAATAATAATCTATATTTCAGATATCCAGCTTCCAATGAGGACGAACGAAAACACCTCCATTATCAACGAATTCGCATCGTCTCAGATACTTCATATTTTGCGTGACTATTTTTGAAAATCTCAACTATTCAAATACGTTCTGCACGAATCTCAAATCTCAAATAATACTGGCTCTGCGATATCCCAAATAGGAGAAGAGCTTGGGTCCAATGCCCATCGGACTCAAATTTGGGTCTAATGGGTTTAGGGACCGTCCGATCCACTTCAAGATTCGTGCGCATAAATTTTAAACCAGACGTGAAAGTTGCGGGCTCAAATCTTAAAGAAGATTGGACGGTCATCGAATCCATCAAACTCACTTTGAGTCCGATGGACATCAAATCCAAATTAGTTCCCCAAATAGACACCGGACACGTCGGTCAAGCAAAATACGAGATATCTCATAAGATACGCCATTACTCAGCCACGTGTCTACGAATCTTTCATCTTCAATGGATGGCCATTACTCTCTACTTGTACTATTTTAATTAGGGTAGCAGGATTCACGAATCAGATGCAAACGCTTACATTACTGAAAGATGTCGCTACTAAATGATATGTGGATGTGGGCCAGCTCCACCATTTGTAACATAATTACAAGATATATTAAAGAAGTTAGTTTGATTCAGATTTTTCAGTTCTTCAGATTTTTAAATTTGGCACAAAAGGTTGAAGCTTGGATGGCTGAGGTTTTCCCAATAGATTTAAATCAATTTGGACTAGACTAGGTGCACGTACATACTATTTTGATTAGACTAGATCAGACTACACTGGTTCTGAGCAGAGATATCATGTTTGCTACTCTATAAAGAAAAACTGAATCACGTTTCGCTATAAATGGACTCAACATGTGATTCTGAGTAGATATCATGTATGTTTGCTGTTATATAAATTAGATCATGAGCATATGCTACAAATATTTCATCTTCACTTACTTTTTTGCGTAATCTGAAGTCTGAACAAGAATATGCCCGAAATTGCCATCCGTATCTCTGTCTCCGTGCAAAATATATATACATGACCCGCTTTACAGAATTTTCTTTGTTGGGTGCGCCATAGTGAATCCTGTCGGCAGAGAAAGTGGGGAGTAGCATTCAGAGTAATGAGACAATAAGGGCACATTTCACCTACTGGTTTCACATAAAAAAAATAAAAAAAAGGGCACATTTAAGAAAGCAATAATGAGCAACGCGGAGTCACGTACGGACCTATGCTGTTTTGGTTTTAAAAAGGAGATGCATTAATGAATTAATTAGATAGGCTTCAAACTACTAATTCAAACTGTTCACCGATTTACTATATGAGTTATGTGTTTACATACAAAAATTTTATATTTTTTAGTTATTTTAGTATCAAATTAAGCAGTCAAAAATATTAAAAAGTAAATGCATTAAAATTAACTTACAAACTCACACATTTAACCGCTTAACTTGATATTACATAAATTTGAAAAATTATAAATTTTGCATGTAAACGCACAACTAATTAAATAGATCAATTTCATGAGTAAATTTTCAAATTGGTGCTCTCAAAAATAGTTACTTTTACCCTTGCAATAGCTATTTTGTAACATATGACATACTTTGTCTTGTCTTATCTGCACTTTTTGTAAATAACAATTTCATTAACGTTATTAATATTATTTGATAAGTTTAATTAGTTAAATTAATCAATTTTAATAAATTATTAGTATATCCACATAACTTTTAATAAAACAAAACTGTGCCTCAAACTTCAATTAATCAATTTAATCAAATTAATGGACCGCATACCGATTAATTGTTTGATGATAGTTCATCCGTCCCACACTTATTAATCGACAGCATACCGATTAATATGTACGTTTCTGCGTTGGTGGGTTTGCATGGAAACTGTCCACAGATAGACAAAAGTAGCGTTCACGAGTCAAATAGACATTGAGACATGACAGCGGATTCTTTATGTTTTTGTGCTTTTCTGATGACAGCGGCTACAATAATAGCAATAATGAGCTTCACTCCCGTATTCTGATTTAACTTGTTATTGGTTAAAAATGTGCATATGAGACCCCTCTCAGCAGATGGTAGCCAGTAGAGTGGGAAATGACACGGCCGAGCCGGCTCGTCACAGAATAGCACGGTACGCGTGTCAGTTACATACGTGACTCGCGTGTCCGTGCCGTAAATATTCGTGCCGTGCTCATCTTTTGAAACTTTGGCACTGCACGGCACGTGAAAAATTTAGTCACGGCACGGTATGACACGTAGTCACGTATAATTAGAACTATTAGATATGATTAATGGTGAATCTTGAATAAACTAATCT
>JAJGRW010000430.1:176913-306670 GCA_025461045.1 Carex parvula
TTTCTTGTGTTTGTTGTACTTTCTTTGAGTTTTTATTCTGATTTCTATTGTATAAAACTAAAAAGTGCGAGTTTTTGTTTTGTGAAAAAGGCTATATACACAGCAGGATATCCTGCAGTGCTGCACATCCACTCGGTATAGAGAGTGTAAATTGTGGAGCTCATAGAAGAGATCGACACAAAAAAAAAGATGACTCAAGCAGAAAAAGCCCAAAAAAAAGCCTCTTTTGTTAAAAACGGTGCTGTTGTTGTTTGCCGTGTCAAGTTAAGGCTTATTTCTCAGACATACATACAAACAAAAAATATTAGAATGTTTATTTAATATTAGCAAAAACTGTAAATGCTTGTGATGTTTTACTTCTTGCTGTGCTCTTTATTGTAGGTAACAATTTGATATGCATCGAGAATTTTCTGATTTTCCTCAGCTTGGAAGGTTCACTCTCGGAGCGAAGGTGAAAAAAGCAATCTGACATTTTGATATTTTTCCTTCCTACTGGCATCATTATTTTCTTATTCTGTTGTCATTGAATTTTCGTGTAGGGAAAACTGTGGCTGTAGGGAAGGTTGTGAAGCTTCCCAGTCCTGGAAGCACTACTTCTAAGCTTAAGACAATATTTTGTAATAGTTGGTATGACCTCTTTTGCCAACTTTTAAGATTTGTTTATGAAAACAAGGATATCCATTTTTTAAGATAAGTTATAATATGTGCTTGAGTTGTAGATGATTTTGGCATTTTGTACATATTTGAAACAAGATCCTTGTCCGAGTTGGCTTTCCAGTTCAAAAATTGAGTGGGTTTATAAAAAAAAATTGCGAAGTTTTGTTTATCTGTTTTTTGTCATTAGTAAAAATCGGTGTTTATAATTTTCTCTTCCTCATGCTTTGTAAAAGTAGCTGGCTAGATTGACTAGTTCTGTTGCACTTGTCTGGTGGCAACTGTCTTGAGGTTAAAATTGCACTTGTAGAAGTAGCTGTGTTTGTTGTTAGCTGTATAATGTTGGGTAAATTGAAATTTTGAAACTTGATTGGGCTAAAATTGCTCTATTTAGGTTAGTTGGAGCCTTATTGCAGTTTAAATTTGTTTATGTGGTTGCATATATCGATTTTTGTGTTGTATGTTGGTACGTGTCGTATCAATTATTAAATGGTGCAAATTTAAATAATAAAAAAATTCCAAAAATAACTTTCTGCGACCGGTTTTAAGTATCAGCGACCGTTTCTTTGGTAGCAGATATCTTCTTCTGACGTCAGAAAAAATAACAGCGACAAAAAAAAAAGTGGTCGCAAAAAAAGTATTAGCGACCGGATGACGTCATTCAGCGACCGGTGACATCATCAGAAGAGTATCTGCGACAATGCTTACAGCGACTGGGGTTTCAGCGACCGAAATTACTATCTGTGACCGGCGCCTTGACTTTCTACTACTGGAAAACCGGTCGCAGAAAGTCTGATCTGTTGTAGTGTATATCCATCTTATCAAATAAAATACGAGTCCGGCTAATATGCTTCCAATTCAAAATCCATATGATGAGCTTCAAATGAAAAATCCAAACAGTTGAAATCGATTCCTTCTAGAGAGCTTCATTTACATATAAATTTTTTTAATTTTTTTAATTATTTAGTATCAAGTCAAGCCGTCAAAAAATGGAGATTTGTGCGCATATTGATGCATTGAAGGTATGTCAAAAAGACAATTTTTCAAAAATCATAAAAATAGTACAAAATTTTTAAAAATAGTAAAAATTGGTATTCTACAAGTTAATATATAACTAAATTACTGAGCTACTTAATCCGACATTACGAATGTAAAATTTTAAAAATTTGACCCGTAAGCATATAGCTGAAAATGGTACTAAAAGAATATTAGCGGGACTCCCAATTTACCTACAAAAACTTATAAAATGAAATTAGTTGATGTATAATCCCTTTCACATAAAGAGATTAAACTGCAACTAAGACCAGTTTGCCAGTTGGGTCGAACACCACATGGACGTTTTATTGCTCTTCCACATTTTTGAAGCGAATGACAATTCTTGATCCATGATTGTCTTGAAATGACAAGGCAATCCTACTACAGATAAAATATGTTAGTTATAAAAATTTAAGTAACATACCTAATAAATTAAGAGGGATGCTTCTATGGGCATAAGGACCTATTTGTAAAATGAACATATTTTTTATTTCAAAGTTCAAACAGTCGATCCGACCATTCACATTATCTCCATATTAAAATGTACTTGGAGGTCAAATTTTACATTTTTTTGAATTGTTTTACTATTTATTAAGTATTTTACAAAACTAGTCAAATTCAGACCATTGAATTTTGTACCCATCTTAATAAATAGTAAAAAATTCAACAAAATGTAAAATTTGACCTCCAAGTACATTGTAATATGGAGATAATGTTGAACGGTCGGATCGACTGTTTGAACTTTGAAAATGAAAATATGCTCATTTTACAAATAGGTCCTTATGCTCATAGAATAATTTGCCATAAATTAAACAAGTTAAAACAAAAGGATGACACGGCTCTCATAGCTAATGCGGAATAGTGCACACTGATTGCTCTAAAAATCACCTTACGTCTCTTTGCAAAGGCTTCGGGCCTAGAGATAAATTTTGGCAAGAGCGCTTTTGTTCCGATCAACTTGACAGCCATTCAGACCAATGAGACAAGGGTGGTTCTGGGTTTTACAAATGTGGAGTTCCCGGTCACGTACTTAGGGATGCCCCTCTCAATTACCACCTTGAGAAGGCAGGCCTATTTGCCATTGATTGAAAAACTGGAAAGAAGGATGGCGGGATGGAAGAGTAAAATGATTTCTAGAGGAGGAAGATTGCAACTTGTCAAATCAATGCTTTCGACAATACCGCTATACTTAATGTTGTGTTTCCTACTGCCGCAATGGGTGGTCAAAAGAATCGATCGAATAAGACAAACATTTCTTTGGGAAAAAAATGAAAGTGTCACGAAAGGAGTATCCCTAATTAATTGGGAGACTGTGTGCTACCCGACTGTGTGTGGGGGAATGGGGGTGCATAATTTGCGATTACACAACATTGCACTCTTGTTAAGGTGGTGGTGGCATGCGTATAACTCACCGGATCGCCTATGGACTTCGGTTCTCATGACCTTCAAAACTAGGGGACCATATGTGAATGGCCCGAGATTTTGGATGGTCTCGGGGTCCTTTTTCTGGAGGAAACTTATGTCCTTAATGCCGCTGTTTCATTCCTCCATCAAATGGGTAGTTGGTGATGGCAAAACCACGTCATATTGGCGGGACCCTTGGAGCGGCCCGGCAATAATTCACACACTGCCGAGGGGTGAAAACCCGACACAGCCAATGCTATCCCTGCGAGATGCATACCTGATAAGGCACATCCTCCACAGTGAACATGTACAAACTGACTTACTTATTTTTACTGATGACAGGGATTCAATGCGGTGGAAATGGTCAACTACGGGTGTTTACTCAGCGGCATAAGTTTACCAAATTATGGCGGGGGGAGGCAAAATTGAAGATGCGCACAAATCAATTTGGAAGTGGCCGGTACCTCCAACAGTGCGCATATTTGGATATCTTCTACTCAAAGAAAGAATTCTAACTCAGGACCTAATGCAAAGAAGGAATATGGGAGACAATACTGGGTGTCACATGTGCCAAAACTGCCCTTCAGAATCCGCACTTCACTTGATCTTTCTATGCCCAAACTCAATTGAAGTATGGTGGGATATCGGAGTGCGAATCAGATACAGAATAATGGAACCGGCGGGATCTGTACACGCCATCTGGTTTGCCTCACAAACTAGGGCAAGGGCTAGAGGCAAGAAGAAATTCGTTAGATGGAAATCACTATTCCTATGTGCCTGCTGGCATATCTGGAAGAGACGCAACATCACAATCTTCTCAGGCGAAGGAATTCCCTCAGCAGTCCTCACTGACAGAATTATAGATGACTCAAACCTATGGCTCAAATACTGTAATGCTGGTGCAAGACGCCCCATGGGTACAAACTTGTTACCGGATCCGGATTAATTTACATCTGACAGCAGCCACATGAACCTGGCATGACGTATGATGTGCTTCAAAATGCAATTTTTCCTGTTTTTACTTTTTACTGTTTTCTTTCTTTTAGCCAAACTTCCTTCTTACAAAAGATAGGCAAGATTTGGCCTGCGGTGGTGCTGTAATTGTATGAACGTTTGTTTTACTATTAATCCAATTGGCAGCTTCTGCCTATTTTTTTTTTTTTTTTAAAAAAAAACAAAAGGGAAAAAAGATAGAGCTAGTGGTGCCGAAACCCTAAGAGAGAGAGGAGTAAAGGGAGAAGAGAGAGAGCACAAAAATTATTTGATTTGAGGGAAAAAGGTGAGAATTAAACTATGGAAGTTGAAAAGCTGCGAAAAAAACACTATATTCTATCGGTGCAAAACCATAACCAATTAATAGAAGATGGAAGAAGTCGGTTCAAAAACCTAATCAATATATTTTATCATATCGGTAATAAATTTGGAACCGATAGAAGAACTCTAAGAGCATTTACATTCCTAAAACTCTTAGGGTTTCTAAATAACTGTTAACTGCTTTTAAAAAATTATAGACTCTGGAGTTTCTAAATGTTCATATTCCTGAAATTAATTTTAGAGTTTCTAATAAGCCACATCATCAGTAAATTAAAATTGATAAGCCACATCAGCAGTAAAATAAACTAATTTTAGCGAATATAGGCCAATTATTTTGTCACGTCAGAGTTTATAAACGATTTCTTAATAAGAAATTATTGAGCAAAGTTGTTAAATAAGAAATCCATCTACATCTCTGAAACTGGTTTAGCAACTGCCACGTCAGATTAGAAACTCTAATAGTTTCAGGAATGCAGATGCAAGAGACTATTGTATTGGTTGTTTTTTCAATCGATAGAAGAGTGTTACAACATATTTACTAACTTGCCACAACATCTTTAGTCTATCGGTTTCATACCAAGATCGGTTCAACTGTTAGAAATTGGACGTTAGGAGAGGCCATATATGCTTTTCCACATTTCCAACTAGAATCCATGACCCCACTTTTTACATGATCGCAATAGAATTAAAATTGTAGTTCATTCACAAAAATTGTCGTATTATTTACTAATTATCAATCTACGACATCAATTCGTAGATGATCAGATATATGTATATTTAGAGCAAATGGTTAAATAAAAACTAATTTTTGAAAATTGAACAATTCTATTTTCTCAAACAACAAAATTACACAAGTTCATTATTTGCTATAAGTAGTTACATTATACCTAACAATTAATTAATAACCACATACTACTTTCTAAAAATACAGTTTAATCAAATATAACTTCTACTTTTCGGACACTGCCCCTGCTATGCATTAATATAATACTAAACATACAAAATATAAATAAATGTATCGACGCATAAACAATAAGCATTGTTCAATTTCAAACTTAGGTAGGTTTAATGGGGAAAAACAATATAAATTAGAGCTCCATTCAAAAATTAAGGTGGTTACAAATTCATGAGGTCGATCGGATTGAATTTAACCTATACTCTATAAAATTGAAAATTTATATATATTCGACTCTTCATTAAAATAAAATTAGTATGTATCAATTTCCCTAAATTAGTAATATTGTCGAATTTTGTTAGTCACGTAATTTATTAGTCAGAATAGATGAACTATTTATCAACTTGTGTTATTATTGGATATGTAAGTATCACCTTTTAAAGAGAACAAGGTTATATTTGTTTTCGGTAAATTAGCCATGTGTATATATATATATATATATAGATTGTATCTTCATGATTTTGTCGTGACAGCTCTGTTGCCTTCCTTTGAATAATCATCGTTACTGCATGCCCATCTTAATTTGTCTCTATCTCGACTCAAAAGTAAGAATTAAACTATTCTCTCTCATATCTTCCTCCCTCTCTCCTTGTTTTTGTTTTCCTAACAGCTGCCAGAGTAACAATTAATAACCAGGAGCACAAATTAAGCACTTGGTTTCTTTTATTTCTGTAAGATTGACGCAAGGCTAGCTAGCTCAATCCACAAACCAAGCAATTTAATTAATTTTAAGGTAAGAATCAATTTTGTTTAATCAGATTCAGTGTTACGTTTTCTCCCTGTCAATGAATAACCATGCACAATTCATAATCATAATCAATTTTGTATATATAGTTTTCTTCTAGTTTTATTTTGTCTTTCATTGCTCAAATGTTTTCAGTTCTTTTATGTAATTATGTTTAGATTTTTTCGGGAAAACTTGAACCTTCTTTCCAATCAATATATAGAAATAAGGACTTGACCTTTATATAGAGTTTTCATTAATGTGTCTCTGTATGTTACAAGATCAAGGGCATCGGTTACAAGATCGAACTGTTCATTTCATAATCTTATTCTTCTGCTGGCTATTTGTTGTTTCAAAACACGAGATAACTGAATTATTGATAAAAAAATGTTGTTACAAGGGAAATTCCTCTCCATCTATTTTTATAGGGCGTACGTGCTTAGCACCCCTTTCCACTGCTCGCAACTCCCTCCCCAATTTTTATAGTAATTGACCCTGCTTATTGTTTTATCCTCTGTTACTGTGTTACCCTAGTAGCAATTTGGTCAGTCCATATTTTAATGGTACGGTTGAACAGAAATTAAGGTGCCCTTTGGTGTTAACTTATTTCTTTATTAGTTCCTTTTCTGAAAGTAGTGGCTTCGATGAGCTACTGAGTCCATGAATAATTACTTGTTTTTTTTTTTTTTTTGGAATGAGAAAAAGAGGGATTGATTTGCATATAATGCGTACCTTCTTTAGATATATATGATTGATAAGGTCCAAATTCCTATAAATTCAGGTCTCCAACCAGCTGATTTTAAAATGGGAGTTAGTGAATGTGAAGATCTCTTTTCTCTTTGTGCTGGCTATGAACCTTGGCTAATGCAGTTGCAAGGAAGAACACAACACAAGCAAGAATTTATGAATCCATATGATCACATCATCGTAAAAAAAAATATACCGCAGCTAAAAGGGAAGCTCTTCCTAGGTTGCTTCGAGGATTGGCTCCTATTGGCAGACAGATCAACAAAAAAAGCATTTTTCTTACACCGTACCTTAGATCCAAAATTCAAAATCCGTCTTCCTTCCCTTAGTGGTGAGTTGTTGAAAATGAAACGCATTGGTGGCTGCGTCATATCATCCTCTCCAACATCCCGCAATTGTTTAGTCACTATTATAGGGAGGGGAAGAGATGTTATCCTTTACTGCTGACCAAAAATGGAGACAAGCTGGACTAAAGTATCAGTACCAGTTTATTTGCAATATGAAAATCATAGCTTCACTGGCCAAGTCGTCCGATACAAGGGAAAGTTATACATTCTCCATGGCGGTATAGTTGCACATCGAGTTGTGGTCATAAATGAGGATTCACTGCTAATGGGTTGCTGTACATGGACAGTAGTACAGATGCCGAACAGAATTCGTGGCTGGCATCATTTGGTGGTTTCTGGTCATGACATGTTCTTGGTATCGATAGCCACTTCTCGATGCCGAGGCAGTCCCACCAATTATACCATTCACCGTTTTGGGACCTCAGATCGAACTTGGGAGCGTGTTAATAGCATCGGTGGTTGTGTTTTCTTCTTAGGTGGAATCCAGTGTACAACACTCTCAGCTGCTCAAGCAGGAACACAACGTGATTGCATATATGTTGTGAATCAAAACTACAATGTACTTCACGGGGAGGGAGTCTATGTAATTTGTTTGCCGGATCAAACTCTCAGCCTTAGTTACGAACTGAAGAATACAAGAGATTTGAGGTACCATTTATGCTGGGTAATGCTGCCAAACAGGTGTGTGTTCAGTATGCTAAATTCCATGTTTCTAGTTGAATTTTGCACTTTCTCCTTTTTCATTCAATTTTCTTCTAATTAAAACTATGAAAACATAGATGTATGAACATAATTTGACGATTTCAAAGATATCGGTGGCACTCTAGAGGCCATTCTTGTCAAACAAAAAAGAATAACTTTGATATCCGCTTACACTTTGTGATATATGTTTAAGTTTTGCTTATCTATCTATTACAGATCAAGGAAAAGCAAGCGGGAGACCTTGAGCTTCATTCATTCCAATAGCACAAATAAGGTGAGTTAGCAGCATGCTGCTCTTGTTCGTTATTTTCTTTTAACAATGCAACTAGGTAGCACATTGCTGTGCCTGTACGAGAGTTAGGACTTGAGAAAAATACAAAGCAATGATGAATTTCTAGTGTATTCATTGTACAAAAATATTTCAAAGGATTAATGGTGATATCCAAATAAATTTTTATAATTGACTTAATTAAATTCTACTCTTCACTGACCAATTACGTCCAGACAATAATAAACAGATTTATTTTACTCCAAAAAAGCTATAAAAATATATATACGAGCCGTAAAGTGTTAATTAATTATATACTGTCAGTGTCCAAATGAAAATAAGGCAATAGGATGATTACCCTTTTTGATATTTTCTAATGAATTTTCCAAATATATATACAAAGCCTAACTGGCTAGGGATTTTTCCTTTATAGAGAAGAACTATAAATATATATATTTTTACAGGAGAGAGAGCATGCACCTAACTAGATTTATTCTGATAATATATGAATGCTAACCCAATTGAAAAATATATAGATAGTTAATTAGATGGATGCAATTTTGGATTAAAAAATCAAATTAATTAAATACGCTGACAATTATTTTTTAACACTGACATTTAAAATACAAGCGATAATTGTTGTGGTATACTCTCATTAAAATACAGGGTGATCGTGCAAGATATGTCCACAAGGAAAATGAAAATAAGAAAGAAGAAAAGTATAGAATTGATATCACAAGACCTTGGGCAGATATGCCCATTGAATTGGTGCAACTACTCCTTGCACACCTCTATTTGGTCGACTGCCTTCGGCTTCCATCCATTTGCAAATACTGGAATTCCCTCTCCAACCCCATCCAAGATGCAAAGGTATACCCATGGCTTATGTACCCATTGAATAATGATAGTTGCATGTGGAGGCTCTTCGACCCTGTGTTTGAAAAAGAGTACTATATAGACATGAAATGGCTTGGATCAAGCAAGGATCTTACTTTTCACTATTCAAAAGATGGATGGGTTCTTGCATCGAAAGAAGACAACTCTCTTTTCTTAATAAATCCCATGACAAGAAAGATTATTAGTCTTCCACATTTCGATAATATTAATAATTGGAGAGATACTGCTATGTCATTTTCTTCTGCGCCAACCTGTTTGGATTGTGTTGTTCTTGTACTGTTGTTTACCCAATTTCATGTTCTTGAAATATCAACATGGAGCCCCGGTGAAAGAGAATGGAGCAGAATGAGCTTCAACGATGATGAGTTTGTTTGTTATGTGCCTTGTAGCCCTGTCTTCACTCGTGGAGAGTTTTACTGCTACAGACTGAGAGGTCAGCTTTCGGTTTACAATCCAAAGAAGAAGACTCTGCAACACCTTGAAATAAAAGCACCAATTGATATACAGCCATTTAGTACCAAAATAAGGGAATGCCATTTGACAGAGTCAGAGGGGGATTTTATCACTGTGTTCAGAAATCGTTCCAAGGATCCTATACGCGTCTTCAAATTAGACCAACGAAACATGGTTTGGAGTGAGCTAGATGGTGTAGGAGACATTACACTATTTATTAATAATAGAACATCTCTTGCAAAATCATGTCTAGAGAAAAGGTGCCGTAACCTGATATACCTCTCAGGATTTACTGATGACAGTTGCAATAGTAACGCATTATACTCCTTGGAAACTAACAAGTACCATCCAGAGATGTCATATAATATCAAGCAACTTATAATATCTGGATTGAGCCTAACTTAATAGATCACGAGTAATTGTTTCCTCACAATAATTATATCGACCTTGTTTATCTACTTGTGTTACCTTTTTTTTTGTTTCAATTGTCTATTATTTCAGATTAATTTTGATTTTTTCGACTTTCAGTTAATTGTATAATTAAGTTATCCTTAATTCGGCAGTAATGAATTATGTATGTGAACCTTTCAAGCAACAAACTACATTCGTACTTTTTAAGACTGCCCATGTGTTCACTTGGAGTCCATTGCACCGATCCTTGTAGCTGCTTCTAAGGCTGTTCTACCTACAAAGCTCAATTGCATTTCTTTCAATTGTCATGAGGTCATGTTCTGGGCTTATTTTCACTTTTCATTGAATTGTTCTTTATATAACCTATCCATTATTTATTTTTTTGAGGAAAGAATAGGGGTCAAGCCTCTGTTTTGTATTAACCTTAGGTGGTTACAAGTGTTGGGATTCCGATTGGAAACCCTGTGTGTTAAAATAAAATGAAAAGAAACAGTGTTGTGTTCTGTGAGAGGATAAAAGAAAAAGGAAGAATACATAAAAGTTCACTATAAGCCGTGTTGTCTATCCATGTTGTCCATTTAGCTCTTCATTTGTGTCATTTGTGTCTTTCATCTCTCTCCATTGCGTTATTATTTCTGTCACTAATTCTTGCTGCTGTTTTGTAGACTCCCTGAATATCCGATGACAACGCTCTCCCCACACAACAAATAGTGTAATTATAATTATCTTACGTTCTCTCCTTGGAATTGCCTTGTTGATTATCATGTGTAATGTGTCCGAAACCGTCTGGTTGCATCCCAGGCTCTTTGCCATTCTCTGGTAAATACCAGCAGTGATGTGTATCTTCGTCTGCCGCTCTACACATGAAGAAGATGCCTAACATGTTGAAGAATTGAGAGTAGGTCCGATGCCCATCAGATCTACTTTAGTTCGATGGGCTCAATCAGCTTTAAGATGCGTGCGCTCCACTTTAAAAATTGTGTGTCTGCTTCAATTTTCGTGGGCACAAATCTGAAAGCGGATTGGACAGCCATGGATCTCATTGGATCCAAAAGTAGGTCCAATCAGCATCGGACCTACTCCGTTCTCCATGTTGAAAACCCCTCTCAATTAATAATAGAAACAAAGAAGAAAGATATCTCAACTCAATGAACTTATAATGTATCCATCCAGCTTTCTATTGAAATTAATTTATTTAAGTGTCAATGAAATAACTTATGATTTACAATGACAATTTTCATTGGCTTGTTAACTTAACAAATCCAAATCCGTTGTTTTTCTTTTATTTAATTTCTTAATTAACATTTAAAAATGACAGGTTGGACAAGAAAGTGGCGCCTCTTCATCAATTTCTCTTTATTTTTTAACGGAATGAATTAAAATGAAAAACAATGGAAATAAATTAATTAAGTAACAAAATTTTCAGTTCTATCCTTGAACTTTTAATATCACAAATCGCTTAAAATATCAAATGTATATAACAAACGGAATAATTCAAATATAATATGTACTTAATCAATTAGAAATTTTGATCAAACTTATTAAAATGAAATTTTGAATTTTTTCAAATTTATATTTCAGCACTTTGATTAATTTTCACTATGAGCTGTTATGCACTACTATTAAATAGTTGACCTGATATAAATGTTGACCAATCTAACTGAAACATACGTGGCCATGGTTGGCTTGATCAAATTCGGAACAAAATTTTAAATACTCACAGGCATGGACTGGTTGAGTTGATATACACGGATTTTGAGAGAAATAATATTTGTACAAAATATAAGCAGTTTTTAAACTATTGACTGTGTGTAGAGGCCTTTAGTCGTACACAGTTCATTAATAATAAATTCTGTAAAAATATTAATAACTTTAGTACACGGTTAGGTTGTAAATGAAAGTATTGATCTGAGAGGGTAAAATAAATTTGGATTTATCCTCGCGGATAGTCACTTTTTACCATCACGGATACTGTCGTATATGGTTAGCTTTTTTGTAGTAGTGAGCGCCAACAACACGTGCAACCATATCTAGCTTCTTAATACATATATAAAAATAAATATATAGAATTGTAATATTTAAGTCTGTATAGAGTTGGATTATATTGGAGTCTGATTTAAGTTTTAATTAACCCGAAATCCATAGTTTATTTTTCACCATCTACTAAATTCGACTCGTCTTACATAGTTTATGTAGAGACTGTGTTTCTAATTTATGATATTTTCCTCCTATTTAATCTCATCATATTTTGGCACCTTGGACCTTCTATATCTGTCTCTTCCTCTCTGAACTCAAAATCTGATTACAGATTATCCCCTCTTAGCATCTGCTCGCCCCTCTAAGCACCCATTGAGTTATCGTATGACGTTGAATGGAAATCACAATCAGTATCTCTATTTTCATATTTTGTATCAATTTATTATTATTTTCATCTATTTAGTTCTTGTTTGTTTAGAATCTAGTACAATGGTTATATTTCTAATCATTTTCCATTTTATTTTATTTTTGATTTTATTTATTGAAAATCCGTAGTCCAACGAAAGGAATTGATACTATGTTGTGTTCAATCATTTTCAATCCGTAGTCAACTTCTTTAATCCATAGGTTCTCAATGATTTTTTTTTTTCAAACGAAAGGAAAAATAAAAATAAAATACAAGCCCTTCATAATTGAAAACCTATGTTACTATGTTGAAACAATACTCAATCATTTTCAATTTGAAGTTCCAGTACGACAATTATCATCAATATCAGGTACATTGATTTGATCTATTTGTTCTTCAAACTTAAAACGTAGCTTATTTTCCCATCCAAATAAAATATTTTTTCTTATTGCTCATTTTCTTCATTTATGAAGATACTATTAATGAAATCTGTATAATTTAGCATGGAATATTTATAGTTCCATTTCTCTTCTAATTGGATAAAGAACGAACATGAAGGATTATCGATGAATCAATATAATCATGTTAATCAATTCCCCCCCCAAAAAAAAAAATTTGTTGATGTTGTATCTCTTCCAATTAAAGTTTCATATATAACAAAAAATACCAACCATATGCTTGTACTTGCGTTTTGTTATAAAATATGTCTAAATAGAATAATCTATGTATACTTATACAATGATGCTTTCCAGACTCTCTCATAAGAGTATATGTTTTACTTTAGAAAACTTGTGCAAAATAATTGTTGCCTAATTGAAAAGTATATATTCGATGAGGAGGGTTCAAATGCACCATTATTTTTGTGCTCCAATATGCTCCACATCCTTTATCTCCATTTTCAAAGTCTGAACAGTCGATCTGAAATGGTCAACATAATCTTCATAATAAAATATGCTTGGATACCAAATTTTATATTTTTTAGAATTTTTTTACTATTTTTTTAGATAGGTACAAAATCACTTTTTTAAGGAGATTTTGGACCATCCGATGAAGTGATATTGTACCTATCTAAAAAAATAGTAAAAAAGAATCTAAAAAATATAAAATTTGGTCTCCAAACATATTTTATTATGAAGATCATGTTGAACGGTTCGGATATATATATTGTCTAACTGAAAAATTTATTGTTGAACGGTTCGATATATATCGTCTAACTGAAAAATTTATTGCATGTTTATTGCAGGGAGGGGAGAGAGGGGGAGAAGGGGGAAATGGGAGCCCACAAAGACATTTTGTTTGAAAATTTTATAAAGTAAGACAATTTGTAAAATTTGCTGCATTCCACTTGGGATCCTCCATTTCATTTAAGACTTTCAAATTCCTAGACTTCTCTTTGTTTATGTTGCTAATCCTAACTAAGTTGCTAATGACATGTACACTATAGCATCCTAATTGAAAAGGACTAGTAAGGGAATGATAACCCAGACTTTACCCTAATCAATTGCATAAAGATCAATAATAGTCTTCGTTATCAAGACTTAAAGGATTTAAGTTCACAGTTATATCATTCCTTTATACTTCTCATAGTTGAAATTGTCACACCCCGTGGCCACCAGCTACGAAATGCAACCGGCACCCTGCCGTAAACATACGGTTTCCCGTATGCCTACTAGGCAATTACGATTAATTTCTACCATCCCCAAACCTAACCCAAAAGATACCCCATATCATGCATACCAATATATATACCCCAAAATAATTCCCAAATCATAACCCAAACATAAGCACATATAATCACAACATAAAACATACCACATATATAATCAAGTAATAAAATCCATATCACCACAAGTCATCACAGAAACCGACAAGTATGTCATACCGATCAGTATTCCATACAGGTACAAAAGTGGTTCATGACATAGAGAATATATAATACAACAAAAACATATATACATCTCTAGTCAAATACCATACCGAACTAAGTAGACAGGTGACCTACGGCTGTCGTGTCTCTCCTGCATCAGTCGCACCAAAACCTGAAAAAGATAACCCAACGGGCGTGAGAATAAATTCTCAGTGCGTTACTTTCCACAAATGAACCCCTGGACTTGCAATCAAACTTTATTTTCATAATTAAACTATCAATAAATGCATAATACCTATAACAGAATATAAACATAAGTGCATACCTGACAGCAGATAATCAAGTGAAATACAACACAAGAAGTTATTCAATCGAAATTCGAATCAACAACAGTTAGGCTTAATCATTTTAATTGGTCTGGTAGCAACTACCGATGTACCACCCAGCTGTACCACAAACCCGTCGACAACTGTAGGGTTCCAGACACCTACAGAAGGCAACCCTACCCTGCTATATAAGACACCCATCGGTAGAGCTAGGCTTAACCATATTCATTTTATTCTGGTTACAGGTCATATTCAGAAAATTCATTAGGAATCACATTTCCAATCGACCATTCAAACGCATATCACAAAGGATCATGCATGTGACATTTCACACTAGTCACCCATATTCCTACAGTTCTTATCTCACAATCGTTTCATACTACCCTTGCCCCAACCGGTTTGGGGTCTTACGCGGGCCCAGGTAGACTAAAGCTTTAGAATCCTCCCAAAACCCGTGCACCAGGTTTTGTAAATTGGTCACACTTTGGTGATCCATAACACACAACAATCATTTCATTTCCAATTATGGTGACTTATCATCTAAAATCAGATCACGATGGATCGACACAAACTGAAATCAATACCAATATGCAGGTCAATCAGCTTACCGCAATTAGAGTTCAAGAATAATAGGGTATGCAATGCAATGCACAATTCACATAATGCAATAACAAGAATATTCAACATGTCAATCGAAACACAATTTAATTTTGAAAGTAAAGTATCAAACAAGTCCAGAAATCCCGCACCTTAGTGTACCACGTACTCTCGCTTAAGGTTCAGACGTCTCAGAGGGTCCCGGAATACCTCGTCGGATCGTTTCGACACCTACTATTAATATTAATTGGGTTTTAGATCAACAATTTCTGGAAAATTTAGTGTTTTTCTTGCGGCCCGAAAACCCTTCACAGAATTTTGACAAGTTGTGTTTTAATTCGATTCGATCGATTCCGATTGCGATAACACTCAATCAGTTCAAGATATTAATTCTAAATGGTTAAATTGAGTTATACCAAGCTCAATTCAACATAATTTTCCTTTTTCTCAAGTCCCAAAACCCTAGCTCAACCCATTCATTTCAAATGATCAAATTCAAGCAATCCTTATCGCAATCGAACCGAAAATCGAATTAAACTAAATAAAATCAACCCAATTTCAGAATTACAAACTCAAAATTCAAAGAAACAAGTTATAGGGTTTATAAGGAATCACTAAGATAGAAATATACCAAATTAGAGGTTACAACTAAGTAGAGAACGTCGCTCTGATTCCGAAAATGCGATCGATTCGATAATCCGCTCAAGTTCTCACCCTATCTCTCTCTCTTTTTCTTTCTCTTCGGCAACACACCCACACACACTAAAAAAAACAGATGGGATCGGTGGAAATGAAGAGAAGGAGATACTTTCAAGGTGATATATGGATTTTTATTAATAAGCCCTCCAAACTTTCAATTATTATAAAGGGTGTGTATCTTACCCATATAGCCTTGTATTTATTTTTAATGCATATTAACTCTTACAAAATCAATTCTAATATATATTTTCATATATAATCATATATATATATATATCAATTTAGAAAAATATAGTTACACCTTTTTCTTGACCTAACTCCTTCAATTAAAATTTTAATGCATTTTAAATCTTTCAACATAATTAACTTTATATATATATGACTAATTTATCAAATAAATTATATTTACATATTTATTCTATAAAAATTAGAGGAGAATGTTACATGTATAGATCACGTAAACCTATTAGATAAATTATGAAAATTTAAATAAAAATAATAAAAAATTTACAAAACCAGACCAGATCGACAGCTGATCTGTTATGTTAGATCAGACTCTAAATATTACCAGATCGGATCAGACTGCAAGCAACTCTAAAACAGATCTCAAAGCGTAAGGATCATTAAATGATCCCATTTCACGGTCTTATCTACAACAAACCTGCACAATAATACTCAATTTTATTAATGTTCTCTAAATTAAGAGGATGCATAATATATCAGTAAGGCTATTACTTGTTGTAGAAATGCTAGCCAAAATCTTTGAAGAATTTAATCAAACAATTCACAAGCAACAGAGACAGAGAGAAGTTAATAAATTGTCACATCGAACTTGCCATAGTTTAGTTGTTTATAATGGCAAAGCAGTCAACATAATCATACTCTATGCCAAAATTAATGAAATAAATATATAAAAATCGTGAAAAAATCACAAATGTGTATACAAAGACATCAGGGACATAACTCTATGCTCTACAGTTCATTTGTACAAAAAAAAACTGAGAACTGGACTGGAATATGAAAGATACCCCTTGTAGCACAGTACACCATTGTGCCACACACCATAAATTGACCCTAAAGCATGATAAAACAATGCTTGATGATGTGAAGGTTTAAGTATGGTATATGGGTGCTGCTTACAAGATAAATTGGATGAGAGATGCATGAATAGCCAAGGAAGAGGCACCAAGCATACTGGAGCTATGCAAACCGGCCTCTGTCATAGAGGACATGCCATTGGCAGACTACCTAGTGGTAAATTGAACCCAAAACCATGCTATATACACCCTAGTGATGAATCCCGTAAATCTAATGTAAGAATCATGTAATGAACCAGTATAAACAGACCCGGAAATAACATGCCGCTTAATTCAAAATAATTAGGATCGCAAAGTGGGTGATTTTTGCTTCTTAGTCCTAGTTTTTTGTTGATTAACATAAGATGCCTAAAATCTCTCTTAGATCATTTTTTCATCAAGACATTTATTAACAAAAGAAAAGTTCAACATTATCCAAAAGCTTTCTTTTCAATAATGTCCCTATCTGTTTGATAGAACGACAGCTACTTTCGACCAGCTTGATGATTTAATGACCCATTGCCAAAAGTTGTGAATTTATTTTCAAATAAATTTGTGAAGAGATAATACTAAGCCAGAGAATGAGCACCTTGATCAAAACCTCAAAACCATGAGACAAGCTCAAATGCTGCAGATTGTACCTCTTCTCTTAATTTACTATTAGGCCAGCCACCGAAATCGAGACTAGTTCAGAAGATTAAGAATGATGCAGCCCCCATTACACCCTTTAAGGACAATGAATTGCTATGTCTGCAATATACAGAAATTACATATGTCATTTAGTAGTATGGTAATGGTGATATATTTTCAAATATATCATGTTCATTCTTCTTAGACTTTCGTTCAACAAATTGTACTGAAAATTCTCTAGTGGTACATTCCCTAATTCTCTTATAATTGTGCCAGTAAAAACCAAAAAAGTAATTGGTACATGATGGTACCATTGACTTTTTCTATTTGTTGTTATATTAAGTGCAGCAAATGAATGTATACCTGACTTCAACTGTGAAGTGCCTAACAACATACCGAGTATTAGTCAAATCACCTTTGCAACTTCACATGCTAGAACCAATGAGGTGACAATTACTTCTCTCCTGTAGAATAAACATTAGTACTCGAAATTGGCACGTGAAAACAAAAATTGTATTTTTTGAATTAATCAAAATGCACTTGTTAGTAGTTCAATTTTGACAGGAAGGAACTAGTACCAGTTCACTTGAAATTCATTTAACAGGAAGGCACTGGTACCAGTTCAATTTTGCAATTTTGCGAATAAAACCAATTTTTCGTAAGGACAGCAATGTGAATTAAGTAGTTTACCTGTTATAAAGCATGTAAGAGATTCACCTAGTTGTTGTTTAAGTCATAACTCATACAAGTATAAAAATTCTCAAATTTCTGTGACATGTATAAACTGTAATATTTGAAGCGTAAAAAACTGTTGACTAATTGTGTGTAAATAGGACTGACTTGCCGTGCCACTTCATGATTAAAGCAGTTTTGTAAATGTTCAAAACGGGAGCACATTCCATCAGAGGCATTTCAGCAAACACCTAAGCTGCAACACCAATCGTCAATCTGCTTGATAACAAGTAGTCCCCTCTATGCATGCCAGAGTTAGCTTGATGATTGATTTGAACTGTGATTACCATTTACTGTCGCCACAGTGAAAGAGTAAAAAGTATGTCACATTATGATATTATTAAGCAAATATTAAACTGCAAATACTTGAATTGATACTTAAAATGCACTGTTGTTTCCAAAACAAAGAGAAATCTCAGCTCGATTAAGTCTAAATTAATAATCTGAAGCGAAAAGAAAAATAAATGAAAATTCTTACTTTCACAGCATCGGTCTCACAAAAATCCTTCTCAAGCACACCATCGAAAGCGATGCGACCTTCTCCAGAGGTCAGGGAGAAGGGGCGCGCCGGGAACAGCACATGATCCGCCACCGCCGGCGATGGAGGCAGTTCTACGAGTGCCTTGAGTACATCGTCGAGATGGAGATGGATCAAGGGATGATGCGGCGGATCGTCGGCGCGGGATAGGTGCTCTCTCTGCTAAAGTAAGGTAGTTTGGAGATGAGAGATTGGAGAGAGATCGGAGATTGGTGTTGCTGAGAGAGATTAGAGAGATCGGGTTAAAACTGTTTTAAATAAGATAGTTTTGATCGGACCGTTAAAAACAGTTACAGTCTTATCCGAAACATTCAGGGATAATGTTAATGACAGTTAATTAGTGGTTTGGATCAGCGTGGGTAAAAAGCGGGGACGAGTCGCTGGGTATAATAACCTTTTCTCTTAAGAAAATGTTAGCCACCAGCTGATGCTAGAACTGGAGCATTTGGCTGTTGATTAACAGTGTGAAACTGAGAGGGAGTTGCTACAAGAGGAATATTTTTTCTTCTTTCATTTATTGTAATTGGTCTTTCATTAGCCACCAGCTTCAATTTCTTTTTCCTATACAAAAGTTCATGAAAACTTTGCATGAGCAAAAGAGATACGATGACTTTAACCAAGTTCATCAATTAATTCATTTGCTATTGGAAACTCAGGTGTTACCAGAAAATAAATAAATGAGAAAAAAAATATTCACGTGGTAAGAGAAGATTACTTTGGGCTAGTGGGTCTTTCCACTTCCTGTTGCTGTCTCTTCGAGCTGGTCTCCTCAAATGGCCTCTTCCTCTCCTTCTTCTTTTTCTTCTTAGTTGCATCCTCTCCATTGTCAATTAATGAAATTCCATTACTAGAGACAATTGTCCCTTTGTTAATTAACTCATTCCCTTCAACTTGTGGTACACTAACAGGAGTTGCAACAACTTTCTTCTTCTTTTTCTTAATAACAGCACCTTTAACTCTGGAAAACAAAAATAAGAATGACTGACTCGGTATGAAATTGTCTTTTGGCACCAAGAATTTTTAATTATTGAACAACCAGTGTAAATAGTCAAGCCAAGAGAATCAAAACGACCAGTAAACAAAAAAAACTCTTAAGAACAATGAAGCAGAACCAGATTTAAGTATATCTAGATGTGAAAAAGGACGCAAAATGTTTGATTTTATTTAGGTACCTGTTGTTGTAGTTGAACAGTTTTAGCATCGACCTTGCCGGCTTTCTCAGCTGCATCAGCCGCTGCTTGTTTCTGCAGTTGAACAGTAATTACTAAGTTATAATTGACTGATTGATTGATTGATTGATGTAGGAAGTGAGTAGTAGAAAGGATCTAAACCTGGAGCAAAGCAATGTCATTTTGCAAATAGGCGATTTTGTCAGATTTTTCTTGGATAATTTTGTCCAATTTGGAAGCAGCTTCATCCTTGCTCTTGAGTTCCTTTGATCTCTCCTCTATGCTCGACTCTTCACATCCCAACATTAAAAGTGAAAAAACAGTATAATTTGCGATGAGGAGACAAACGTAGCATAGCAAGAAAAGAAACCAAAGTGTACAAATGAAAAAGAGAAGGAACCTAAGGAAAGGATCTTGGATCGGAGCTGGTCGAGTTGGAGTTTCAAACCCGGATCCGACTCTTCCAGCGGGAGCTTGGTCGTCTCCTCCTCCTCCTCCCGCGCTTCATCGGAAAAAGCAACGGAGACGGAGAGAGCGACGAAAAAGGCGACGAGAAGGAGTTTGGAAGTTGCCATGGATCGATCGATGCACCGAGCGGCGGAGAGAAAAACAGACCAAGCTCCCGCTGGTTTAGCTAAAACCAGATCTCTTAAAAACTCTTAAGACAGAGAGAGCGAAAAGAGAGAGGAGAGGTCTTTGGCGGCTCCGTGTTTTTTTTTTTTTAGCTAAACCTAAATCGGCGGGAATCAGAGAGAAGAAAGAGGGAAGAAAAACTTTGGCGGGGGCTGAAAAGGTTACCTTTCAGCGACCGGGCCAAAATAGTCGCAGTAAGTCACGTCGCCGGTCTCTGAAGAGCTCTTCGTCGCCGCTGATATACTTAAATTTTTTTTTTCTTTTTAGATCTTCAGCGACCGGCGATACGACCGGTCGCTGATACCGGTCGCAGATGCTCCTTTTTGCTGTAGTGATTTCTTTGATGCATAGATACACAATTAAATGACATTCATTCTTTTAATTGTTATTAATAAAAATAAAGGGTAATAGCTATTCTTTTGGTCCACAGATTTCATTGACATGAATAGCAATTAATATTTGATCCGTTGATGCTATCCACGGAATAGCTATTTCTTTGAATATTTATTGTAATGGCTATTTGAAAGTTATATATTTTTATATAATAACGGTAGGAGAATGAATATGAATTTAAATGTCATGAATGCATAAATTTGCTTATAAATAGTATATAATATTTGAAGAGCAAATTATCTAATCATCCAATAATCCAACAATTTACATACTCCCATGCTCATTCTCTTAGCTCTATAATTCATAAATTCCTGTTCTGCTATCATTGTGGAAAGAAGTTACATCAACCTCTACCACGATTGCGCCCGCAGGCAGAGGAATACCAGCGTAACTTGGGGCAAGCTTAACCGATTATTTCTGCGTTTAGGACGGGAAGTTGTCTTAGGTCCGCATTTTGCAGCTCCGGGTAATAAACTTTTAATTATATTCTTGATTATATTTTTTTATATTTAGTGATCAAAATTCAGATTTAAATCTAGTTGGTTAGTTCAATTTTTCCAACAATCTAAGGCAAGTACCCGTAATCTGAATTTGATCAAATTAAAATTCTGATTTTAATTATTTTATAATTATAAAATTAATTAGATTACCGAAATGCAAGATAAAAAAATCAAAATCAAAATCAAAATTAAGGTCATAACAAAACCTATTTCCCTGATTCGGGTAGTATTTTGTATGAACTATCACTGTGGTTTTGTGATTTTAAATATAGCCGTTATGATTACTCTAAAATTGCATTCAATTATTATTATTATAATCAGAGAAGTTAGGAATATAAATCTGAATTTGGATAGATGTTAATTTATGAAATTAAATTCAGTCCCTTATATATAAATTAATGTTATGATGATTGAACGCATTAGGAATTATATTTGTTAATTAATTTTCAAATATGAGAAAGGCTTTCTGCTATAAAAATAAAAATAATCTTAATAGTAAATTAAGTTTCTAATTTAGTTGGTGCTAATCTTCTTGACTGAATTTTTTCTTGAATTTTATTTATTCGATCAAGTTAACAAAGAACTTTGATAAAATCACAACAGTTAATGTTATTCTAAGATTTATTAATATATTGAAAATTCTAAAAAATTAAAATCGGTAAAGTTTTAAATTAAGTTACAATTGGATTAGTCAAGTGCTATGTGTGCGCCAGATTTTAATTATATGATTGTTTTTTTAATCTGGTCACTGAGAAATGAAAACTGAAATTACTAAGTACTTTTTTTTGTACTATATATATGACGAAATATTATAATGATGAAGAAGCCTTATTTGGCATCTCTTCGTTTGGTATTTCAAGAAAGAAATAAAATCAAAACCATCTTAGTTTGCTTCTTCATTTGGTAATGTATGTATGTATGAGCACGGAGGGTTGTCTGCTATGTCGTCGGGTGTGCATATAAGAATAATCACATTTCAGCAATGTAATGCCAACAAAATCAACCGATCAGAGAGGATGAAATAGCGATTTAAGAAATGCAATTTTCTACAAGCAGTTGATAATACGTACCCACGAGATTGAATACGCATTTAGAAAAATTGGCATGCAATTAATACCCACGACCAAAAACACCTATGTAGAAAAATACGCAAGATGATAATACCCACGAGATTGAATACGTATGTTGAAAATTTGGCACGCAGTTAATACTCATGAGCTAAAGCACCCATGTAGAAAAATGCGCATGCAGAAAAATAGGCACGCAATAAGTACCCACCAAAATGGCGGGTGTGCATTTCGCAACCACGTACCATTAATGTTTGTGCCTTTACGTACGGAGATGATACCCATGGGGATATAATACTCGTGCAAAAAGTACCCTCGGAGTTGTTGATGTTTTCTCTGTCAAGAAGATTTTTCCAAAATATTTGGTGGGAAGATAAATTAACACAAAACAACCACCACAAAACAAATTTATTGATCACATTAGAAATCTCAAGGAAAATAAACAAGATCCAGTATGATTCTCAACATACAAATTAACACAACAAAAACAAATATACAAATATGAATTGTTCTTCATACTTCTGACGCTCAGTCATGCCTTATTATGTATCTGTAATAGTAGTCAATATTATAACCTTAAAAAAAATTGTAGTCAAAATTCAGAAAAAATAATGATAAAGTGAAAGTGTGCTAAGAAGAGATTTGTATATGGAGCTTGATAACCTTGCAGTAGACAACCATGTCACTTCCTTACTTTAGAATTTTATGTCTTCTATTTGTTTCTAAAAATATTTAGTTAAACACTTATATACTGTGGAATTTTACTAGAAAGAATTTTGGTACAATATATAGTACCTTAAAACCAATCTACCGAGGCTTCCTGACGACAATGAAGTACATTGGTGTGAAGATCTCTTTCCTGCACGAAGTGCATTTGTATCAATGTTTGAACATTAAGAGAAAAAAAAAATCATTAAAAAACCGATTTAGTGTTTTCCACATCTCAATTTCTGTTCTCTTAAAGATGCTCAAACTAATGAAGTGCGTGCAAGCTGCCTCGAATAATTGAGGAGAAGATTGGAGAATGACATATAGTGAAATGTTTTACAGCTGTGTGCTGCATATGTGATACTTTTCATTTTAGGTACCATAATATTTCAATACTGTTTCGGAGTACATAAATTATTTACTACAACTAGGAAGGACTTACTTTCCTCCCTCTACAAAATCAAAGTTAAAGACTTACTTTCCTCCCTCTACAAGGCCCTCGGCTGCTCTCTCTAGGATGGATGAGACTCTCTCACTCCCTTCCGGTGCCAGCTTTAAATACTCCAATGTCTTCACCTGTAAACAAAGACAAACAAAAGTTTGTTTCATCTCCTTATAAATAACAAGAAAAAATTCAATATCTGCCAGATTTTAATTAGATGTATGACAATTGTGGGATGCTATTTGCATATATAAAAAACTGGGAAAATATTTGCAAATAACAACCAACAAGAAAAGAAATAGATTATGTGGCTTTGTACCAAACTGCGAGTAAAGAGGCGGCCGATAGCAGTCAATCGAAAATTAGAAAGAGAATAGTGGCTCCTATCCAATGGCAAGTACCAGGGCACTGGAGAAACTTCGGCAAGATTCTTCTCCCAAACAACCTTAAACCAAATAAGATAGAATTACATAAGAAATTAAAACCATTTTCATATGTTTTATCTTTGTGTGGTATTTAACAGGAATACTAAATAAGGACTATTTGCATACTGGTACTGCTAACTTACTGGAATGTACGTACAGGTGTCTAACATTATATAAGCTTCTACCACAGCATACACCACTGACATGGCAGTTTAAGACTCATGTAAGTTAAGAAAAAATAAGCTCCTAAAATGCCATAAAAAGGAAAGAAAAAAGAAACAAGTATTATCTAGTACTCAGTTGTTAGCGCGCGGGCTAACCTCAAATTTAGCATCAATGGCAGCTTGGAGGCACTGTTTAGTGCTTCTGATATCAGGAAGGCCATTCCCAAGTTCAATCTCAGCCTTTATCTTTTGGTGTCCAGGGTTCGTTGCATCATAATGGTCAGTTAAGCACCACTCATTGGCTGCAAAGCATTGGCCAGGCTTTAACACACGGTATATCTCCTTGTAGCACCCCACCTACAAAAGTTTAGTTGATATTACAGGATACTGTACAATTATTTTACTGTGCTGCATTGATTGGAAAAGAAGCACATCCCTGTGATTATTATTTTTCTTTCTTACATTCTGGTACATCAGGTTATAGAATTTTACATGAGATTCAAATACCTAGAATGATACATTTCAACTGATATAGGTTCAAGCATGTAACATGCAAGTGGTTAGTGCAATCATGTTTCCCAAGATTAGTGGTTAGTGCATTAATTTCTCATTATAAATCATGTTGCCAATAAAGTTATAAACATTTCCAGAACACCTATATTTTGAATTTGCGAAAAACACCCAGAACTAACATGACACTAAAATTATCACCATTTCCTTAGTTCCTGATCATCAACATACTTTTAATTCATTTTGAACTCATGAAGGGTCAATAAAAAACTACTTTCTGAAGAATCTTATACCCTAGAAAGGATAATATAAAGGCGTCTCTTGCATGCAACATTTTTCTTAATGTTTCAATGATATTCAAAACAGGGTTTAGATAAGAACTGTAACATAAGTGCTTTTTAAAATTAAAAAATAGCTCATGTGCGAAATGAGAGAGATGATAGAAACAATTTTTTTACCAGGTCCGATGCATGGCATGTGGACTCTATTGCATAAACCACATCATAGGTGTTGTCAGGGAAAGGCATGTTCATGAAATCTGCCTGAAAAAAGTAAAACAAAGAATATTTAGAGATGTAAACAACTATATAAAATTATAAAGTTTTGAGCATTACACTAAACGAATATTGTAAATTAACTTGGCGAATCTTCATAACAGTATACAACGGAAAATTATACAGAGCAAAACTTGTACCTTAACAAAGTCACAAGTTTGACCCAGCCCAACAGAATTATTCAGTTCCTATTTCACAATAATATAAAATTCCAAGTTAACTGATGCTTCGCAAGGAAACAAGAAAAAAAAAAAACAGGAAAATGTTTACTAAAGAAGCGTAAATCATACCTTGCCCCTCGAAATTTGGTATTCATTATTATTCAGTCCAGTAACTGATGCACCACTGAAAAAAAAATTTTATTTCAGAAATCTAACAGTAATATCAGAAGAAACATACATAATCCTCTGTTCTAGCTAACCATAAACTGGTAAAAGAAACTTACAGCAAATATTGTGGCAAGAAGTAGAAAAGACTGATGTCAGTCTTAAATAAATAATAAAAGATTAATTCTGTGTTACCCCCCTGCTATACCGCATGCATGTCTAATCAAACCCCTAAGATTGAAGAACTTGTAACCTGAATCTTGCAATCTCTCTAAGTGGGCCTCCAATTCCACATCCCACATCCAAGACCTACATATGAAGTCATATTAGCAGATCATTATTTATTTGTTGCCATGGAATCATAATGAAATATTAGGAAAAAATTATAAAATTACTATACCTTCATTCCTGGTTTTAATCCAAGGTGTAGTGCAAGAAAGTGTTCATGCCTTTTTATGCTCTCACGTAGAGTTTCACCTTTCCATCTAACATAATATTAAAGTATATAAGTTAATTAGCACACTCCACTATGTCATGGTGCTAACACTACAGCAAAATAAATTTAGAAAGAAGAAGATTATGAGGTTTTCTTTTATATTTGGTCATTTTGTTTTGCAAATCATGTAGCAGATCTTAATTATTTGGACAATGCACCCAGCATTTCTCATAGTGGCAGCTTATAACAAATAAGTTTGGCCATTAAATAACATCTAAAAGCAATAAGTTGTCCCTTAGTTTCTTTATTCCTCCTCATTTTCTTAGTACCCAGCTGATGAAAACTAAGAAACCAACATCTATGGTCTTGTGTTGCTTTTGCATTAAAGTTGGGCTTAGGAAAAGGCGTTATAATTAAAGCTGTCAACATTTGCAAATATAAAAATGTAGGGTGGTATATGCACATATCTGGAATATATGTGTGCTAAGAAGATATATGATAAATGTTAGGTAACCTTAGAAAATACTGTCAGATGTTGGCGACTAAGTTGTGAAAGAAAAACTTAGTTTCAATATAGAGAACATAGTTATGACCTGTGTGCAAAGTGGAAGGATTCACCCCATCCATACTCATAGAAGCTGGTTGCAAGATCATAATACTTGTTAACCTGAGAATTAGAAAAAAAAAAAAGACATGAGATAGATATGACTACATGGATTCAAGTTCCAAGATAGATTACAGTTTATAAAAATAAACCAAGTATGTTAAGACTTAGTCGGATGATTTATTTGTGTTAAATTTTATCATTGGAAATTGACAAATTAATGATTAGTGGTAATCTCTGTTGACACTGGTACCAATTAGAGCAATTCAATAGCCAATTCAATAGAAAATAAAAGATGTAAACAATCACCATGTCAGCGTAGTTGGATTTTCTTGTTTCCACATCACGTCCGTAGGAAGTATGATACTTCTCATATCTAGAAGTAGAGTTCAAATACTCCGAAGTTAAAATAACTTCATAATTTAGCAAATAATCATGAGGAAAAAACTGTTATCATTGTTCCAGAACAATATAAAATGCATTCTAAATAATGAATTTGCACAAAAAAAAATTCTATATGCAGCACTCCCTAGCTATCAAATCATACAGTTCTACAATTTATCCCAATTTCAAGTTCGATTTTTTTCTCAATAACAAATAATAAAGTTATTCATGACAACAAAAGTATACATGAGATTGAGAACAAACTAAAACCCTTACATTAAATCACACAGGCATAAATTTTATGGTACGGGTCAGGTGGAGACATTTTCATACCATGACTACTTCAAATTAGTCTTACTCACACCCTACCTTTACCCATTAAATATTAGCTTACTCATACCCTACCTGTTACCCATTAAGATAATGGATAATGAAACGAATATGTAATTAACGAGTAAATTGATAGCATATACAATTTAACTAAAAATATAATAAATAAATATATTAAATACATCATGTACCTAATATCACAAAATATAAAAATTATATTTTTTGGCCCATTTGTGATATTTTATTTCATTATTTAAAAAATATATTAATTATTAATTAAACAAAATTATAAAATATTGTAATAATTCATTTTGTCATAAATTACTAAATAAAAATATTATATGAACCGTAATATAGATCAATCTAATTATAATAATAAATTTATATATTTATATGTATAAACAATATCATATATAATTTTATATTTGTTAATTACCCTATAAGTTAATGGATACGAAATAGCTTTTACCCATACCCTTACCCAATGAGCTAACAAAAAAAAAATTCTTACCTGCACAGGGGCGGAGGTTTGACTGAATGGGGGTCAACAAAATTTTTTCAATAAGTGGTGAGTCAGAGAGAGAGAGAGAGTGATAGATAATATAAAATAAGAATTGTCTTGTGACACTTGAGCTTTTTTTATTTTTTTTATTAAAAAATGTTCTAAAATACTAGAAGTCCCTCAAATTGTACATAAGTATTTTTTTTAAATGGGGGTCAATAGTATAAAATTTCACAAAAAATATGGGGGTCAATTTCTTCTACATGTAGCATTTTATTATAAAGTATAAAACAAAAGCATAGTACAATACCAGTTTTTGAAAAAAAAAAATGGGGGTCAATTGACCCCATTCTATTAAGCTATATCCGCCACTGCCAATCATACCCATACCCAATAAGCTACCCAAAAAAATATTACCCAGTTCCGCCTTATCAAATACAGTACGGATCCAGTAAACATTTAAAAAGGTATCATTGACAACCCTAACTATGAGATGTGTTTCCATCCAAGCGAGAAATGTAAACATACAAAAGACAAAAAAAAATATATTTTTAAAGGCATGATTGTCTAAATTATGTTAATCAGCAAACAAAGGGCTTGAACTTTACAAACCTATCAATTAACAAAAGAATATTCCAAAGACTTAGTAAATATTAAAAATTGGAGTGCAAGTGCTACCCATAAACTTTACTCACTCAAAATGTTTTAAAAAAAAAAGATCAAAAATAAGAGAAGAAAATAATTAATTTACTGTTCCACAGCTGATTTAACGTCATCCTTAGAAATTTTTGCTCCCAAACCAGAAGCAAGATCCAAAGCCCCTGCCTTTGACATTGTCTGAGCGTTCTGCGCAGATTCCAAGAAACCAACTTGTTTATAACAATAAAATAGTCTCTTTTGTTAATTTTTATATATTCAAACAGTCTGTAAAACCAACCAAACAACGTCATCCTTAGAAATTATATATAGGATTGCACTATATTTTATATAGGATTGAACTATTTGCACGATGAATGATTGTAATAGTACTGTAGTAAGGTAGTTAAGTAGCTGTAGATGAACTTAAAAACTGAGTTGTAAAGGTTGTAATATTATAGTACAGACTTCCAAGTAGTAAGGCAGTTATTACCTTTGACAAGTTGTCACCAACCTTCAAAAAAGATAATGGAGGATTGACAAATAAATTACTGACACTGGAGGGAACTAAATCGAGGAACAACAATATCAAATGCGCAGATGAAGGTGACAGCGAAGGGCCAGGTTTCAAAAGAGATATTTAGCATATAGCATGAAGTGAATTTTGTTAAACATGGAAAAAGATTAGAGAGATAGAGAAAGATACTTGGCAGTCACTGTGCTAAGGTTTCAAGAGAGAACCTAGGCAGCCTCTGCCAGGTTTTAAAAAAAAAAAAGGTTTCAAGAGAGAGAGAGAGAGAGAGAGAACTTACAAGAGACAATGGAGATTGTTCAAATTATGTCTGGGATTAAAAATTTAAGCCTATTTATTAAGGTCCGCTTGAGATAATTAATGCAATTTAAAAAAAAACGGTTGGGAATTTGAGATGTTATTCTATCTCGTAACTGCCGAGATTTTTATTAATACCCTCAAAAAAAGAAAAAATAGCAAATCTGTCATCGGTATGAAAATAATTTCAAAAACACCCTGACCGCCTCATGTTTGAAGCTATAATTCACGATGCGAGAACCTCATAAAGTGATGGGGAGCTTTACACCGTAAAAATAGAGATGTTCCTCTTGTTCCCACGCCATGAAATCTAGCTAGCTTCAGTCTATGACAATAAATGACATAGAAAAATTCGAAACTAAACTGTTGATACAGGAGCAGAAGGAACTATATCTAATATATATTTTACAATGCAAAACTCCACAACAATTTCTATAATAAATGGCATAGCAGAAATTAATTACTTTGGTAGGCCATATAATTGAAGATTTACCTTTTATAGAGAGGATTTATTTTTTTAAGGGAAGATGTGCTCGACAAGGCGTAAGTTTTTTTTTAAAGGAGAGGAATATTTTGTACAGACCAAGGGAGCCGGGAGGTTGATTTATAGATCGTCTAAACGCTATGAAGCATAACGGACAGATTTTAACTTTTTTTCTGCTGGGGTCTGCCCGTCATAGAGAATCACGTCTATAATAATTTTGATTTCCTGTTTTCTACCGACAGCCCGTGATTAACCAAAACATCTCTATTTTTTTTTCCGTCGGGCCGTGATGGACAAAGATATCCTGCAATTTTCTTTTTTTCCCTCTCTGGCCGTGATGGACAAAGACGTCCCGTATTTTTTTTCCGCCTCTCTGGCCGCGATGGTCCGTAACGTCCCGTATTTGCTTTTACGCTGTTTAGGTGGTGTTAATCGTTTGGCTAATTGGGCCGAGATGGTCCATAACATCACCTGAATGTTATGGACTATGAAGTTTTTCCTATGTCGAATTTCCACGAAAATCTTTCTCATTACCGATATTTTTTTATTTATATTCCTATTAATAAAAATTTCGGCATATGCCTATGCAGCTATGCTAGACTACAAATAATGAAAAAAATCTTATTAAAAATGAGTTGATTCACGAGTCACGAGTCAACTCGAGTTACTTGCAAATTGAATTCAAGTCAACAAGCCAGCTCGGCTCGGTATTCTCAACTCGAATCAACTCGTCTCACTGTCTTCTGAGTTGAATTCGAGTTATCCATAACTCGAGCTAACTCCTCTTGAGCCAGTGGGCCAAATTAAATATCGCTTACCTACTAACCACAACATGAGGTCCACAAGTTTGGATCTCATGTATCGCTTTCCACAAGTTTGGACTTGGACCTCATGTATCGCTTAATAGGTAACCGATATTTAATTTCATCAGCCATGTTTAATTGGACCTCATGTTTGGATACAGAACTAAATTAAATATAATTTTATTAGATACAGATAGTTTCTGATACAGATACATATCGGATTTTAAATGGATATGAATATGAATCGGATATTGGACAAATACGAATTTTAAAACAATATTGGTAATTTAAATTGTTTCATGAAAATAAATATGTAGGTCGGATAAAGAATATTGGTTTCTTTTTTATGAGTGATAAATATGTTAGTAGTCTAATTTACAAGAGCAGCAAACTGCATTGTCAGTATTAAATAAGGTCTTTGCTCTTAGGTGGTACGTCAATCTCCAAACAGTGTGTGTAGTGCATCCAAATTAATTCTAATGAACAGTGGATTTACGGTACCACGTCTTGGTTAGTACTATGTGCAGTTTAAGTTCCACTAATTCTAGATTGAAACTTTAACTGCACATAGTATAGCTTATTAAAATCATTTGTCTTATGCGCTCCTTGATGGGCAAATCTTGATATCTCAATTTTTCTTTTGATGGTAGCAATTATTGTTAATTAATTATAGCTTAAATTTTTAAAATCAGATATCAAATTTAAACCTGCCCTAAATTATTAAACACAATCTACTTTTCTACATCATTTGCTGTTCGCTATACATGTTTGTAGATGATTGTAAAATTCTGATGACTATATTTTTTCAATATTAATTAACCAAATTGATTGCAAATCCATAAGTTCTTGATCAGTATTTTCTCATCAATAAAGTGCTTTTTATTCTCTTTATATTTTGATAAATCTGGATTCAAGGGAATAATTATGTACAAGGCATACTGGTAGATTAGAATGTGGTCCACTGGTAATTAGACTGTACTCTTTTATGATTTTGTACTCTTTTTTCAAAATTGTCAAAGAGACACATCACTGGTACTAGTATTAATGTAACATAGTGTTGAGCACAGCTTGCACCTAATTTGAACTGGACCAAAATTATTGACATATTCTCATAAAACTAAAGTGGATGTACCAACATTGTTACCAAATCATAAATGAATATGCAAACACATGCCTAGGAACTGGTACACGGAGATGCATAGCTACTGTTTGTAACTTAGATGTACCAGCACCATACCATATTGGTACACATCGTTAAGAATGCTATGTTCTAATTAGAATTTTTGTTGACTTCCATTTCATAAATGAGTGACATCATTTCTGAAATAAGTATTAAGTATTAAGTTTTAAAGAATGTCATAGTCATATCATGCTGAATAGCGAACCCCATCCAACACCAGATATGAAAAACAAAAAAAATCTCTGGATTCCGGATAGTCCCACCACGAAAATGTAAATAATAGAGGGACATTTATATGTACAAATTTTTTTGGTTAGGGATCCGAATTCAAACTTTCTTTGTTTTCAGTTACAATTTTTTTGGTTTCATTTTACAGCCTCACACCATTATTTATTGTATACTAATTGTGGGACTGATCATTGGTCCGCTCACATTGAGGCTTAATTATAAAATAAATGAAAAGTTTAAAAATGATTTTTTTTTCAACTTGCTCTGTTTGAAACAATTAGCTCTGATGGTTGCTAATGCATAATGCACGGTCTAAGTATTTTATATTTTTTATCAATAAAAAATATTATTTTATGGTAATTAAATAGAAGGCTCCAATGAGCGGTGATTAATTATAAACCTTCTTAACAATTCTCTGGCATCTATATTTATTAAAACTTCTACTTAAAATGAACAGACAAATCCTGTCTATGATTATATCTCTAATGTTGAATTTCAAACCTAAACTTTATTTTTGAAGATTGTCGAAATAATTGATTTTCAAATTATATATCCCTCCTATACTTCAATTTTTGAAGGTGACAGCCAAATAGTCAATGTATTAGAGGAATGTACCTGTATTTTCTAGATATATATATATCTTCTTAATTATTTTGGATTGCACAATCATGCACCTGGTGACTATATGAAGTTGTGCTATGATTGTTTGCAAAGCATTGATCGGCCGGTATCAATTTCATGCATGTATACCCCTCAAAAACCTTGAAATTACGTATTTACCCTTGTAAAATTCATAATATCATATTTACCCCTCTAATTTCAAAAACTTATAAATTTACCCATTATATAACAAACTCAAGTTAATCATGTGTACGTACCATAAAATATAATTAATCACCGATCATAGGGCTAGCTAGCAAGCTAGCTCTTTTGGAAAGATTTGATCCAAAAGGGTGAAATTAAGTAGTGTTAGGAAAATGGAGATCGAGCTGCCTTCTTCAAGTTTTGGGTGGATCTTATCCATGTGGAGTTGTTGGAGATGTGCTTTAGATCGAGTACCTTTCTTGGCGTGAGAAGAGTTCGCTCAAGGAACCATACAAAGTCAGAGAGGTATACATGCTATATGGTGCGCGACCAATAGGTTTCAGTTTAAACCTTCACCTATGGTCGCACACCAGCCTAGAGTTCAGGTTGAGGTTGGTGCTATTGCTACCCATCTAAAAAAGTAATAACAGAATGATGGAGAGCAAGATGAAGAGGAGAGAGGATACACGGGTGGATTCAGATCCGTATCCGTATCCTCCCAGGTACTTGACTCAAGCAAATTGAAACGGACGGCCCATATTAATCCTATCTGGACCTAATTCAATCCGATGCCTATGGAGACTGTAGGGGGTCTGTTTTGAGATTCATGCCATGTTAAAAGAACCGCCCGATCGTAATTGTCTTCAGTCAGGTAACCTGAGGTTATGTTAATTCAGTGGATTCAGGACTTTTATTAGGGAGGAGCAAGAAAATTATAATCATATAAAATTGGTCTTTCATATACTTTATTTTTATTCATTAAATATTAACTTACCCATACACTATTCTTACCCGTTAAGATAATAGGTAACGACATGAATAACTATAATTCACGAATAAATTGATACCATATATGATTTAATTAAAAAATATAAATAATAAATATATATTAACTGCATCTTGTACCTAATATAACAAAATATAAAAATCATATATATTTTTTATCCCATTGATAGTTTTTATCCCGATATTTTAAAAAATATATATTATTAATTAAATAAATGATGTAAAATGCTTGTATAAATCATTTTTCTCATAAATTACTAACTATAAATATATATATAAATATTGGATAAATCACTTTTATCGTAAATTACTATAAAAGAAAATTATATAAAATGTAATATGATGCAATTTAATTATCATAAATTCATAATAAATTATATAGTTATATGCATAAATAAAAAATTATCATATATAATGTTTTATCTATTAATTAGTCTATAGGTAACGGATATAAAATAGTTCTTATGTATATCCTTACCTGATAAGTTAACAAAAAAATTTCTTATCCATACTCGTATCCAATAAGTTAGCCTAAAAAAGAAATATCTCATCCCTACTCATCTTATTGAATATGATACGGATCGCAGGAACGGAAGCAGACTTTCAATAGAGATCTATTTTATAGTATTATAGCATTACTCTAAACTATACAGTAAAATCTTACCTAACATCATTTTTTCAAATAAATGGAGTCAATTGACCCCATTCAACTAAAGTGGATCCGCCACTAACGGGTCGGATAAATGGGTAAAAGGTATCATTTGACTCCTCTATCCAAAAGCGTTAGGAAATCTTTGCAATTAATCTTGGAGTCCATATGGAATATAACATAACCAAGATTTATAGCAACACCATTGCATGATCTTGATAATAGGTCTTCCTAAACTATAATTAAAATAAAATGTTATTGATTTGGCTTGACTATTTTAGATTGTTGCCTGGTGTGTATCATGGAAACTTATTCAATAGCTAGGTACCCTTTCCATTTCTTATAACCAAAACCAACACTGCCATTAGCTACTCAAAATGCAATTCCATGCTCTCTCTTCCTCTTCAATATTCCTGCTCTTCTCAGCATATGTTTTCCTACATAGTAACTTAGCCGTTGGATCTCTTCAGGTGATACAAACAATAACTGTTGATATATCAGGATATTATGGAAACTTCAAGAAAATCCAAGAAGCCATCAATTCAGTTCCTGACTGGAACTATCAATGGATCAGAGTTCATGTTCACCAAGGAGTTTACATGTTCATTAATTTCTCCATTCCATAACAACCAAAAAACATTAACTTTTTCAATGAAGTTCATTATCTAGTTTTTATTTTCTGTAATTGTTTTTCCATTAACTATGTGCAGAGAACAGGTTATTATTCCAAAGGAGAAACAATTCATTTTGCTTGAAGGACAGGGGACAAGCACAACGGTAATCCAATGGAATGCGCATGCAGCGCCTGGTGATTCTGGAATTAATACGGCTGCCTTTGTTGTTAGTTCGGACAATTTTATAGCTCGGAAGATAACAATTCAGGTTTGGAGCGAAAATATTTTCATGTGTATTTACTATTTAATTTTAAATTTAAATTCCAATTGCCGTTTGTCAAAAGTGAAAAGTTCCTTTAATTCAAGTGCTACTTTGTCAAATATACACATTATGTTTGGAGGTGAATGAAAGAGGAGAGAATGGAAAGGAGGTTAACTGTTTACATTTCAAATGCGGAGCTAACAAATATTGAGGAAATTTCATATTCTCCTTCATTTTACTTTTTTAACTTAAATGAGTTTGATTTAAATGTAATACTAACAAAATCCATCAATCACCCCTCTTCCTTCCCTTTCCCCTCATTGACACCCCCATAATTAAATTTAAGCTCCTTGCACACCTCTGTCTCCATGGCAGAACTCGTATGATTACAAAAGCAAACAAGCCGTAGCAGTGGCCGCAGTCGTACAAGGGGACAAGTGTTCCTTTTATGACTGTAAATTTGTCAGTTACCAAGATACATTGTGTGACTATCACGGCCGGCACTACTTCAGCCAGTGCTGGATTGAAGGCGGAGTCGACTTCATCTTTGGCCAAGCTGCTTCAGTTTATGAGGTTTGTTATCCAAATTGTTATTTTTTATTTTTTTTAAAATAAAATAGTAAGGAAAGAACCCCTTTTCTCTTCCTTGTTCAATTTACAGTGCTTGATCTATGCTTTGGCTTTTTTATTCGTTACAAATAAAGTATTGATACAAATAATTGTAGCATTTATTGTTAGAATTAATTTAGGATTTTGATGCAATTCCAGATAATAATTCAATATAATAGACAAATGCTTATGTGTGTCTTCTCTGTTAAATTGATACATAATTCGATTTTTTTTTACAGACACTAAACCACGGTTTATAGATTGGTTCAAAATGCAGCATAGAATTATTTGTTAGCCTGTTATTTATCTTTGTTTTCTTAATTAGGGATGCACTCTAAACTCCATACTCTTAGATAAGGGACCAAGCTGGTTTACTGCACATGCTAAGGTGAATCTTTCGGCACCAGGTGGATTTGTGTTCAAGAACTGCATCCTCACCGGTTCAGGCAACATGTATCTCGGCAGAGCATGGAATCAGTACTCAACCGTGCTGTTTTACAATACATTCATGTCTGGTATTGTTGTACCGCTCGGCTGGGACTCCTGGCAGCATGATGTGTATGATTTCTTCTTTAGTTAATTTTGATACTAATATTTCAAAATTTACTGCATTTGGAATTTTTCTTCTATTTTTTTTGTTTTTCTTTTGGGTGTGGGCCGATTTTTTTAGTTACCATCTGAAAAAAAAAATACTGAGTTGACAAGGAATTAGAAAAAATTCCAAAGTTACCCGGTACGCATATATTATCTGAGTACTCACCAAGAGTGACACACATATATTATATGTTCACCACTCAATAATTTGATAATACCAGCGTGCCACAAAGGTGTCACGCTTGGGTGGTGCACAATAGTACTGTGTGAGTATCACCCAAGCGTACCGGATAACTTTGGAATTTTTTCCAACTCCATGTCAACACTGTATTTCTTTTTTTTTTCAAATGGTAACTAAAAAAATTTCGAGGGTGTGGGATTGGGGGTGTTGGGTCTGATCGAATGGTGTCAGGTAATGCTGGTACTATGGAGGTACCAGTCAGGTCTTCTATATTATACACATGTAAATCTGATCTTGGAATTGATAATGAAATAACTGTGTGTGAATTTCAGGTCTCAGATCACATATGCAGAGGAAAGTTGTACTGGCCCCGGCTCGAACAAGGGCCAAAGGGAGCCATGGGAGAAGCATCTCAGTGCTCAAGATTGGAACAAATATCTCGGCCGCGAATTCATCGACCAAGAAAGCTGGATAGAGCAACAAGCTCCTTAAATAGCAAAGAATAGGATAACTTATTCATCGGCTCTGATTTCCCTGATTTATTAGCCTACGTCTAAATTCATGACATAAGAGAATGCTAGAAGAAATTCAATTTTGTAGTCTCCAACTGATATATGATATCAGTATTCTTTTCTCGCAGAGACCTTTTAATTTAACTTATTTACTATGTTACCCCTGTTTTTGGGGCTGAAAATCCGGTTATCCATTTTAACTTTTACAGAGTATCTTTTTTCCTTGCCTTGTAAAGTTTGGAAATAGGTCCTCTTAAAATATAGCTAATATCCTTATCCTTATACAACATTATTGGATCTTTTCTACTGAAATTTAAGTAAATTGGAAATGTGGACAAAATATGCACTCTTTTTTTGAATTTTAGAAAGGAATGATGACATGGTTTATATGGATTCTCTTTGATGCCATTTTTTTTAAAGGATTTTTAGAAAGGAATGAAGTTTTCAAGAATAAACAGAAGGCATACGAGAATGATACTTCTTCAGGTGATCCTAATTTAGTTGATATTCAAAATAATTATGTGTGTTTAGGAGTTTATTTTGGGGTTTTGTTTCAGGATGAGATTTTAAGTCAAGAGGAGGATGGTTGTGTATATATACCTCTCATCTCATCATATATTTTTATCAGGTTTAATTTAGCAGGATATCAGGAATAGTAGGCTATGTTTGGCATGCTATATTAAGGAGGAAGAATTTAATATTTAATATAGGGTATTTTAAGAGGTATTATTTATAGGTTTCTCTTTTTAGAGATTTATGTTGTTATAAATATATCTCATTTATACTCTATGTATTTATAGGCTTCTGTCTCTTGTTTCTGACCTCTCTTTCTAGAAACTCTAACATGAAATAAGTTTTTAGAGATTGATTTTGGACTCACTTGAGTGTAATTTAACACTTTCAATTTAAAAATTGTTGTTGAAGCCTGGAATAAGTATTTTTCTGGGGTTTTCCTTTTGTTTCTATGTGAAAATGCATTTTACTTGGTGCTTATGAAGGCGTAATTAATGATGTTGTAACCAGGATAAGAACGGAGATCTTAAAAAATTAAACTGCACTTATAGTTCAAATTAAAGACCTTACTATACTTAAATTCAAATTTAAACAACTTCATTACAAGAAGCAAATTAATTACAACAGAAGTCCACCATCAAATAACAAACAAAGGCAAGCATTGTTGCTTAATTCATCCTAGAAAAACATCATCTTCATCTGGAAAAACATCATCTATCCAACTCTTTATTTATTAAAACATGTACCTTTGTACTTCGCCAATCATACCCTAATGGTAACAAAAGGGAAAAATCACGCACTTCGCCTCTTTTCCACTCCTTGATGGAAACGGCTTTCGACTTACGTTGCATATAGTTTGTAATACAATTATCACAGTTTGTAATACAATTATCACGAGAAACCACCTCAAGTTCATATGAGAAAACATTTTGGCCCTGATCGGGCAGATCAATGTAATACAAAAAGAGAGCATACCCAACATTGGAGGGTTCCTTCACAAGCAAAAAGAGATCTTTACCGGGTCCAAGTAAGGTATAATAAAGAACCTCTTCATCAAATTGTAGTATATGGCAGGGTTTACCATAACTGTAGAAACTACCGACGTCGCTGTAGTGAGGGCCAGGGTTCCAGTGGTCTTTCCGAAAATGTGCCCGCCATTCTCCTACAAGCAAACTTCTCATCATGAAATTTAAGAAATCAAGATTTGCCATAAGACAAACGATTATAGTAAGCTGTACTACATTAAGTTTAAATTTCAATCAAGAACAATACAACCATGCAGTACCAACCAATACTTGGTACCACAGCCATTACACAATAATAAACACTGCATTTTTTCTTAGTGGATTTGTTGTACTGATACAAGGAAAAAAAGTATTGACCAGAAAAAATGTGCACCTGAAAAGGCCTTGTGAGCACATTCTGGTATTGGGCATAGAGACGGGCCAAACTCACACGTTTTAGAGTGCATTTGCATCTGTGAGTATGGAAAAGACTGGCGGCAACCTAAATTGGCGTAAATGCAAGGGAGATGTATTGATTCCAACACCTTGAGTGCGATGATGCGGGACCCTATAGGATTATTGCAGGTGGGACACTTGTTTTGTACTTTAGACCAGCAGGTGGTACACGCTACATGTCCCGATATGCACTGCCAAAAGTACGTGAATTTGTTCAGTTTTTTGCATTTGCAATATAATATAAAATCAAAAAATGCTTCAAGTTGTACCAGATTGAATTAAAAATTTCAACTGCAATCATTGCTAGCTTGCCAATTAAACTTGGATTTTACTGGATTTACAATCTCTACAGCAAATATCTTATGTCTGTGTCTATCATCAAATGCATACAAAATCATCTTTTTACCAGTCTCAATACATTCTAACAAGTGCAAACAAAATCAGAATCTAGCACGCCAATGCTAATTTAATTTTTGAAAAATAATGAAAACGAGACCTTTGGACGTACTAGGTACCAAATTAAGGTGAAAGCAATTGTAATTACATCATTCAAAAATGAGGCTCATTTTGTTTGCTAATTTCTGACAAAGTGGAGGGCACGAGGGATATCAATTTTCAGAGAATAAAATTGAAAAATGAACCTGATAAAGTGGAGGGCACAAGGGATTGGTGCAAATGGAGCAGTTTAGTAAGTCGGGATCGATTGTGACTCCATTCTCTTCCCTTCCTTCAGTTAGAGAAGGATTTGAAGTCTCTTCTCCACCGATTTCTATTGAAGACGCAGAATTCGAAGTCTCTTCTCCCCCAATTTCTCTCTGAGACGAAGGGTTCAAATTCTCTTCTCCTCCAGTCTCTTTTTGAGGAGGAGGAAGATTCGAAGTTTCTCCTCCTTCGTTTTTAGTCTTTCTGTGCTTCATTTTCGGCTTCGGCTTCGCCATGGCAACCCCTGGTTGTCTCTTGTTTGAACAAAGAGAGAGAGTCGAGTCTCTCTTTGAAAACCCTACTATCAACGAGTACTATGTAAGAACGGGATATGAAACGAGTTCAATGCAGATATTCGTACGTAGGACAAATTCAGTTAATGGACAATATCTCAATGTAAGAATATAATGGCAACTTGATCATGTTAGTTGTTCAGTAGGCTCGGCTTGACTTGTTATTTCACATTGAATAGTAGAAGTAGCTCTCCTACAAAAAGATTTTCACATCAACTAGAAAGAAAGATCGATGTCACGAGAAGGTTGAACAAAACTAACCTATACCAATGCTTTACGACCACTAGAGAGAGAGAGAGAGAGAGAGAGAGAATTGTTGGCAGCGCGCAGAAGAGGGCTCCAACGCCGGTCTCCTTCAACTCGTCCTTGTCGCTTTCCCTGAGTTCTCGTTGGCAAGAGAGAATCGGATCAAGCAGTCCCTCTATTTTTGAGGATTTTGCTCAATTTTCCCTCTATTTATGGATAGCTACTTGCACATTTTAACTCCTATATATAAACATGTTTAGGGGAACATTACCAAACAAATTTCAAAAATAACACACTCATACCAATTTTCCAAATTTATAAAACACGAGACAACTAATTATATATAAAACCCGTGTATATAAAAAATATTATAAGTTGTTCCAGTATAAATTAAACACGAGACAACTAACTATATATAGACAACCAATTTTTCAAAATATTTTTATTATTTTTAGTAACACATCAAGAAATAGTTTAATTTTGTTTACATCCAGAAAAAATATTGCTTGAAAAATATTTCGTAGTACTTTTAGTATATCTAAATCATAAAATATTTTAGCTATGTTGTGTGATTTTCCTTCTAACATATTCAAATTATAAGTTGTTCTTTCTATTTTTGAAAATTATTAAACAAACAATTAAAATTCAAACGTTGAATCTCGAATTTATGAGGTTTTTGTCTGTCCTTCATTTCAAATGGCGGACACCAAAAATATGCCCGCCATTTTACATTGCGGACGTGCTAAATTTTTGAATTTTCAGAATTTAGTGATTCTTTGGTTTATCTTTTTTTGGACAAGAATATGTTTAAAAATTTCGACACCTTTTAATGTGGAGATCATGTTGAGCAGTTCAAATCGATTGGTTGGACTTTGAAAATAAAGATAATAATGTGAGACATGATTGAGGGACGAAAGACATAAAGATCAAAATATTGAAATCTAATTCTGGCCATTTTCTGGCCGGCTTGGTACCTTTTTCTTTTTTTTTTCTTTTTTTTTTTTTAAGAGAGAGACAGACACTATGAAGATCAAAATATTGAAATCTAATTCTGAAAATTTGAAATTTTTGTTTAAATTATTTGTTATATTACTTCTTTTGATGTATAATTAGCATATTTATACTAAAATACGATAGATTAATTGAAATTATGTTGAATAACACATATAACAGGGAGATCGCAAATGTATATAAGAAGAAAAAACAAGCCAACAGTAAAAGGCCTAAACAGAGATCAATCTGGGCCGTACATACAGATCACAAATTTGGCTAATCTGGGCCGTCGTAACCTCAGACACCGCTCGCAGGGGGGCTGCCGCCCCCCTGCCACCCCCCCGCATAATCCTAGAATCAGGCCCACATACAAAACAGATCTCCCACTTGGGATTGATTTCTCTCTTTGTGGGTTGATTTTGCTCTCTGGTACTCGATTCCCTTTATCAATTGCATATGAATCCTTTTATCCGACGGCCCAGATTAGCCAAATTTGTGATCTGTATGTACGGCCCAGATTGATCTCTGTTTAGGCCTTTCAAAATATAGACAACCAATTTTTCAAAATATTTTTATTATTTTTCAGTAACACATCAAGAAATAGTTTAATTTTGTTTACATCCAGAAAAAATATTGCTTGAAAAATATTTCGTAGTACTTTTAGTATATCTAAATCATAAAATATTTTAGCTATGTTGTGTGATTTTCCTTCTAACATATTCAAATTATAAGTTGTTCTTTCTATTTTTGAAAATTATTAAACAAACAATTAAAATTCAAACGTTGAATCTCGAATTTATGAGGTTTTTGTCTGTCCTTCATTTCAAATGGTGGACACCAAAAATATGCCCGCCATTTTACATTGCGGACGTGCTAAATTTTGAATTTTCAGAATTTAGTGATTCTTTGGTTTATCTTTTTTTGGACAAGAATATGTTTAAAAATTTCGACACCTATTAATGTGGAGATCATGTTGAGCAGTTCAAATCGATTGGTTGGACTTTGAAAATAAAGATAATAATGTGAGACATGATTGAGGGACGAAAGACATAAAGATCAAAATATTGAAATCTAATTCTGGCCATTTTCTGGCCGGCTTGGTACCTTTTTCTTTTTTTTTTTCTTTTTTTTTTTTTTTACAGACACTATGAAGATCAAAATATTGAAATCTAATTCTGAAAATTTGAAATTTTTGTTTAAATTATTTGTTATATTACTTCTTTTGATGTATAATTAGCATATTTATACTAAAATACGATAGATTAATTGAAATTATGTTGAATAACACATATAACAGGGAGATCGCAAATGTATATAAGAAGAAAAAACAAGCCAACAGTAAAAGGCCTAAACAGAGATCAATCTGGACCGTACATACAGATCACAAATTTGGCTAATCTGGGCCGTCGTAACCTCAGACACCGCTCGCAGGGGGCTGCCGCCCCCCTGCCACCCCCCCCGCATAATCCTAGAATCAGGCCCACATACATAACAAATCTCCCACTTGGGATTGATTTCTCTCTTTGTGGGTTGATTTTGCTCTCTGGTATTCGATTCCCTTTATCAATTGCATATGAATCCTTTTATCCGACGGCCCAGATTAGCCAAATTTGTGATCTGTATGTACGGCCCAGATTGATCTCTGTTTAGGCCTTTTACTGTTGGCTTGTTTTTTCTTCTTATATACATTTGCGATCTCCCTGTTATATGTGTTATTCAACATAATTTCAATTAATCTATCGTATTTTAGTATAAATATGCTAATTATACATCAAAAGAAGTAATATAACAAAAATTTCAAATTTTCAGAGTTAGATTTCAATATTTTGATCTTCATAGTGTCTCTCTCTCTCTTAAAAAAAAAAAAAAAAAAAAAAGGTACCAAGCCGGCCAGAAAATGGCCGGCTTAGGGAGGGACCTAAGCCGGCCATTTTCGGGCCGGCTTGGGTATTTTTCGATAATAGATCCGATTCTGGGTATAATTAATAATTTGTATTAAACTTTGGATATTAATAAAAATGTCGGAACAATGACACTTAATAATGTCAATGCATTTTTGCTATTTTTGTAAATTACAGTGCCAACATTATTTATCCGACCTACATTTTTATTTTCACAAAACAATTTAAATTACCATCATTGTTTCTAACTATTCGAATTATATTTGTATCCGTATTCGTATATGCCCGATATCCGATTCATATTCGTATATGCCCGATATCCAATTCATATTCGTATCCGTGTAACATCCAATTTGTATCCGTATTTGACACTATTAGTATCAGTATTCGACACTATTCAGATTCAGACATGGACATGATGATATTCAGACATGTAGTCCCATCTCAGCAACAGCAACAGCAACAGCAACAACCACAATGACAGTAGCAACAGCAAGCCGAACAGGCACAACGCCTCGTCATAGAAACTACATGAACCTTTTAAGTTTCAAATTAAAGACCTTAATATACTTATCAAATTTAGACAACTAAATTACCAGCAGCATATCCCAGCACCAGTTAAAAGGTTCATTTCAAGAAAACCATGATTACTCAGATAACTAATATAGAATTCTAAACAAGGTGATTACTGACATGAGTTTCATAGATAGAACCATCCGTAGAAGAAGGTCATCTTCTTCAGTCTGACAAACTTATATCTGACTCTTCATCCAACTCTTTATTTATTAAAACATGTATTTTCATATTTTCCTTTGTAAACCCTAATGGTACCAAAAGAAAACGACCACACACTTTGGCTCTCTTCCACTCCTTGATGGAAATGGCTTGCGACTTCAATTGCACCGAGCTTTTAATATAATTCTCACGAGTAACCACCTCAAGTTCATATGGGAAAACATTTTCACCCCGATCGGGCAAATCAATGTAATATAAAGAGAGAGCACTCCCAACATTGGGAATGGGTTTCTTCACAAGCAGAAACAGATCTCTACCGGGTCCAAACAATGTATAATAAGGATCCTCTTCATTAAATCTTATAGTGCGGGAGTGACCATAACCGTAGTGAACGCAGGGGTTCCGGTGGTCTTTCAAAAAATGTCCCCGCCATTCTCCTATAACATTGTGCATAAACAAATAAGGAACCAAAATAAGGTTTGATTTTGCAAACAAACTTTAAAGATAAAGAGAGAGAGATTTGGAGAAATTAATTTTTCATTTTGTTCTTGATTGTAATGTACATGTACAGCTGCCATTTAAAGAGAACAATGTGTGAGTCTATGGTACTATGCATAGCACGGATTGGTCCGTAATACGGATCAATATTTTTGTTTTCAAAATCCTAACGATCAATCCAAAACCGTTCAACATTATTCCCATATGAATATGTACTTGCGACTGAATTTTATATGTTTTAGAATTTTTTACTATTTTTTAAGATATGTAGAAAATCACTGTTTTTAGATGGTCCAGAATTTTCAGGTCGAGTGATTTTCTGCTTACCTTAAATAACTTCCTGACAATATCGCTTTCTAACTTCCTAAACAGCAGCTAACTTTCTAACAGCAGTTCTTCTTTAACTTGCTGTCTTGTTCTCTGTGTTTGCCTCAGAACTGGCTGTGTCCAATGTAACTCTATTAAACTTCTTATCAAAAAATTTGAGAAATCAAGATTTGCCGATCAAGGCTCGCATAAGACAAATGATTTTAGTAAGCTGTACTATATGCAGTTAAAGTTTCAATCAGGAACAGTAAAACAGTAAAACTGTCCCTGTATTTCTGTGCTTATGGTCAATGTTTTGCTTACATGTTAGTGGGTTAGTTGTACTAATACCAGAACAAAAAAGTATCAACAAGCAAAAATGTGCACCTATAGAGGCCTTGTGAGCACAGCCTGGAATTGGGCATAAAGACGGGCCGAATTCACACGTATCAGTGTGCACTAGCCTGTGTGAGTATGACACAGACTTGCGGCAACCTAAATTGGTGTAAGTGCAAGGGACATGTGCAGCTTCCAAAACCTTCTCGAGTACGGTGTTGCGGGTCACTACAGGAATATTGCAGATGTGACACTTGTATTGTACTTTAGTCCAGCAGGAGGGACATGCCACATGACCATTGATACACTGCCAAAAGTATGTAAATTTGTTCAGTTTTTTTCATTTGCAATATAAGATAAAAAGAAAAAATGTTTTTAAGATGCACCAAATTGAATTAAAAATTTCAACAGCAATCCTTGCTAACTAATTGAACTTGCATTTTACTGAATTTACAATCTCAACCACAAATATCTTATGTTTGTTTCTATCATCGAATGTCAATTCATCAAATAGAAAAACACTCATCATTCTTTTGACTTAATTGCAAATGAAATCCATGTTCTTGGCATAAAAATCAAGTCACCAAATAGAAAAAGAAGAAATTAACAGAAACATTTGTCATAATTACCAACCTGATTTCCTTCTAATAAGTGCAAACAAGCTCAGAATCCAGCACACGAATGCTAATTTCTGACAAATAATAAAAATGAGACCTTGGGACGTATTAGGCACCCAATTAAGGTGAAAACAGTAGTACTTGTATCATTAGAAAACAAGTCCTGTTTTGTTTGATAATTTCTGAGAAATAATAAAACTGACAAAATTCGATAGTGTTCTCAGAAAAAAAATGAAAATTAAAACATTGCTGGAAGTAATGTTGTACCAACAAGTCATGCAGTCTTTACCAGCATGAACTAACTATGACATGGCCGTTTAAACACAACCAACAGTAAAAGGCAAATTGGTTCAATTTTAGCTTTTGCAATTAAGGTAAAAATTAACAAAAATGCTTCTATTGTACCAAAACTAATTGTATTTTAACTGCAATTCTTGTACCAAAAAAGTGAATGTTATTGAAAAATAAACCTGATAAAGTGGAGGGCACAAAGGATTGGTGCAAATGGAGCAGTCCAGTAAGTCAGTATCAATTGTGACTGTCTCTCTCTCTCCTCCAGTCTCTTCTCGAGGAGGAGAAGGATTAGAAGTCTCTTCTCCTCCTATTTCTCTTGAAGACGGAGGATTAGAAGCCTCTCCTCTCCCAATTTCTCTTTGAGTCTGATTCGGAGTCTCTCCTCCCCGGATTTCTCTTTGAGTCGGAGTATTCAAAATCTTTCCTCTTCCAATCTCTTTTTGAAGAGGAGGAGGATTCGAAGTTTCTCCTCCTTCTCCTTCACTCTCTTTTTTTGAATAGGAAGAGGATTCAAAGTCTCTCCTCCTTTGTATAGAATCATTCGCCCTCACCCTCACCATGGCAGCTTATAGCGAACACCAGTTATGAAAATTTGGGAAGGAAGGAATTGAGGCTCTGATCAGAACCTAATTTTTACATAAGTAGAAATGATTTCAATAGTGATTTGAAATTGAAATTTTGGGATCAATTAAAACATTATGCAAACCAAATTCATTTGATATACCAAAAATAATTATTCCTGCTTTTTTTCTTATTTCCATCACTTGCCATTAAACCCGATATTTTTATTAATATCCAAAGTTAACTACAAATTACTTAGAGGGATGCTTCTATGGACATAAGGATCTATTTGTAAAATGAATATATTTTTATTTTCAATGTTCAAACAGTTGATCCGACCGTTCAACATTATCACCATATTAAAATGTACTTGCAGGTCAAATTTTATATTTTCTTGAATTTTTTTACTATTTATTAAGTATTTTATAAAACTAGTCAAATTCAGACCATTGAATTTTGTACCCATCTTAATAAATATTAAAAAAATTCAAAAAAATGTAAAATTTGACCTCCAAGTACATTTTAATATGGAGATAATGTTGAACGGTCGGATCAACTGTTTGAACTTTAAAAATAAAAATATGCTCATTTTATAAATAGGTTCTTATGTCCATAGAAGAATTTGCCAATTAATAAATATACCCATAATTAGTGGAAATTTCACAAAATATCCAAACCGGCCAGAATCTGGCCGATTTCCTCTTCCCCCAGAAGCCGGCCAGAATCTGACCGGTTTTCTTTTTTTTTTTTACCCATTTACACCCTATAAATGCCCTTTTTTTTTCTTAATATCCAAAGTTTATTACAAATTAATTAATATACCCAAGTTTGCTGGGATTTAATAAAAATGATCATACCGGTCAGAAAATGACCGGTACTTGATTAAATAGGGTACCGGCCATTTTTAGACCGGTACACTATTAAAAAGACTACCGGCCATTTTCTGGCCAGTACCCTTTGTTTTTTTTTTACTGTTTTATACCCCATCTTTCTCTCTCTCCCCCTCACAACTCACTCAACTCACAAAAGAGAAAGTAAGGAAGGGACAGAGAGAAAGATAAAGCGATTTTTGAGGAGAAAATGCTGATATTTGAAGGGGTCAAAATGATGAACAATAGCAACCGACGTAGGTCGTCCAATCGTGGCCTAGCGAGAAAAGGGTCAATTAGTGATCAAGGTAAAAATGAGAGAAAAAAAATACAAGTGTCAAAGATGCCCTTATACACAGACATGCCGATCATTCATACAGCCGGAATTTCTTAGCTATGAAATTTCGGACGATGACTTTGTGGAAAACCCCTAAGGCTATGGGTTAAAAAAAAAAAGAAGGTTGATGATCCAGAGCCACCAACATCGGACGATGAGTTTGTTCCGAGTACTTATATTGGTAAGGCTACCACTTCCTCTGTTGTGACGGATCCAGATCCGGCAAAATTGGCTCGTTTTAAGAAGTAGTATTAGTAGAGTTTAAAATTTGGATGCATTTGAGGGATGGCTCTCCAAGTACTTTCATCTATTAGTTTCGCAATAACCCATTTTCCGTTGGAGGGATGGCTATGTCGGTTTGCCAATTCTAAGTTCCACCTTTCTAGGTTATAACCAGTGTATGTGTAACTATGGATTTCAGGTCCAAAAATGAGATATCATCGGAAATCATAAATAAAGTAATTGCATCTTTGTTGTAATATGCCCTATGTGCATTACTAAGCATCTTCTCACCATAGTGTAATGAAATAAAGGCTATGGTAAACAAACTACATTTTAAAAAATGGTAAACAATTATCAGGTTACTAATTTACATGTCTGTATACATATTTATTTTAGAAAATGGTAAATAATTATAGGTTACGAAATTCTAAAAAATTAAATAGATCATGTCTGTATACATGTAATGGTCAGTCCACTAAACCCTAAAAAATTAAATGAGTATACATTAATTATTTTTAAAGGAATTAAATTAATTATTTTTAATAATTAAATTAATTTTATTTAATAATTAAATTAATTTTATTTAATAATCAAATTAATTATTCTAAAAAATATAAAAATATAAAAAAAATTAAATAAAAAAAAAACATTACCTGAAACCTCTAACGAAAAAAAAAAAAGACAGTTATTATATTATAAGGAAGAGGAAAGACTCATATTTATAGGGTGTAAAAAAAAAATTTGAGAAAACCGGTCAGATTCTGACCGGCTTCTGGGGGAAGAGAAAACCGGCCGGAATCTGGCCGGTTTGGACATTTTTCAAAATACCCACTGATTCTGGGTATATTTATTAATTTGTAATTAACTTTGGATACTAATAAAAATGTCAGCCATTAAACCTTAAGAAAATTAATATTGTCAATGTGTTGGAACTATAGATCCATCTTCGCACTGCTTGAAGGCTGCATTTGTTTGGTGACTGAAGCAACGAAGACGAATTCCATTTTCTTCTCTAGTTCTGTAAATTTTATGGGTTCTCCGATCAGAGTGTTGAATCTGACAAAAACCCCAGCTTACGATGAAATCTGAGACGTCAGTTTTAATCTGATACGAATCTCAAAACGGACCCTTGTGTAATAGGCGCTGAATTTACTTGTAAAATAAATGCTTCTTAGACAGGCCGTGAGCCCAAAACCACTTGAGTTGAGTTGAACCTCTTCTCTTCAATTCTTTGATTGGGATCTCCACAGATCGAATGCGCCAGCGCAAAGAAACCCCAAAATGGGATGAAGACTTGGTCTAATTGGGAATCTCTGTGATGCTTTATCTGCTTTCTTCAATCAATTTCAGCAAGTTTGCTTTTGAATTTGCTATTTGATCTTCCGATGGTAATTTTTTCTTTTTCTATTTTCAATCAATATAATATGTTGTTGATTGCATGCTCTTTTCAATGTTTGTGTTTGTTTAAATATGCATTGCATCTATTGTGATGAAGCCCTAATGATGCTTTATAAGTATAAGAATGAAATGATGTTCTCTGTTGAAGTCTGATAAGAATGTACATGAATTTTGGGTTTAGGGTTTATGGAATGTTTATTCCTCTTCTTGTGCTTCTGCACGAATCTCAAAGCACAAATAATATTTGCCCCTCCACTATCCCCGGAAAGGCGAGTGCGTATCCTCTGAGATATCTCATATTTTGCGTGACCGACATGTCCAGTGCCTATTTGGGGATAGTGCAGGGGGTAGTATTATTTGAGTTTTGAGATTCGTGCAGAACGTATTTGAATGGTTGAGATTTTGGGTTAGGGTTTATGGCATGTTTATTCCTCTTCTTGTGCTTCTCCTCTGCTGCTTGTCTGTGCATGGTATTCGTATCGAATTCGCATCTTCTGAGATATCTCAAATTTTGAGTGTTTTTCTGAAAAATCTCAACCGTTTAAATACGTTCTGCACGAATCTCAAAGCACAAATAATACTGGCCCCTGTGCTATTACCCTAAGGTACCTCTCCGTTCTCAACATGAAATTTTATATGATTAAACCCCATAGTTTGAAATAGTGTTGTAAAAAACTGCCGTTCAAGCCGATTAATCGGCCGATTAGTCATTGGCGGCGACCAAACCATTACCACGGATTTTCCCAACTAATTGGCCGATTATTTCTGATTAATCGCTTGGCGGAACACTGTCCATCCGACGAGCGCATATCGTTATTTACAACACTGGTTTTTAAGTCTGGCTCCGCCCCTGTGCTGCCAAAGGCTGTAGAAGCTTGTTGCCTGTTGCATGTGAGACGTGTACATTTTTATATAGGCCCCAGAGAGCAGTGTGTTGAAAAAACAAGTTATGATACTTATTGAGGGTCTTTGCAATGCATTTTACACTTCATGTTTTATTGCTTGCTGATTTTTGTAGCTGCAAATTTTTCCCTTGTATTAATTGAATTTCTTTTTGTTTTGGTTCACTATATTTCATTTCACTTTTCATGCGAATTATCAGATTGCACTACATTTCCTTGATTTTCAAATGCTGGTATTTGATTGACTGTTTTTTTGTTGCCTTTACTCTGCATTGTTGTTGCCTTGTTGGGTTGATGATTTGATATTGCTCTACAACTGTTGCCTTTACTAAATGTTTATTATTGTTTTATTCTAAATTACTGGCCTAATGATGAAAAGTTGCGGTAAAAGATATCTCAAATTCCATGTCACTGTTGTAGCCCAATATATAATGTTGTTGGATGAATGAATGGATAGAAGGAGAAGAAGTGAGAGAGAGAGGTGGAATATCACTTGATCTATTCTAGACCATTCAAAAGTAGTGATTTTCTACCTATCTAAAAAAATAGTAAAAAAATTATTAAAAATATAAATTTTAGTCTGCAAGTACATTTTCATATGAAAATCATGTTGAATGGTTCAGATTGATTATTTAGACTTTGAATAAGAAAATATTAATCTGTAGTACAGACCAATTTGCGCTATGCAAGTACCATAGCCTCACTGATATATATTTTGTCGCTGCCTATTAAAAGTTTGAGATATCTCAGAGGTTGCGATTCACCATGGGGTTACCACTCTAGATTTTTTTTTCTGACATGGTTGATTTGCACATTATATATTTGGGCTCCAGTGACTTTGGCATGTTGAAACAATATTATAAACACATTAATGAACAGTCTGAAGGCTCATATTTCGCTTATTTTTCGGATTTTTCCCCTCAGTAACATACATCTCTGAAATAAGTTTTTAAAGATTGATTTTTAACTAACTTGATTATTATTTAACACTTTCCATTCAAAAAATGTTGTTCAAGCTTGGTATAAATTATTTTTCTGGGTTTTCTTTTTGTTTCTTTCGTGAAAACACATTTTTACTTGTGGTTATGAAGGCCCAATGATGCTGTAATGAGGATAAGAATGGAGATCTGAAAAAAATGTTCTCGGTTGGGACCGATAAGAATTCCAGTGGTTTGCTGCATGAAGGCAAAACTGCTCTGTTAAAATCTTTACCCCTGTGATATAGGAGGTCAATTCGCGTATGCTTTAAAATTTGTGCGCACGAATCTTAAAGCAGATCGGATGGTCCCGAAACCCATCGGACTCAAATTGACCCAAGCTGCTCTAGTGATATAGACCTTTGCTCCTCACCAATTGATCCGTGCCTCCTTTCCAATCTTTAAACTTCGCAAAGGCTGTGAAGTCGAGGGGTTTGAACTCTCGACCTTTGGATAAATCTGACATCTTTCTCTCTCTCTCTTGATTGATTGATTGATATGTTTGGATGCATGAGAATGACAGCTGTGGGATTTGAACACATGCCCTTTGGGACCAAAACCTAAATCTGATGCCTTAGACCACTCGGCCAATATAAATGTAAATGGTGTCTTGATCCGATGCTCATCGGAAACACCCCGCTTCTGGAAGTCATTTCAATTAAGGTACCTTAGAGGTGTGAACTTATTTACAATAACCCCTACCCCTCAAAAAGGAAAAGAAAAGTAGGTGTTGACTATGTTACAATGTAAGCCGCTGACATTTATATTTGTGCTGCAGAGACCTTGTGTTGAAAACTTGAAATACTATCAATTTTCTGAGGGCCTTCATAATATATATTCTCTATTTTTTTTATCTTTTTGTGATTCTTTGAATTACTTTCTTTATGGAGAATACTAGTATTTAATTTGGTTTTGTTCTGTGTTATCTTTTTGAGAGTACATATTTTATTTTCATCAAATAAATTGTTTTCCTTGAAAATTTAACCAAAGAGTGTAATATTTTTGTAAGCTGCTATGTTTGGGCTAAATATATACTGGTACCAGTATGATTTTGTGATGTGTTCGTCAAGTTCATATGTGCCCGCTCTGTTTTGAATTGGACATGTCAGTTCATATGCCATAGTTATTACTGGTACAAGGCATGTAATTTTTATAGGGACCCCATAATAAATTTTGTTTATCTTCGAGGGTCTTTAAGATATGTAGTCTATAGTAAAATTTCTGTAAAGTATCTTTCATGATCGTCTGAATTTTGTGATATATCTCCATTGTTTTCTTTATGATCATTCAATTGATTCTTTTAATATGGTTCTCTTCAAGTTCAGGATCATTAGAACTACATTTATTATTGGAAATAATTATTTCCATATGTTGTCAGTATCATCTCACTTGGGCATAATAATATTTGGTTTTCATTTATGTAGCAATTGGTTGTCTTTCTTTGACTTGGCATTTGTCAACTTGTATACTTGGCCTGATTCCTTTGTTAGGACTTTCCTCTGGACTGTTCGATCTGCATCAAGATTATTGTGTCGGTTTAGTATTTTATAATTTTAATTGTAAGCACGAATTTTGAGACAGATCAAACGGTCTAGATCTAGCGTCAGAACTCACAGCAGCCAGTTGGATACTTCCATTCAAAGCTTAAATAGTTTTAAGTAGGAAGAGAAAGAGAGTCTGATTACAAAATCACAAGTTAAATGCTTTTTGTAGGGGAGGTTAAAAATAAGCAACATATTTTTTATTTTTTAAAGTATATTGAATATTTTGTCAGGAAGGAGATAGATGGGTAATTTTTTTTGAGTGAGGCTATGGTACTATGCATAGTGCATATTGATCTGTGCTATGGACTTAAATTTTCGGTTTGAAAGTTGTAACGGTCGATCTGAACCGTTCAACACAGTCTCCATATGATTATGCACTTGTAAACAAAATTATACATTTTTTAAAATTATTTTACTATTTTTTTAGTTGGGTAGAAAATCAATTGATTTGAAAATTTTGGACCATTCAAAAACAGTGATTTTCTACCCATCCAAAAAAATAGTAAAAAATTTCTAAAAAATGTAAATTTAAGTTTACAAGTACATATTCATATGAAGACCATGTTGACTTGTTCAGATCGACCATTAGAATTTGAAAAACAAAAATATTGATTCGTAGTACGAATCAATCCGCGCTATGCATAGTACCATAGCCTCATTCATTTTTTTTTTATCTCATAGACTTAAATCATTGATTCATTCTTTTATATATATATTTTTGAAGTATTGTAGTTCTCAAAACTTGATCAGAAAATTCAAATTTGAAAGGACTTTGCATCAATGCATGAAGGAATGTTGTATGACCAAAATTTGGATGTTCTATGACTAATTTGGAGACTTTTACATTAATGCATAAAGAAACTGAAATGAAGGAATTTTTCTATGATTAAATTTTGGATGTTCTATGACCAAAATTTGTGTAATTCATTAATTATCTGTTATTGGGTTTGCCTTTATAATTATTGTGTTTTTCTTTAAACTATGATGATCCAAAATAATGTATAGACATGTCAATTTTATTTAATGTACATATTTTTAATACTCTCATTTGTTCTCAACTTCTCATACTCATACAATAACTCTCATTTGTTCAAATGTCTTCATTTTTAGAACCATAATAACATAATTTAAAATTTAAATGTCAAAATAAAACCGTTAGATATGATATATATCATTTTCTCTATGCACACGTAAAAAATCACAACATTCTTGTATTGTTTTAATTAGTATCAAGTGCTTGCAAAAATACATCGATGTGGACAAATTATTGATGTTGATTTTTCAACTTATTGATTTATATAAAACCAAAATTGAAAAGTTATAATGTTTTTTTTATGTACATATAGATAAAATAATATATATCACATCTAACAGTTTTATTTTGACAAATAAATTTTAGAATTTTTGTTATTAGAAAATTAAAAATGGAGACATGATGGAGACAAAAAAAAAAATAGAGACATTTGAACCCTCCTTTTATTATTTATACCCAAAATTCAAAACCCAAACCAAATAACGATTTTATTATTGTGGAATGTCTGATACTTAGGTTTTTTTTTTATTGGATGCCAACAACTAAGAAAATATCTTCACGTGCACTTAATGAAAAAAAATCAATTAAATGAGAAAACAGATGTGATATTTAATTAATTCGTGATTTTTTTATGTTAATAAAACTCTATCAAATTATCATTTTTTATCCATTTATTTTCAGTTTAATACTAAATATATCTCAACTTGGTATACTGTTTTATTGTTTTGTTACATTATAAGTAAAGTTTTGACTATCTTTTGAATTTCATAAACTTTTAAAGGAAAAAATATTAAATGTATACCAAATGTATATGTGGTATACTCTTTTATGGATTTGCTATAAATTTTGTAAAATAAGTTTTAACTATCGTTCCAATTTCATAAATTTGAAAAAGAAAAAATATTTAATATGTTATGATATATATCTCAACATGATATATATCTTATTGTTTTGTTACATTAAAAGTTTTAAGTTTTGCCTGTTGTTTTCAACTTAATAAATTCTAAATAAATTAAATGTTTAATGTTTAATAAATATATCCCAATATGATATAATATTTTTAACGGTTGAGAGTGAGTCTATGGTACTATGCATAACACGGATTAGTCTATAATACGGAATCATATTTTCATTTTGAAAATCTTAATGGTTGATCTACTTGCAGACTAATTATATTTTTTTAAATTTTTTTACTATATTTTAAAATAGGTAGAAAATCACTTGATTTGAAAATTCTAGACCATACAAAAACAGTGATTTTCTACCTATCTAAAAAAATAGTAAAAAAATTCTAAAAAATAGAAAATTTAGCTCACAAGTATATTCTCATATGGAAATCATGTTGAACGGTTCGAATCGACCGTTAGAATTTTAAAAACGAAAATATTGATATATAGTACGGACCAATCCATGCTATGCATAGTACCATAGACTCACTCTTAAAGGTTTGTTACATTGTAAGCTAAATTTTGGTTGTCGTGTTAATTTCATTAATTTGAAACGACAAAAATATTGAAAAGTACACTAAATGTTTCTCAATATGTATACTTTAAACAAAAAAAAATATTGAATATTTATTAAATACATCCAATCCAATATACTCTTTTATTATTTTGTTATATTGTAAGCTAAGTTTTGACTATTATTTCTACTTTATAAATTAAAAAAATATGTCTACGATAATACAGCCTAAAATTGGGTCTCTTTGCATAAATTCACGTTTCTGAGCAACCTCTTGATGATTAATTGATTATTGACTAATGTCATTATGCTAACATGCTTTATTAGTATTCAAATTTTGCACATATCCCGGGAAATATCTTATAATTATAAAAATGCAAAGATTTGGACATCCGTTTAGCACAATCTCCAGTATAAACTTGTAAAAACCACCAACCAACTTTATTCCTTTTCTGGATCTCCTGTGCCATTTTTTTATGTTGCATGCACAATAGGCTGGATGTATCATGTATCTGCCTTGGTTGACCTATAAATCAAGTATAGTGACAAATGTATGAGTGAGGCTACGGTACTATGCATAGCACGGATTGGTCCGTGCTACGGCTTAATATTTGACTTTCAATTTTTTTTACTATTTTTTTAGATAGGTAGAAAATCACTGTTTTTGGATGGTCCAGAATTTTCAGATCAAGTGATTTTCTACCTATCTAAAAAAATAGTAAAAAAAATCGAAAAAATGTAAATTTTGGTTTCCAAGTACATATTCATTTTATAATCATGTTGAACGGTTCGGATCGACCGTTAGAATTTTAAAAAGTCAAATATTGAGCCGTAGCACGGACCAAACCGTGCTATGCATAGTACCGTAGCCTCACTCCAAATGTATTATTCATATTCGGTTCGGAGGGGTCAAAAATTCGTGATTCGGATATAATTAGAAAATCATTCATAATCATCCAGACTGGAGAACTTAATTCCACAAGGAAGCAAAAAAACAAAAAAAAATTCGCGAATTATTCGTAAAATTCAGGAAAAATTAGTAAAAGTTTGTAAAATGCATGATTAATTCGCGAATCTTGTGACTATAAATACAAATTGTAATATTAATTAATTACAATAGTATTATAACTATTATATAGTAAAGGAAGGACTTGTTTGAAACTTAGTCATGGATATGACATACATGAACAGGGATTACTATAGATTAAATAGTTACAGAGAATCTATGTCTTCTCATTCTTCCAAACCTTTTCAAACAGATGACTATACTGGTAAACTTTTCTGTAGTTGTTTAATAAGGGAGCTACTAACCGACTACAAAGATGAATCCTAATAATACAAATTAATCAACAAAAGATATTTAATTCATTCTGAATACAATTAGATCAATTATACAAAAAATATAATAAATTATATAAAAAAGTCAATTGAAGCAAGCCTAGTTAAAAAGAAGTAATTCTTATCATCTCAGCATTTTTTTGTTTGTACAATCATTGGAATAAAAAATATGGTAATTCCTACAATTAGTGACGTGATATCAGAAAATTAACAAGTTAGTTATGACTTGTACATTTTATACAATTTAAATAATTTCACGTGCAACATATAATGACATTTATGAAAAATAGCATATAGAAAAAAGTTAGTTATAAACTTATAATACATGCAATTTTAAGCATATACTTTAAAGATAATACCGTTGTAAAATACAATTTATCATAATTTCTCCAAAGTTTTCGAGACCCATTGATCACGTGGCATTAGGTGCAACAAGAGGAACAAATTGGGGAGTTGTATCAGCTCCTCTTTAAAACCATTTTCAGACAAATTTAAACTACTAGCAATTAAATAAACAAAAATTCTAAAAATTCCAAAAATTCCAAATTTCTTTCTCTCTCATGCGCAGTCACACTATTCTTTAAACCCTAACCTCTAACCTTTAAATACAATTTAACCCTCCCTTTCTCTCTCTAACAAACAAACAAACAAACAAAAGAACACACCATTCTCACTTGGTGACTGAAATAAGTTGCTCTTTCCTCATTTCTCTCTATTCCTTTATAACAGCACCTCTTTTACTTTGAACAGCGCTGCATAGAATATGACTATATAACATAAAATTCAAAATTTTAACCATATATAAGTAAATTGTTTTTTACGGCACTTGAGAAAAATGCACGTGTAGCCTGTTAGTGGGGTCCGGATCCTCTAAAGTAACAATTTTTGGGTTTTGGATCGGGACCATCCGATTCGAATTCGTTGCTCGGGATCGTCCCCGGATTTGAATTTATTATCGGGATGTGTGCGCTCCACTTCAAGATGGATTGTCGTGAATTCGAATCGGACGGTCCCGATCTAAAATCCAAAATTGAGTTACTTCACTGCATCTGAATTCCGGTTAATATGGCAATGGGAAGCTCATCTGCTTGACGAGTCCGATCCACTGAAGTAACTCAAAGTTTGAGTTTCGATCCGACCGACGTGGAATGCAGGGTTGCTTTAATATTCGTGCTAATACAGATCGGACAGTCGGAATCCAAACTCTAAATTTGAGGTACCTTAGGTGATATATATGAATTCTCTCATGGCCTGGGCCGTTATTAGTTTTATAATTAAAGGAATTCTTGTAAAAATAATAATTTGATTTTGTCTACAAAGTTTTTATATTTCCAATTTTTGCATGATTTACATGTCCACTCAATGTCTAACTTCCGAGGCAATAAGTTTAGTTTCTAAAAATTAAATATTTTTTTCAAAGAGTGCAAATATTTAATGATAATTTTGCATAGAGATGTAAATAAAATCCTTATCAAATTGTTAATATTAATAAATTTAATTGTGATATAATTCAAATAATTTCATTTTATCGATTTTTTAAATTAAATTACTTCAAAAAAATTGTGCTATTTAAAACACTGATGACACATTTATTTTGAATATTCAATGAAATTAAAAGATATAGATATCAGAGAAGAAGATGAAGAGAGAGAAATCAAAATTGAATTGTATTGCTTAATCAAATCAAATTTTGTTCACAAAGTGATGATTTTACAAAACAATAACACAATATCATTACTCTTGAGAAATTGATTTGTCAATGTCAAGTTTAAACAAATTGTAAATTTATTTTACATTGTTATCTCTGTTTCAAAGCTCAAACGGTCAATTGAGAACTGCTTAATATGATCTCCCTATTAAAATATGCTTGAATACCAAATTTTATATTTTTTGGAACCTTTTTACTATTTTTTAGATAACTTTGTTTTTGGAAGTCCAAAATCTTCTAAGAAATAGTAAACAAATTTAAAAAAAAATATAAAACTTAATTTGCAAGCACATTTTAATATAGATATCATATTGAGTGGTTCAGATAGACTGTTTAGATTTTAAAAATGAAAAACATTTGAACTCTCTTATTCTAAAAATAATAAATTCTGAAAAATAAGGGAGTTCATAATAAAAAAACTGTAAATAAAATATAAAGTGGGGCAGCTTTTCTAATTGGAAATCTGGAAATTACTGCATGGGGAAGCTTATCATGTCGGTTTTGTACCTCACATGAGCCCCACATTTATATTCAACAATCTCCTTTAAAATAAATTATCTCATTTTCTCAGTGGCCCCTTCTGTGTATTCATTCATGAAATGGGTAATAAAATGGGAAACAGTGAGTCATACTAACACAATTTGCGATTGCGAGTTATTCACGTTTAATTCATTTTTACGACATTTCCAAACCGAACACAGAATAAAATGCAAAAAAATCATATAATACGTTTTATTCGTGATTAAAACACATATAAAACGCGAATCATGAGTTATTCACGAATAAAATGCGAAAAAACTCAAATTTTTTTAATTTTTTTAATCTTTTTTGGGTTTTTTGTTATTTTTTTTGCTTCCTTGTGGTACCGAATCATTCCTGAAATATACCTGCATTATTCTCAAATCACGAATTTTTGACCCTACCAAACTGAACCCGAACTATTCATTTGTCACTATAACAGTGACCTGCTACACTGATTGCCACACTTTACTAGCACAGGATTTTACCTTCTAATCAGAACAGCTCTCATTTAAAAACCCAATAAAAACATTTGCCACCTTCTGTTTGTCCCTCTTGGGCAATTGTTTTGTTTTTACTGTCTCTAAATCAGATTTGTACTCTAAATCAGATTTGTATTGTCTCCAGTAGAGGGGAATAATCATTTCAATTTTTTTTATTTTTTTCTTTATAATAATGAAATTTAATTGGTTATTGTGTAAACAGTTGAAACAGGAATTCAACATTTATAGCATGTAAAAGGCAACAAATATGAAATGGACATCTCCTTTTTGAAGAAATGGAGAGGAGTCACTCGAGGTCCAAGGAATGAAACTTGAGAATAAATATATGAAAGCATATTATAAAAAAAAAATATGATTGTTCTACCCAAGATAGTATATTATTACATTTTGTTCCTAGTTAGTTAACTACCTATCTCTATAATAGTGCCACTAACACTAACTAGAAGAAATAAATTTTTGTAAACTTCAAAGTTAGAATAAATAATCAGATTTTAGTGGGCTAAACAAGCAAAAAAGACCAAGTGCTAGCATTTAATATTGGGCTTATTAAATGCTAATTGGATAACTTCTGGTAAAACTGTTGCTGGTGTCTGAAATTATGTGCCTCAAAACTGAGCACAACATAATTATTTGAATTTATGAACCATATCTGACCATGTGTATCTTTATTTCATGTTTGTTTAAGTTAGTGTTGTTTTAAATTTTTGCATCTGCAAATGATTGTATAAATCATGTTTGTAAATACTGGTAAAAACCAACAGTAGTGTTCTTAGTTCACCATGGAAAATAACAGGTAGGATATTAATTACATAATACTTCAAGGGTCACCCGAAAATGTGGTAACTGGTACCAAAAATTACAAATGTTGCTACTGGTACACATTTTTTTCTATGAGGCCTAAACACTGAGTAGGCCGGTATTACATTTTACACTATATGATAATTGTATTTCATCATAGCACTTCATGAGTCAAGAAGTCTCGAACTTATACTGGTAATATGGGATTCAACCAACTAATGTACCGGTACTTGACCCAGCAGATATTTTTTGCGGTACAAACCCGAAATTTTTGTGAAATTTTTGCAGATTTCACTTATACGGTACAGTACAGGTCTCAATTGATCCTCAATTTCAGAATCATTGACTAAATCCAGCTTTTATTTCTCACTGACACATTAAATGAATCCATTAATAAATGAAAAGCTGGACCTTGATTCATTTTTACCAGTATTTACCAGTACCATGCCTGTACCAGCCAGGTACAATAAAAATTCTCAGTGAATTTTAAACCGTTTGATTGCATGAAGATTCATGCTATGCAAAATGTTGAGAAAGAGCATGTGATGCATCATGTATTACTAATTAGAGAGGATATGAATTAATGTGACTATTCTTTTGATCTTGCCAAAAAAAGGTGGTACAGTTATATCAAATTGAACAACTTCACCAACTTTTTTTTTCTTCTTCTTCTTCCCAACAAATAAACAAATAACCCCCTCTAGTTCTGAAAAATACCAAAAACTTGACAAAAGGAAAAAAAATAAAAAAAGAATTAAATACCACCAACCAAGATTTGGTTCATGACTCCGAATTCGTCCCCGGTTGTTGCTCTGGTAATTCTTTCTCCACCACAGGAGAAGCTCCGTTCGTAGTCTCTGCCTCAACAGGTGGCGGTTCTACGGTGACGGGAGGAGGAGGAGGAGGAGGTGGTGCCACGTGGCGAGGCCTGGGAATAGCCACATCCATTCTCCCATCAACACAAGACGCGCACTTGGTTTCAACCCAAGCTTCCAAATCATAGCGCCCGTACCCGAAAACAGTTCTTCGCCCGAAACAAATCCGACCCATGAACACCGCCAACGCACCCAGCACAGTGATCACCGCCAGAGCTACAATCAACGGCCCGAATGAGTTCCCGCCGTACGATCGGTGGATCACCGCCGTTGGTAACGAAGGTGGCGGAGGTGGAGGAAATGCCGCGTCCATTCCAGTGCAGAAGAGAGAGAGAGAGAGATAGAGCTCTCAGTTCTCAGAGAAGAGGAGAAAAGATTTGGGGCTTTTTGAGAGAGGATCAGAGGTAAAAGGTTACTTAGAAGAAGTACTGTTTCGTTTTGAGCAGAGCTTTACTTCGTTTTGAACAACCAAGGTGGTGAGAGTATTAAGATCACCTAAGGTACCTCAAATTTAGAGTTTGAATCCCGAATGTCCGATCTGCATTAGCACGAATGTTAAAGTAAAGGATTGGCTCGGATTCTAATTGGACGGTTTGAATCCAATCTCAAATTTTGGGTTACATCAGTGGATCGGACTCGGCATGATCAGATGAACTTCCCAGGTATTTCTCATATCTCCTAAGGTACCTCAAATTTAGAGTTTGCATCTAGACCGTCTGATTCGTTTCAGCACGGATATTAAAGCAAGCATTCATTCGGATTCTGATCGGACGGTCCGGATCGAAACCTAAACTTTGAGTTACTTGGTGGATCGGACTTGGCCATCAGCAGATTAGCCTCCCAGGTAGTTTACATATCACCTAAGGTACCTCAAATTTAGGGCCGTCCGATCTTCATTTGCACGAATATTAAAACAACTCGTGCATTCTACCTCGGGTCGGATCCAAACAGAAACTTTGTGTTACTTCAGTGGATCGGACTCGTCCATGAGAAGATAGCTTTGCAGTTATCTCTAATGACTAATTTACCCCTGGCTCCAATTTGTCAAAAAAGAGAGAAAAAACTTTCCATTTTTCACTGTGCCACTGGCACACTAACAGGCTACACGTGCATTTTTCTCAAGTGCTGTAAAAAAAAGTTACTTATATATGGTTAAAATTTTGAATTCCATGGTATATACTATATGGAGTAGTATTTTATACAGCGCTGTTTAAAGTAAAAATGGTGTTGTTCAAAACGGCGCCTTATAAGATGATGTTTTTAAAAAGTGATAGAGAAATGAGAATGGTGTGTTCTATTGTTTGTTTGTTGTTGTTGTTTGTTAGAGAGAGAAAAGGGAGGGTTAAATTGTATTTAAAGGTTAGAGGTTAGGGTTAAGAAAGTGTGACTGCGCATGAGAGAGAAAGAAATTTGGAATTTTTAGGATTTTTGTTTATTTAATTGCTAGTAGTTTAAATATGTCTGAAAATGGTTTTGGAAGGAACTGAGAAGAGAAGAAAGATAAAGAGGAGCTGATATAACTCCCCAATTTGTTTCTCTTATTGGCCAATTGCCACGTCATGAATGGGTGTCTAAAATTTATGTGATAAATTGTATTTTACATCGTTATTATCTTTAAAGTATAAATCTTAGTTAATTTGTAAAGTTGAATATATTGTAACCACATTTTCTAATGCTATTAAATATTATAGCTGAAATACCTTTGACGTATTAAATGTATTCGTCATAACTAATTGCATATTTTTTTATTTATTACTAAATTTCGGATATCACGTTGCTAATTGTGAAAAATTATGAAAACTTCTATTTTATAACATTATTATCTATTATGTATACATATTAGTTGATGCTTGAAGTTGCAAATATCATATCTAACTTTTCTCATGCTACATCTCATCAATGTCCTTCACAATTGTATGTGAAATAACTTAAATGTAAAAAAATGTAAACGTCACAACTATGAGGGTAAATTTTCTTTTTTGTTATTAAATTTCAGTTATCAAGTTACTAATTGTGGCTTCAGTCCATTTTTTATTCAGATGATTATATCAAACAAAAAAGTGGTAATACAGTAATAATTAATTCTTTTTAACTAGGCATGCTTCAATTGAAATTGATGTCTTTTTGATAATTTATTGTAATTTTGATAAATATATTTACTCATCAATTTGTATTCATAACGTATTAAAAGATTAATCTAATAATAGCCCCTTTATTAAACAACTATAGAGAAGTTTACTAGTATAGTCATCTCATCTGTTTAAAAAAAGGTTTGGAAGAATGAGCAGACATAGATTCTCTGTAACTATTTAATCTATAGGAACTCCTGTGCATGTGTGTCATATCCTTGACTAAGTTTCAAACATGTCTTTCCTTGACTATTTATTGCTACTTGTATTTATAGGTCAGATACATAGCAATAAAATTTGCGAATTATTTACAAATAATTTGCTTTTTTGGCATTGTTGAACCGAACGGTGAATATTCAGTTGACCGAATTTTTACCAAAATAATTCGCAAATAATTCACAAATTTTATTTTTTTGAATTTCTCTTGTGGGACTGAGATCTCCGGTCCGGACTCAATGTATAATTCTGAATCATTTCTGAATAATGCCCGAATTATATCCAAATTATTCTCAAATCATAATTTTTGACACAGCCGAACCGAATCCGAATAATTCATTTGTCACTATAGTCAGATACATGCATCCTGTTGATCATGCAACATAATAAATGGCACAGAGGATCCAGAAAAGGAATAGAGTTGGTTGGTGGTTTTTAAAAGTTTATACTGGAGATTGTGCTAAAAGGATGTCCAAATCTTTGCATTTTTATAATTATAAGATATTTCCCGGGATATGTGCAAAATTTGAATACTAATAAAGCATGTTGGCATAATGACATTAGTACATAATCAATTAATGATGAAGAGATTGCTCTGGAAACATGAATTCATGCAAAGAGACCCAACTTTTAGGTTGTGTTATTGTAAACATTAAATATTTTTTATTTGAAATTCACAAAATTGAAATTACAGTAAAAAAATTATCTTACAATATAACAAAACAATAAAGGACTATATGGGATTGAGATATATTTAGTATATATATTTTTTTTTTGTTTAAAATTTATAAAATTGGAAACGAAGCTTAGCTTATAATGCCCTAAAAAAAATAGCAAAATGCCCTCTGATTTTAAAAAATTCGAAAAATGCCCTGACCGCCCTATTGTGGGGCGGTTGGCTATAATTTTTTTTTTTAGAGATGTTTAGTGTGTATAGAATGAATGGTTTACATATAGACACTAACAGTAGTTTGGTTTCAATGCTTCTATGATTTTTTTTCTCTCTTTTTGGATACTCGTATTCTTTGATTTTGTAAATAGAATATATGACAAAGAAAATTTATGTGTGAAACTAAAGCTGAACTTTAGATATTGTATAGAACCCATGTACCAAGAAAATATACTCTTATTTTCTTTCATAAAATATTGACAATTTTCTTTTATTTTTAAGTCATTTTTTGGCATCTTTCTTGAATCTTAAAAAATAGTAAAAAAATTCCAAAAATACTAAAAATTGGTATTCTACAAGTTCATTATATAACCAATTTATTAAGTTACTTAGATCAAAATTTGAATTTTATATGATAGGTTTTTTGACTTACTGTTATTTTTCAGAAACTTCAATTGCAGTTTTGAGGCCCCAAACGGTGTTTTTTTGCAATTCTGAGTGCGCGGGTGATGAAGCCAAAACATATAGCGAAAATCACTATCTTTTCTTTCAAAAAATGACCAAAAGCGAATAAAAAGTAGCCATTTTTGCAATTTACCGCAAACGTGTTTTTAGGTTTTTTGGCAGTTTTTTGAGAAAGTTGCGTATTTATGACAAAAATAGAGCAAAAGTGTCATATTTAGACAATTTTTGAATAAGACGTCAAAATAGAACATTACATGGAGCATGCAACACCTCACACGAAGTGCACAACATGCGAAATGAAGAAATACAAGAAAATCCACTAAGTCAGGAAGCCGTGCGGCCTCCTCTATGCCGCACGATCCATGGACTGTCCTAAAAATAGGCGATTTCTCTAATGGGCCTTCCATAAGAACGCAAATTCCTGATGGGCCTTCTAGAAGAACGCGTTTCCTTAAGAGCCAAGCTATCATAGCTATTTTTGGCTTCATCTATCCAATCATGGGTGGACTCCACGTCCTCCACTACTTCCACTACTTCAACTCTTATTTAGGAAGGATATAAATACCACTCTTGTAATAGGATTTAGTGTGCGTGTTTAATTGTGTCAAGTCCAGTATAGTAGACTAGCAATCCTCATTGTTATGTTAGGTTAGAGAGTTACTTAAGGAGAAAGGGCGGCTATCAGAAGCCAAGCAAGAGAAGAAGACGTCTCCTAAGGAGGTATCTGTTTTTTCATCTTCAATTGGGTTGTAATTTATGTTCTCCTTATTTTATTTCTTTTATCTTGCCATGGCTATGAGAAGCTAAACTTCTCATCTCTAGAGTGAGGGTTATACTTGAATTCTTAATTATGTTTCAATATATGTTTATGTTTTGTTTATGATGATTTGAGTTTCATTTTATACTTTGAATTTTTTTTTATTATGTCATTGCATACATAGTTCTGTCTACTATATGCCAATGACTCTCCACATACCAATAAGTGTTTACTCATTACAACCTGGTGTGAGTAGGATAATGCATGTAAGTACTATAGGCACTTCGGCTAACAATGCTTGGCAACGGTTCAAAAGACTAGGGTTAGAACCCAGTGGGCTCCTTTGGCAGGATATCGTAAATTGTATATTTAGATTATATTAAGAAGCACTTAGATTAGGTAGGGTGTTTGGGATATTTCAACTACGGGGTAGTACAGGAAAGAATATAATTACGAACCTAAAATACTTCAGTTTTGGTAGCCCAAAAGCCGATCGCAAGATCGAAAAACCTTTTAAATCGCATAAATAAACACCCAGCACGCCCTGCAGGTAGTGACAGTGCCGCATGCGGGATACATGTGGGACAATCTAGGCCGCATGCGACAGTGACAATGCCGCATGCGACATATAGAGACGTCGAAATTTATATTTTGCATAATTAAGAAGGATAGAACCTGAACCCTAGAGGCTCTCTATCTACTGTTTAACATTAACCTTGACCACAATTACCAGCACCGCATCAAAACTTTTTAAAACCCGATAACCTATACTAGTGAATTTTTTTTTAAAATCTAATACACTATCCCTGTGGATCGACACCCCAATCATAATACACGGTATGATCGTGCGCTTGTGTTCTAAACGTAAGTAGAAATTAGGGTTTATAAATATTTAAAAGTGGTCGAGCGGGATATTTTGTAAGGTAAACCATAGTTTATTCAAATCCATATCTCCTCCTCCCAAGCTTCCCGAAAAGTGGTCGAGCGCTCGAAACAGAGTTTCGAATATTCGGATTTCTAATTGAATGTACGTGATACATTAGCTTTGAAATAACTCAAATAATATTTATTAATTTACATATTCTTAATGGATTTTAGATTCAGATTATATGAGATTTACTGTGAGACCAATATAAACCAAAATCAAACAACAAGAGTATCCAAAAAGAGAGAGAGAAAAAAAATAGAAAACATAGAAGCAGTGAGACCGAAATCATTTTATACATATTAAACAATCTCTAAAAAAATTCCATAACCAACCGCCCCATAGTGGGGCGGTCGGACAAAAAAACAAGAAAAAAAAAGTCATAGCCAACCGTCCCACTGTGGAGTGGTTAGGGCATTTTTCAAAAATTTTAAAATTGGAGGACATATTTGCTATTTTTTTAGGGTATTAAAAAAAATCGGCTTATAATGTAACAAAACAACAACAAAAAATTACTAGTATTGAAACATATTAAGTGAACGTTAAATATTTATTTTCTGTTTAAAATTTATTTAATTGGAAAGACAACAAAAATTTAACTTATAACGTACAAAAGAGTAAAATATCATATCGTATTTAGATATATTTAGTAAACATTCAACATTATTTTTTATTTAAGATTTATTAAATTGTAACAATAGTCAAAACTTTACTTACAATGTAACAAAAGAATAAAAAACTATATCAAATTACGATATATTTTTGTAAACATTAAATATTTTTCGTTCAAAATTTATGAAATTGGAACAATAGTGAAACTTAGTCAATATTTTTTATATTTAGTATACCAAATTTAATATTTTTCCGTTTTAAGTTTATGAAATCAAACGATATAAAACTTCATAATGTAACAAAACAATAAAATAGTATACCAAATTAAGATATATTTAGTATTTTACTGAAAATAAATGGATAAAATAATATTTTCAGTAAAGTCTTATTAACATAAAAAAATCACGAATTAACAAAATATCACGTGTTTTTTTTTCATTTTATTATTCCTTATTTAGGATATTTCCTAAGTAGTTGAAATCCAATAAAAGAAATAATCCAAGTACCAAAACCATTCAAAATAATAAAAACTTATATCGGGTTTGGGTTTAGGGTTTTGGGTATAATTGAATCGGATGCTTTTGGGATCCGCTAGGAGAGAGTAACTTAGACAAATGATATAAAAAGAGGAGTGAGGCTACGGTACAATGTATATTGCATATTGGTTTGTATTATATGGATCAATATTTTTATTTTCGAATTCAGACAATCGATCTAAACCATTCAATATAATTTATATATGAAAATATACGTAGATGAAAGATAATATTATATCTTTTAGAATCACTTGATCTAAATATAAATCATTCAAAAATAGTGATATTTCTATCTATCTAAAAATATACTAAAAAGATTTAAAAAAATATAAAAGTTAGTATGCAAAAAAACATAATCATATGAAATCAAGTTGAATAGTTCATATTAACTATTTGAACTATGAAAACAAAAATATTAATTTATAGTACAAACGAATTTGCACTATGCATAACACCGTAAGACAAAAAAATTAAACTATAAAATTTCATATATATGAAAATTATTCCGTCTATACGTCATTTTGGGTCACCATGGTTCTCTCCAAAGAAACCTATTACAAACCGCCTATGAAAAAATAAACTAGAGATATAGCAGGCCCAACAAGTTTTTTGCTGACAATAGTTGTAAGAGCAGGCCCAACAAGCCCAATAAGCCCAATAACAGAGAACCAATCACACAATATAGCAATTGTCACACATACAATGTAGAATCATTCATTTGTTTTCGTTCGTCATACACTTATTATTTTGTTTTCACGTTTTTAGCTGCATTTTAAGCAACAAACCTAATTACTATAAAAATCAAGTGCAAAAGAATAAATTGCTTGTGAATTAAAAGGAAATTTGTTCCAAATTTATTTAAAAAATAATAGTATATTTGTTATTTAACAAAATATTAGCTCATATAACATAATATTATATTATATGTTAGATATCAGAGAAAATCAATTATTTGAAGCATGGTTTTGAAGCAGGAGAAGCAATTGTATGTTAATGATAAGTACATACTTGATCAATGGAGGAAGGACAAGATTCAATTTGATTTGATTCCTGCTGCATGTCCTGATGGTGGCAGTGTTAAAATTAATAGGTAACAATTGAAATTTTGAAGGATTCACTTACTATTTTTACAGTATTGGTGTTGATGTGGTTTTCTATTCTTATGTGAAATCATTTTTTCAACTTTTTTTATTTTTGCAGGAGGTATGATCTGACAAGGAAGATGAATCCAATAATTGAAGATTTCCTTAACTTTGGTTGTGTTAGTGATGGCAATGAAAATAAAGTTCTCAATGGGCTATAAGATCTTCTAAACAGACTAAAATGTTTACTTTTGAATATTGCAAAAAATGATTTTTTAATTGTTTGGTATTGCGCTTATTTATTATGTTCCTTATTTCATTTTTATTTGTTTCAGGAGATGTTGAACAGGGTGTAGATGGTACAAGTACAATTGATAATGGTGGATCTGGAGGAAGGGCTTCTAGAGGGAGGGGAAGTGGTGCATCAAGAGAAGAAGTATGCGATGGTTCAACAGTCCCCAGAAAATAAGCCAGAGGTAAAGGGAAAGGTATTGCAAGAATCTTTTGAAAGTATTGTATTCAGTTGTTTACAGTATTTGTAGAAGTAATTTGCAGGATTCACATCACTGTAATTATTTTGACAGGCCAACCAGTAATTGGTTAAACAAATTGTGATATAACTTTAACTGGCACAACTACAGGAAGAGGTAATACTGTAATTAATTTGTATAGTTGTTGGCATGTTTTGACAGTATTAATTGTACGATGTTACTGTATTTGTTGAAGTAATTTACAGTATTCATAACAATTTATTACATGACATTTGATAATCCTAATAAAAGTTTTAAAGTATTGTCCTATCTTGTTTACAATATTTGTGAAAGTAATTTACAAGATTGAAACAACTGAATTTTTTTTAACAGGCCAACCAGTGACTGGTCAAACAAATGGTGAGACAATTATTGGTTCAACAGTTAGAGGTAGAGGAAGAGGTAATAGATGAAGTATTGTTCATACTTTTTGGCTTATTGTTGGCATATTTATTCTTCTTCATAATAATTTACTTGTTATATTAGGTGATCCAATTGCTCATGATTGGGATGCACTCATTGCTAGACTTGGTACAAATCTAGCTGTAATTCATGAAAGAAATGGGAGTCAATGCCTGGTTCTATTGGTAGATGTATCACATATCTTGTATTTATTGTGTTGTTTATTCAAAGATTTTACCATATTAGTCTCTTATATTTACAGTATTATTATTACAGGTGAGCAAATTCTTTTGCAATCTTCGTCAAGTCATCATGAAAAATTGAATACCACTGCCAATGAAGTATTAAATTCTACACCATCGATAAATATATTGCCACCGCAGAAATAAAAAAGAAAAGAACGACCACCGAAACATGCTTATAAGAACCCGATGGATGTAAATGTCAAGAAGAATCGCACACAATCAGTAGTAGGGAATAAATAGTAGGGAAAAAATAATATTTTGAAGATATAAGGGAGTAATATAATTTTTATGAAAAAAAAATGTATTTTTTAAGATTTTTTTTTCCAGTGAGCTTCTTTGTAAATACATTTGTTTTTTTTATTAACATTGTTGGATGTACAAAATTACATGTTTGCACTTGGCAATTTAGCTGTTGATTTAGATTATTTGTTTGCATTGTTGAAAATAAATTAATTCAGATTTCATTGTTAAAAGTAAAATGATTAATAACTTAAATTGGTGCAATTCATAAATTGGAATGTTTTATAAGTTTTATAGAATAAATTACAAGATTTATTGAATTAATTTACAGTTTTCTTATTGACTGATTCAAATTTCATTGTTGAAAATAAATTATTTCAGATTTATTGTTAAAAGTAAAATGATTCATAACATAAATTAATAAATAGGTTGTATAACTTTTATAGAATTAAATTACAAGATTATTGAATTAAATTACAAGATTATTCATAATATAAATTGGTGGAATTAATAAATGAGAATGTTTTATAACTTTTATAGAATTAAATTACAAGATTTATTTACTTAATTTACAGTTTTCTTATTGAATGAATTTGTCTACAGTTGTGTAAAGTTGAGTTTCAAATGGAGACGATAAGTATTGTGGTCCCCAAATTATAAAATTTTAAACACTAGAGGTTATACTTTGCGCCATTTCATTCGCAACATTTCATATGATCTAACTATATCACCATAACTATAACTATATAACTCTCCGTTATATACGAACCGTTGCCATTTCTATTTTTTCCGACAGACTAAACCCCAACTAAACCTCGTCTAAACCCCACTCTCTCTCTCTCATTCTCTCGCTGAATCTCTCGGTGCCAACTAAACCCCTCTCTCACTTGGCGATTTTGAGATTTTTAATCGATTTCTGTCAAAATCTCACTTCATTCTGTTAATCGATCCCCACTGGATCGCCATTTCTCTCTATCCCTACTGATTTCTCTCTATCGCCACTGGATCTGATTTCTCTCTCACTTCTCGGTTTGAAGAAAATGAAGAAAACAACGAAAGGTTGTGAGATTTTTCTTTATTTTCATCAGATTGTGAGATATTTTACTTTATTTACTTTATTTCCCTACTGATTTCTCTCTATCGCCACTGGATCTGATTTCTCTTTGTCGATGTTGAAATTTTACAGTAATACAATGAAATTTTACAGTAATGCACTGATATTTAAATCGCTTTGTCTTTATTTTCATCAGTTTGTTAGTGAAATGAGAGAAATTGTTATTTAAATCGCTACAATTGTTAATTTCAAGTTTCTATTTGTTAATTTTAAAGTAATGATTTGTTAGGGTTACAGTATTTTTCAGATTTTGTTTTTTTTTATCTTTTAGTTTTATACTAATACACTTTTTTTTAACAATTTTTCAAAATGGATATATATAACAATTGTTTTTAACTTTTTTTTTCAGGTGTGGTTCTACGAGCAAACTGGCTTTGAGAAGGTGAGAAGTTCGATAGGACACATTTCCCGGTATCTGGACTGGTACGACGGGTTATGTAGTAAAGTCAAGAGGTCTAATTTTGAAAGGCAGTTGTTTCACATTTCAAGATCAAACATAAAAGAATCTCTAGTACAACATTTTATAGCGGAGCAACCTTTGAGGGAGAAAGGTTTTGTCGCTGCCAATTACTTGGAGTTTGTTTGTGATTCTAAAAAATTGCAGAGTGTTTATAATACGGCAACTTTCGACATGTTGTTGGAATTCACTCATGTTCTAATGAAATTTGGGGTTGTACCCTGTCATTATTTGAGGGATTCCATTAGAGATCTTAATCCAAAGATTGTATATGTGGTTTCAAGTTTTCCAAAACTTGAAGATATTGAACCGGAAGTAATGAAAAAGATCCTACAAGATGCAAATGAAATTGTTATGAGGTATTCTGCAAAGAAGTTGGCTGCCGAGAACAAGACGGTCGAAGATCGAGGTAAGTTTTACATTATGTATTATCTATATTTAGTTATTTGCAATACTCTACAAATAAGTTGTATGTGATAGGTGTATAGTGTTTTACAGTATACATAGTGTTGTTTTACTGGATTGACTTTGTTATTATACAGTATACATATGTTGAAGGTAAAATATTGTAAATGGAAAAGATTCAAGAGAACACATTGTTATTTTACTGGATTCACTTTGTTATTGTACAGTATACATACATTTGTTTTACTGGATTGACTTTGTCTATTCTGCAGCTAAAATGAAGAGGTTGGATTTTGACAGCTGTCCCTTAGGTGAAGGTACCAAAAAATATGAAAGGTGATCAAAGAGAGCACATGATACAAGCCAACCTTCATTTAGCATGTGCATGGGACTTACACAGACCCAGAGTCAACCAAAGGTTGAGGAACCTAAGGACCGAGTTGAGGGTGACGAGAGTCCTAAAGAAGAGCTTCAGGAAACTCATGTAGATAGTGATCGTGTAATAGTAGAAAGTGTAGAGAGTGATGACGAGAGTGAAGAAATCGTGAGGAGAGTGAGGAGAGTGATGACGAGAGTGAGGAGAGTGAAGAGGATGCAACAGAAGAAGATGACAAGAAAGTTGGTGAGGAGACAGAGAATGTTGAGGAGACAGAAGAAGATAATGTTAAGGAAGGAGAGAATATTGAGGACAGAGGAGAAAAACATGCTGAGGAAGGAGAGAATGTTGAGGACAGATGAGAAGATGATGATGACAGCAGCGAGAAGAGAATGTTGAGGACAGAGCAGAAGATGCTGAAGGAGAGAATGTTGATCCACCTCCATCTTTTTCTTATTTTACAAGCACAACTGAGCAGGTTTTTATTCTGATATTTTGTTTTATTGACCTCAAAGTTGTACATTATTCATATTGTTGTTTTACAGTGTGATTGTACAGTATATATAGAGTAATTTTACAATGTTTATTTAATTTATTGAAGAATTTGTTGATTTAGCAGAATGCAGAGGACTTGAGTTTGGATAAAATACAAAAGAAAATTATCCGTCATGCGCAAGGGGGTCCAGAGCAAACAGAGCAGGTTTTTATTCTGATATTTTTTCTATTATTTATTTATAGTATGTTTTACATTTGTTACATACTTATTTTACCAGTATTCATTTACTTTCTTTATAATATTCACATAGCTGTTTTAAAGTATTGACATGATGGTTTTGATACAATTTGTTTCAGGGTGGACTACAGGGAAGGTTGAATACCATAGAAGAAGAAGTTAAAGGAGGAGATGATGAGGTTTTTATTGTTTTTTTTATTATGTATTTATATTGTTTTTCACAGTTGTAACATAGTTATTTTACCAGCATACAATTAGTGGGTTTATAATATACACATAGTTGGTTTACAGTATTGACATAATGCCTAGAGCTGCTTTAACGTATTAACAAAATTGTTTAAAGTATTAACAGCCTGGCAAATACCCAATTTATAGGATATGTTTAATAGTTTTACAGGATATATGCAACAGTTTACAGGATTTATGCATTGTTTTTATTTTATTGTTCTTACAGGATATGTTTAAAAGTTTTATAGTATATATGTATTGTTTTACAGGATATAGGTATTATAGGATACATGCAATTTATAGGATATATTTAATAATTTTACATGATATATGCAACAGTTTACATGATTGATGCATTTTTGTACAGTATTTATGTAGTTGTTTTAAGTTGATAACTTTGCTATTGTACATTATATATGTGGTTATTTTACAATGTTCACTCTTTTCATTTCAATAGGTTGTACAACAATTATTTGAATTTCGGGAGAGCATGAGTAGCCAAGAAGGTGCACAAAACCCGAAAAGTCAGGAGGTGGGAAGCACTGATGAAGATGAACAAGCTATTATTGATCTAACAACTATGGTTTTCGCCGATGCTTGCAAAAAAGAAGTAATTGAGTATAAACAAGAGATGTTGGTGAAGAACCAAGAGGACTTGAACAAAAACAGCAAAGGGTCTGACAAGGAAACTCAAAGTACTGCAGAGGTTGTAGAGAAAATTAAAGTATCGAGGAAGGGGCCAAAACTAGAAGCAGTGAAGAAAGGAAAGAGGAGAAAACCACCTCCGAAAAAAGCAGAATGTGCAAAGGGGCCCAAGGGTCATACAACCAAAGTCACACAATAAAAGTTAGGATGAACTAAGAGATATATTACAGGATTTTGTGGTTCAATCGTCGTACCAACCACCATTAAACCTTACTCAAAATTGGCAAGAGTGTGAAGCATTAATACCTCATCTAATAGACAATTACAGACCTCCTAAACCCCTTAACTTCAATCAGAATGTGCAAAGGGGCCCAAGGGTCATACAACCAAAGTCACACAATAAAAGTTAGGATGAACTAAGAGATCTATTACAGGATTTTGTGGTTCAATCGTCGTACCAACCACCATTAAACCTTACTCAAAATTGGCAAGAGTGTGAAGCATTAATACCTCATCTAATAGACAATTACAGACCTCCTAAACCCCTTAACTTCAATCATGATGTTACCCAATGGAGCCATCAGAATTGTTTGTTTTATGATGGAGGTGACCCAGATGTCGAAAAGCCTCCAACTATAAAAATATATGGGTACTAACATAGGGAGAAGTTATCAAGTTATGTCATCCTTATACTTGATGACTGGTGGGTCAATATCAAGAACAAAAGGCTCATAGACAATGAAGAAGCTTTTCGCCACAGACCAGGAGGCTTTCATTGCAGATTGACATCAATAAAAGACTTGATGCATCCTGACCTGCCAGTTAGCAGTGAGGTATGATTTGTACAATATTTTACATTATTTACTTAATATTTTTAGAGTATTTATCTGTTATTTTACAGGTTTCATGCAATAATTTCATTCTATTTATTTTTAGAGTATTTATCTGTTATTTTACCGGGATTTGTGCCTATTTGGTTTTCTATGCATTTGGATATATGTGTGTATGATTTTACAATAATGTTTATTGCATTTTAAAATAGGAATTTGGATATTTGAGAAGTGTATGTACAACATTTGTTTATATTTGATTTATAACATATTTATTTACATTTTTATTAATTATTTACATTCTATTGACAAATCATTTAATTTTGGAAAAGGGTATTTTGGTCATTTCAGGATTTGGCTGACGCTTAAACATATTCAATTTTGATTTAGAAACATAGAGAATTTGATTTGGGTTCATTTGGACTTAAGATGAAAAAGTTATGCTTGAAAAGGACTTATTTGTAAATATTTATGTTTTCCCAGGGGCTTATTTACAAAGCTGAGAGGACATGAATTTAGGATTTGGATTTTAGACAAGGTTTTATGTGAAAATTGGGCCTTTAAGGGCTTGTTTGAGAGAGTTTTATGTTGTCAAGGACCAATCTGTAATTTGTAGGGGCTTTGTTGTAAATGTAGAAAAATCAGAGGGACTCTTTTGTAATGGATTTTTGGTTTAATGAATTTATTTGGTATTTGGGCTTCCAGATTTGTGTATTGGGCTTTAAGATACGGGCTGGGCTTCAGGATTTGTGCTAGTTGTTTGATTTACACTTCAGGCTTTGGGATCCGTGTTTCCATTCAAACTCTATATTGGTGCCAGAATTGAAAGTTGTATGTTGCTTTAAGATTCGTGCAGATGAAATGTGTTTTAGTTGATTTCCACTTGTATTTAACACCTGAAACTTCAATAATTCATATTAAATTGAAATAAAATCAGAAAAATGTGAAATTTATGTCCATTTTGTGTATTTTGAAATTCTCTATCTGATCATGATATTTGTTCTTTGATTTGATTTTTCAGTCATTCAGTATTGTTCATTTACCAGCAACAGTTTTATTTTGTTTAAATGCTGATTTTCTGTTTTTAAACCTGAACTTTGAAAATTCATATAAAATCGAAATAAAATCAGAAAAATACAAAATTTGAGTCAATTTTATGTGTTTTGAAGTCCTCTGTCTGATGGTGAAGTTCATTTTTCATTTTGATCACTGTGTCAATCTGGGCCGTCTGATTTACCAGAAAGGGTCATTTTGGCACTTTTGAGTGCTTTTTCTTGTACCAATGGTACATGCTTTGGGTTTTGGTGCTGGTACTGTTCATTGGTTGGTACCAGAAGCTATGGGAAACCTTTATCATGACTGGTTTTGAATCTTAACAAATTCGGGTAGCTTCTAGGCTACAATTTGGTGCAAACAAAGAGAAAGATGAAAAGGAGAAAAATCCAAAATTCCAAGAATTCATTGCACTACCATTTTAAACATCAAATATCTGTTAAAACTTGGTTTTATGCAGAGAAGCCCCTGGTTTTATTTGAAATCACATTTTTTGTATAATCTCACTTGACAAGGAGGCATATCATTAGGAAATCATTGATTCAAATATGTAAATGGCCAACTTCAATTTCATGAATGCCTTTCTACAATTTGAACCTCTTTCCTTCACTATTTGCACAAATATCTATTTAATTTCTTTTCGTTGTGCCTCTTATGCACATAACATCCCTTTAAGCATGAAGAAACTAATTAGAATCACTTGTGCAACATAGGTCTCACGTCAAAGAGATTATAATGGGAACTATACAGCTCAAACCACCATAACTCATTTTTTATTACTCTTAACCCTTTCTAATGAAATAATCGAAATAGGTTGGATGCAATAGGAACAATACAGCTCAACACATGCATCTTTGCTACTTGATTATTTCATACAAGAGTTAAGAGCATAGAAAGATCAAAGGTTTAAAGAAAAATCAGATTTGTATATTTATGGTTTTTATTTTATTTTTTAAAATAAAAGTGCAAAAGGAGAAATAAAATACTAGAGTAGTAACATATTATTTCTTTTATTCATAAAAGGCAGCAAGGAAGAAGGAATAAATCATATTTTTAATATTTTTTTATTATTATTATTTCATAAAAGATGCAAGAAAAGGAAGTAAAAATATTTTTGTTTGATCATCAAGCTACATATTTCGTTTTATTCATCCTATGATGAACTAGAAATCATGTAGCCTTCACATTTATCATTTTTGAAAGTTTTAAGATGAAAAGAAAATAAAAAAAGAAAGATCAATGCTCAAGACAGTAAAGAGAAGAGAGGAGATTCATCAAAACTTCTTTATTTCGACTAAAATAAAATATATACATATCATTGCTCATCAAGAGCCTTACATCATATATGTATTGATTACCTATTAAACTTGCTTAAGAAAGCTTCAAGCTTTTGGTATCTAACCTAACTTTTTGTATGAAAATGGAGTTTTCTAACTTGCTTTTATCACAGAGCTTTTTTGGAGAAGAAGGAGTATCCCGTTCATCTGCATTTGGGGTGCCTTATATAAGGCAATATTAGGGTTTTCGGATTGGGAGCTGCTGATGTGTCTTTTTCTATGCACACCAGGTGCTTGATCAGGGGTCTGGATCATTTGCTTCACTTAGAGGTGCATACATGGCATGGGCTTGACCAATCACACTTACACACATCATCTATAATTGGCTGTAGCATTTGTAGCCTTTGGATTTCATTTAATCATTAGAGCACACATCTTAGCCCTTCATAAACCGGCTTATTATGGTAAGGCTCAGGAAACGTGTCCCTGCACCCTGGGAGAAGAATCTTCAGTTTTTGGCTTCTTCCAGGGGGAGTGTAACACGTGTTGGAAGGGACCACTGAGCTCAGCACAGCTGTAGAAGGCGAGATACAATGCCTTGGCGGTACACCGAGAGGTAAACATAAGCCCTTCATGATTCCTATATTTCTGTCAGCAAGGACATGGCTCTTAGTGTCGCCCATGATTGTTTAAGTTGCTCTCGAGGTCAATTTATCATTCGAGCAGTTAATTTGATGCTTTCTATTTAAGGCCGGGCCCGGATTTGTGCCCTACCCGCAATGCTCCATTTCAGGTTTACTTTGGATCAAATTGATAGTTTATGTGGCATCGCAGAAGGCTACTTAATATACATCCAAAGCCCCAAACCCCAGTTTTCATCTAGGCTCGGGTTTGAAAAGAAGGACAGAGGAGGAAGAGGGATCTGGTAAGCGGGACCCGCATGTCATCCTCTCCATTTTCTTTTTAATTGTGTTGTTCTATTCAGCTGAGCCCAGTGCTCATGAGCCGTGTAGAGGGCATGGCATGGTGCATGAAGCACCGAGTGCACGGCACTTGAAGGGGTCAAAGCGCCCTGGTTTTAAACCCAGTGAAATTTGATCGCGGGTGTGTGCTCTTGGCGCACCGTAAGCCGTGTCGCTGCTAGTTCGGTCTATACCATTAACTTCTTATGCTCTAGGTCCACCCGAATCAAAGGCTCAGCGAAATTCATTTCTAGTCACCGACTTGTGGGCCCCTGGCGCCAGGGGATTGTTGTGCATCTCCAAATTGCACCCAGAGGGCATTGGGGAGGTGATTTTACTAGGCATATCCCACTGTTTGTACCCAGCATGCTATCCAGCCATTGTTTCATTTATAGGAAATTAATTCCTTAGTGATTTTAACCATTTTAGATATCAAAATTCATGGTTTTGCATGTAGAATACTATTGATATGTCTATATTTCATCTATTATTTTGTCCTATTTTCAGACCAGACCTTATGTTTTTGACCACTAAATTGCATAGTTTATATTGAAAAGCAAATAGAATATGGTACTGTTGCAGTTTTATGGTTGATTTGCAGGAAATAGGCGAAAACAGGCAAAAAAGGCAGATTTCTGACTTCCCCCACGCGACCCGCGTCAAATCTCACGCGGGTCGCATCAGATCCTGAAATTTCAGCTCCGAACTTAAAACAGTCATAACTTTTGACTCATAACTCCGTTTTGGGCGTATGACCACTTTTCGGAAAGCTTGCGACAAGATCTACAATCTCTGAGCCAAACCCCACTGCTCACTTCCACTAGACGCGACCCGCATGAGTTTGCATGCGACCCGCGTCGAGTCAATTGTGCCAGGCCTGATTTTAAAGCCCGTTAAGATGCCTATATAAGGCCTGCGCGAATTGAGAGAAAGGGAACCCCGACATTTCACACAAAAGAGGGATCTGATCGCCAGGAAGGGAGCTTGGCGCCTGAGGTGAGGCGATCTGGAGAGGAGAGGCGATCTGGAGGATCTGGAGCTACTCAACTTGTAGAGAAGAATCCTGAAGCCTCGATCCTCTTCAATCCCTCACCTCTCACCATGATTTGCTTCCTCTCTTTCTCTTTTACTTTGCTTTCTTTGATGTCTGAGTAGATATTGTAGTTTCGAGGGTTTGAATTTGTAGTCTGATACTTTGTTTGATGATGCATATGGATTGATTCTTATTGTTATTTCGTGTTTCTTTGATTCTAGTATTATTTGAGATTGCTTGATCTGAATTGTTTGATTCTTGATTGCTTACTGTTGAATGCCTTTGGTATTTCTTCTTATACCAAAGGCTTGATGTTTCTTGCAAATTAGGTTAAGTACCTGAGGTAGGTCTGAGAACCGAAAGGTGAGGTCAATGAGTAGCCGAAAGGTGAAAGTTTCTATTCAGCTTGTAGATCAGTGAGTAGCCGAAAGGTGAAAGTTTCTACTTCAGCTTGTAGATACCTTTAGTAAACAGAATTGAGAACTTAGGTTTAGATCAAACAGCTTGATTAGACCTGAGAAGGTGAAATTGCAATTCCAAACCAGGTCTGCTAAGCCAACACACGGAAGTTGAGGTTCAGTGACACTAGGTACGGTCAGTCTAGCCTTACACGATTTAAAACAACAAGTTTCTGACATGTGCAGACTCAGCTCAAGGGCCATGCGGGTCGCGTGACATATCACGCGGGTCGCATCACGAGGGTCGCAAGCCACAGCTTACGGGTCGCTTGCCAGGTCCAGGGCGCTTAAGGCCAAGCGGGTCGCATGCGAAAGCATGCGGGTCGCGTGACAGGTCCTGAGAAGCAAAGTTGAAGATGAAATCTGAAACCCTTGAAACACACCTTTATACCATAGTACAAAATACAAACATTTAGTTGATTCTTTCATACTTGTTCATACATTGATAATTGAAATTGTTCATACATTCTTTTGTCTCATTTGTTCACTTGTTCATAAAACTTAGATTAGTTAAACAAACCACAATCATTCAACTTCTAGTACCTAGCTAGGATTAGTTAAAATTCAGAAGATAATCCGTCCCTGAGGATCGATACCCGATTATACTACTCGATAGGGGTTGTGCACTTGCATCCCTTACTCGTGAAGTGTAAACGCGGTTTTAAAAGGTACGCCCTCAAGCGTACCGAAACTTGCGTTGCGCTTTTGCGCGAACAACTATCACGAATTTTAACATGCTGTACTCAATTTGTTTTGAAGGACCTGAGTGTGACTTCAGCATTTCAATTACCCCGGAAATTGCCATTTATCATGTGACAACTTTTTAGGGTCAAACAAGGATATATGCAGTGTTGTACATATTTAAAATTTTATAGGTTGCAACTGCTAATTTTACAGTATTGAAGTCTTGTAGTTCACATATGTTGCTTTGATAGTTTGCATCTGCTAATGGTTCATAACTCTAATTTTTAACCTTGCTTATTATTATTTTTTTTTTGCAGGATGATATCTCGAAAGAACGTGTGGTTCTAGCAATGAAACTTCTCACTCATCCGAATAACGTGCACCAGAGGATTATGAAGTGACAGATGCCATTTTTGTTTTGATGGTTGTGAACAATTAAGCTTGTTTATTGAAGTTTTGTTTGTGCTTGTGAACAGTTATGGGTGGTAACAATTATTGTGGTTTTGAACAGTTATGGGTGGGAACATTTATGGGTGGTAACAGTTATGGGTGGTGACATCTTACAGTTGTTGGTTGTGGTTTTGAACAGTTGTTGGTTATAATTTATGGTTTTGAACAGTTAATTTTGTGATTAGTGAAATTTTATAGTTTGTATATGTTTTTTGGATACTATTTTACAGTATTGAAGTTTTGCTATTAACATATGTTAGTTTTATAAGTTACATCTGCTAATTTTACAGTATTGATGTCTTTGTAGTTCCCATATGTTAGTTTTATAGTTTGCATCTGCTAATTTTACAGTATGTAAGTTTTAATTTTATAAAAAAAATACAAAAAAAATAAAAAAAAAATTTAATTTTAATTTCGAAAAAAAAAATTAATTTTGATGCAAAAAAATTAATTTTGCACAATTTTAGGTGTTATTTGTAAATAACTACAAGTTTGAGAAGTATTTTTTTTTTTTGAAACCTTCTAGAAGCCGTCAGTTTTTCAAGTACAGCCGGAAGTACAGTATTTTTGCAAGTTGCTAACTGTTTGCATCTAACTTGGGGACCACTTCCAACTAACTTGGATTGTTAGATTTTTAAACTACTTATTATACATGATTTGTTGTTGAAGTTACAGTATTGGTTATAGAGTTTTATAGTATTCGAGCAAGTCAAATGACAGTTTTTTTGGAAAAAAAACTGGAAAAAGAAGCTTGGGAACAATTAGCCACTTCCATTATATTATATGTTAGATATCAGAGAAAATCAATTATTTGAGAGGTTATTTTTTGCATATTTTTTCAAAGTATATTTGAACAAAAAATGAATTGCCAGATACATATTTTTTTCTAAAATCCATTTTCAATTAAGAGGTTGTTTTGGACATTTTAAATGAAGGAATGCAAAAGTTTTGGATCATATGTGGTGAACAAATTCTTCCAAAATTTGTCAAAATTTGGCAGATATTGGCACTGTCACTACACAATAAATATGGTGCCAACATCTGCGCAAATTCACACATAAATATTTACAAATCGTAAATTCATAGACCAATATTTAAGTGAGCGGTAAGAGAGATAAGCGATAGTGCCAACACCCGAGTAAAAAACAATCCAAATCCTTATGGAAATGGGATAAGATCCGGAACTGTTTCAACTCGAGCTCAAGAACGTTTACATCACACTTGTGATTTGTGAAATATTTAGTACACAGTCAATATTTTTTAAAATTTATGAAACTGTAGCCACATTCAAAACTTACTTAAAATGTAACAAAATAAGAAACATGTATATCAGTTTGAGATATGTACAATAAATATTCAATATTTTTTCATTTATTATTTATGAAATTGGAAGATAATCAAAACTTAGCTTACAATATAACAAACACAATCAAAGAGTGTACTAGATTGAGATGTATTTAGTAAACATTCAATATTTTTTCGTATAAAATTAAAAAACAACCAAAACTTAACTTATAATGTAAAAATATAATAGTATACTATGTTGAGATATATTTAGTATTGCATGTAAATAAATGGGTAATTCTTTTTTTGAATAAAGTTTTATCAACTTAAAAAAATATCACTAACTAATCAAATATCACATCAAGCCTTGTCTTTTCCTTTAGTTAATGAACTTTTCTTTTTTCATTTTTTTATATGTTTACTTCTCATTTGATGAAATAATATTGAGTAGAGAACGAACAAAATCACACTTGTGTGTTGGATTAATTTCATTTCAAGATATATATATATATATATATATATATATATATATATATATATATATATATATATATATAGGAATTGGCTAGCATGCTACGCGTCGCTAACTCCAGAATCTGCTACGGACTTTTCTACCGTCGGATTGCATTAAAATTCGTGCACAAAGATGAGGCGCTGAATTGAATTAACGGAGACGGAAAAATTGAAATCATCTCTCTCTCTCTCTCTCTGCTCCTCTCCCGACCAAACCATTTTCCCAACCCTCGCTAAGGTTTTTTCCCGGCCTCCTCTCTGTCACCCTCTCGTCGCACCCCTCCTCCCCGCCCGCTCTTCTCTACAATCATCGCACCCTCTTTCCACCCCGTCCTGTCACCCCGTCCTCTCCGTGCCGAGACCTGTGCCGTCTCTCCGCTACCAAAGGAAAGACACATGGAAGAGAGACGGCGTTTAGAGTCGTGTCGTTGAACAAATGTCGTTGCTATTGGTAAGGCCCTCTCCTCTGTGCTATTCCTCCTTTCTCTCTACCAAAGTCGTCGATTTTTTGTAAATTTTGTATGTTTTTATTTGTCAGAATTTTAAGAGCTGATATCTCTGTCTTTGCACCTCATAGTTCATGAGTATCAGGTACTCATCTCTTTCTCTTTCTGATTACAATATTTTTTTTATTCTAGATGTATTCATGAAGTAATTAATTTATATTATTTTGCTAATATAATGGTTTTTGCAACTAAGTACTGAATTTCTTCGGACGGAATCTCTAGTTATTATTGTGCATTGCTGTGTGTGCATTTGTGTGATTTATCTCTTCACTTATGCACTAAATGTAGAAATATATGTTCCTTCTTCTCATAATGATGTAAATTAAAGTTTAGTGTACCACAGGGGCAGAGATGGCACATAGCCTGACAAGATATGAAGAAGCGTACCGGACTGACAGCGGTCCTTTGGCCACACTGACGGGCATACTGGTACCACTGGTACCACTGGTACGACAACTGGCTTTGGAGAACCAGTATGCATCAATTATGGTAACAATTCTGGTAAGAAATCAGGGACTGGTACGAACTCCGGTACCACTGATACAGATCTGGAGCTGATCTCAAGTACAAGGTTGATCAGATGTGAAGCAATAAAATCATCTGTTACATTTTTACTTTTGATTTCCTGAGACTCATTTTATATTTTCCTTTTATGTTTTTACATTTATTTCTGTAGCTCAAATGTATTGAGCTTGTTTTCCTTTTCCAATCTGTAGTTACAAAAAGTTTCTGTTGAGTTAAATTTGTGTTGTAACAGTTTCTTTATTTTCATTTGTAATTGTATGTTGTACTCTTTGCGATTAATACTTAGAAAGAATGTATGCTCATAAGAATTTTTAATGTTATACTTAGAAAGAATGTATTATGTATGTTCATAAGAATTTTTAATGTTATACTTAGAAAGAATGTATTATGTATGTTTGTAAGTTTGGTGTTTTATGTGATTAATACTTTATTTTAATGATGCAACAATATTATTTTGCCAATCCCTTTTGTTTCTATCTATCAGTTTCCTTCTAAATGATGACAGAGGGATTTCAGAACTGTTGAGGAGATTGACTTTAAGACATAATTTAATAACTGTTTAGGAGAATTGAAAATTCAAAAATTTCAACATTTAACCTAGAGAAGTATTTCAACTAATCAATCAATCAATATCCATATAATCAATAAAAGGTATAAAGGTTAAAACCTGGTAACAAAACACCCTTTGATATGAAACAACTTGGGATCAAATGAGGATTGACAGTGGGATATGAAAAAAATGCAAACATGACCCCATAAAACTTTAATTTACATAATTCTATTACATCAGCACAACAAAATAAATATTAAGCACTACATTAAATTCAACAATTGAACTGGAAATAGAACAATTCTGCCCTTAAGCTAACAATTCCTCATAATACAAATGAGAGTGCTTTCATACAGAAAATATAGAAAATAAAAATAAGAAAAATTGCATCCTTTCTAAGCAATACATCACAAATAGTACAACATGCTCTCGCAGCCATCTCCCCCATCATAAAACCCGTCTTTTTCTTGCTCTCCAAAATTGACGGTGAGTACAGTTGCACTGTTTTCAGGTGAAATTTTGTCAGAGAAGAGCTCAATCGGTGTGATGATGTTCCTTCGATTGCTTCTTCTTATGTAATCAGGTCTCTTGGATTTGATTTGGGGATGATAAACAATTGCCTATAGATATCCATGAGTTAGTAACTTCAATAACTAGGGTTTGTAGATGAAATGTGCAAAACGAATGCCTTACTGGAACTAGGGTCAGAAGGTATGCATTAGGGTTTATTCTTTTCTTTTAAGGGATCAATGTTGAAAACCCCAGGGCTGATTTTTCTCGCAAAAATCTGAGCCCTGACATAATCCTTTGATTTATTCTTTTCTTTTCTTTCAAATACAGCATTTTGTCTCAATATAACGACATTTGACCCATTAAACAATGATAATCGTGTTGAATAAAATTAGACTTTAAAGAACCTACATATCTAACAGCACCAATCTTATATATACAAATGTTAGAGAGAATAAGCACAAGATATAGTTACCTGTTCAAGAATAAATGCAATTTTCTCAGTCTTTGCCATTGCTCCGAAAGTTTCCACCTGGAAACAAAAAAATTGGGGATGAAACTTCGAATCTTAGATGCAAGCAATTAGGCTAGAACATTGTAATACAAAAATGCATACACCATTGTAATAAAAAAATTACATCAATTACAAGAACCAGTATATTACATCAATTACAAAAAGGGAAAAATGGATATACATATCAATTTGTACCACTGCACCCTTGCCGTTAGTCACACAACAAGCAATCCAAAACAACCACTAAATCAGTGCAAAAATTGAGAGAGAGAGAGAGACCTGATTATATAAATTCGCACCACTAACATTGTTTAAATAGGCAAAATGAACAATATTTGATGTGGAGAGAGAGAGAGAGAGAGAGAGAGATAAAGAGAGATCCCTGATTTTCGGAGAGGGCAGTGCGAGGGGAGAGAGGAGAAAGCTACAGGAGCGCGGAACTGGGAAGAGGTGCGGAGGTCGGGGAAGGGTGAGCGGGGAGAGAGACGATAAGGAGAGGCACGGGCTAAACCCTAGCGAAGGTTAGGGCGCGCGCTGAGAGAGAGGAACGCAAGATTTGGGGGGACGGGATGGGGAGAAAAAAAAACCCTATCGGGAGAACGTTTGTTTTTAATTTTCCGTCTCCGTTAATTCAGTTCAGCGCCTCATCTTTGTGCACGAATTTTAATGCAATCCGACGGTAGAAAAGTCCGTAGCAGATTCTGGAGTTAGCGACGCGTAGCATGCTAGCCAATTCCTATATATATATATAGAGAGAGAGAGAGAGATGGGCTATTGTGCTTTGCAAAGTAAAACCCCCGTTTACTTCGGCGCCATATTTTGCATTTTGAAAATTCAAACAACCGATCCGAACCGTTCAACATGTTCTAAATATTGAAATGTGCTTGGACACTAAATTTTACATTTTTTGGAATTTTTTTACTATTTATTAAGCCACATTGAAAGTTTCTGATCTGGTGGTCCAGAAAATTTTACTGTTCACCGTTGGATCAGAAACTTTCAAAGTGGCTTAATAAATAGTAAAAAAATTCCAAAAAATGTAAAATTTAGTGTCCAAGCACATTTCAATATTTAGAACATGTTGAACGGTTCGGATCGGTTGTTTGGATTTTCAAAATGCAAAATATGGCGCCGAAGTAAACGGTTTTACTTTGCAAAGCACAATAGCCCATCTCTCTCTCTCTCTCTCTCTCTCTATATATATATATATATATATATATATATATATATATATATAGCACAATTTGGCCAATTTCATTTGAGTTGACTTTTGCTTTCAATGATTACGTGGTATTTGATTTGTTTTCTATTTAATGAATTCAATTGTGTTATTAATTTGAATTTTTTTTAAAATATTCAAATCCACATAAAATGTCGACAAATTTGGTGTAAAAAGGAAAAAAAGGAGATTGTCTTGGGTCATGAATGGTGGCTTTGCGAAAAGAGAGAAAACTATCCTTTTTTAAACATGAAAGTTAATTAAAATATTTGCCTCCTATCCCTCTAGATTTTTTTTTTTTGACACTCAAGCATATACATGTTATTATTAACACTAAATAAAGGTTGTAAAACATAGAAAAAAAAAACAAAGACAAAATTACAAATCACCGTGTAATTCTCAACAAATTAAATGAAATTGACTTGTCTATAAATCATTTTTGGAACATTATAGTTCTTCTCTTCAAACATGGACCTAAAAATTTAGAATAATTGTATGGGCCAGCCCATCAAGCCCAATAACTGAGAATTGAAACGCATTTAGAATAATTTGGGTCCGATGCCCATCGGACTCAAAGTGAGTTCGATGGGTTCGATGACCGTCCGATCTGCTTTAAGGTTCGTGCCCGCAACATTCGCGTCTGCTTTAATTCATGCACACGGATATAAAAGCAGATTGGACGGTTCCGAAACCCATCGGATCCAAATTTGAGTCCGATGGGCATCGGACCCAACCTACTCCCCATGGAGAAACACTAATTTATTATCCTCCCTCACACACTTTACATTTTCTTATTCACATTTTTCTCTGTTTTCTATGTAATTAGTCTATAAGTGAGAAAAATGAATAGATTGTATGTTTAAAATAGAAATTATTCAAAATTTATTAAGAAAAATAATAGTATATTTGTTATGTAACGAAATATGTGCTCATATAATATTTATATTTGAGACATTAGAGAAAATCAATTATATGTGAAATTAATACAATGGTTGTATTAGAAGTCCTATTTTAGATTCGAAATTTTTTATTATTCCAGACGTTAGTGAGTCTAAGTTGAAATATCGAGATAACTTCAAATGTTAATAGAGACATAATGTCCCAAAAAAACCAAATAATATATATATTATTTTTAATTGTATTTGTCCCTGTATTGTAGTTCATTACCTTGCTGCATTTAATATATGGTTCATAATGTCTCTTCATTTTAATTAAGGTAATGAAACTAGATGTGTTATCAGTGTTTTAAATAACACAATATTTTTATTTAAATAATTAAAAAATGATAAAATGAAATTATTCGATTTGGATCAATTTATTTTTTATTAACATTAAATACTAGATAGAGATTTTAATTTACGATTATTAATCTCTATGCAAAGTTGTTATTAGAGATTTTCTTTTATAATTTTGCTAAAAAGCTAAATGATCATTTGCACAAAGAATGATAATACGAATATAATGATATTAAATTTTATGAAATATGCACAACTGAAAATCTTATAAATTATATTAAAAACTGAGGTATTACGTATTCCACGAGTCGATACTTTGTTGTGCACCAATGAATATCTTACAAAATGCCCCCTTGCATTTTGCTCAAAATTATATGGATTTATTTCGGACTTGTCAAACATAAAAGTTCAAGATAACAACACTGGTACAACCTGCACTGTCGATGCACATAATATAGAATATGCTTGGAGATCAGAGTTGCAAAGTTCTATATTTTTGTTGTTACTAACTATAGTATTCACGTATATGATTTTGAATTACATATGCTGATATGTTTGAACTGCATGAATTTGTAATTTAAATATACACAATTTCTCTCTGAGAAAAAAAGCAAAATAAAATAAAATAGAACTAGAAATTCATTTCTCGTTCACTTAATTCTTTAGAAACAACATTTTTCACAGCTTGGTACAGTGAGTTCAATGACATTTTTCAACATTATGACATATATGTGAAAAATAACGAGAAAAAGTTTCTTACATAATTGATTTTCTCTAATATCTAGAGCTCAGATTTTGTTAAATAATAAATATTTTTATTTTTAAATTAATTTAGAATATAATTTATTTTAAACTCAAAAGCAATTCATTCTTTCTCCTTTGATTTTTTATAGCAGTTAATCTAAATTTTTTTAAAGGCAACAAAAGCGTGAATAACAAGATAAAAAGTGTGTGAATGAAGAAAACAAATGAATGTTTATGCATTGTACATGAGAAATAAATCTGTTGTTATTCCAATAGAATAACAAGACTATTATTCTGATTCCAACCATTCAAAATTTTCTATACATGAATCTCAATAAAAACTTTTCAGGCACGAATCTCAACGAAGTTGAATAGTTGGAATCGGAATAATACGGTCATGTTATTCCATTGGAATAACAACAGATTTATTTCCTGATACATGTGTGATTGGTTTTTTTTGTTACTGGGCTTATTGGACTGGTCTTTACAATTACTCTCATATTTTTTTATCCATAGACATTATCTCTAGTTTAATTTTATCCTAAGCGGCTTATAAGAGGTCTCTTTGAAGAATAGAACCATGATAATTCAAAATGATGTATAGACATATCAGTTTTATTTAATGTACATATTTTAATAAACCCATTTGTTCTCATGATTTGTCTCAGTAACTCTCTCTTAATGGATCTGAAAACCATCCGACTCAACTATATCCAAAACCCAAAACCCAATATTGTTTTTTATTATTGTGGAATGGCTGGCACTTAGGTTATTTCTTTTATTGGATTCCAACTACTAAGACATTAATTAGATACTAAATGATTGTAATAAAATCTACACGGCGCATGCATCCTTCACAAAAAAAAAAAAAAAAAAAAAAATCAGACGCGTCGTGAAGAATTAGATGAGTATGATGGGTATGATGTACATTTTGTTGTTGTGAAAAATTAGATGATGATTTGTAATTTTGTTGTCATCGTAATATTTTACAACTTTATTTATTGTTAATGATAACGCGCGTGTACATGCTTGAGTATAAAAAAGTACAATCTAGAGAGTTGGGATGCAATTCTTTTAAATTATTTTCAGGAGTATAAAGGATCAGGGCAGAACTAGAAAATTTTAATAGAGGTAGCTGAAAATTAAAATGTATAATTGTGGTGAGTGAGATTTAAACTCAAGACATCTCAACCATAAAATATGGCTTTAACCACTAGGCTACAATTAAACATATGTCATTTATTAGGGTGGCTAGACTATAAAAAAATTAAAAAAATAAAATTCAATTAAATTCCTATAGGTATAATTAAAATTTTAAAATCATAGGGGTGGCGTAGCCACCTTTGAGTAACTATAACAAGATAAATAATAATTCTAAATACAACAAGAGTGTAGTCCCTTTGTGCCGTTTTTTCTGTCATTCTACCCGAATTTTTTTTATGGTAATGCGATTTTAACAAATCACTAACATAATAATTTTTTCGCATACAAAATAATCTTTTAAAGCATATAAACTTTTGGATAACTATAACATATAAATGCATTAATATGACGAAGTAGATCAGTTTAAACAGATTGAATTTGTTGTTCAAAGTCAATCCAATAGATTTTCAGGATAATAGCACGGGACGTATTATGCTATTCATAGCACCTTAATTAGTCATACTCATTCTTTTTAATAACTAATAGTCGAAATCATTAGTTTTGATCCGGACTGTTCAATCAAAATCCAAACCAATATGATCCAGATTGAAATTCACGGGATCCCTTTCATATTCCTGCAGATTTTGATCGGACGGTCCGGATCTAAACTCAAACTTTGGGTTAAAATTCTACCCCAAACATGAATTCGGATCCGCTAAAATAACTCAAAGTTTTAATTTAGATCCGAACTGTTTGATCAAAATCTACACGAGTATTAAAGAGTCCCACTGAATTCTACCTCTGACTGGATTGAGTTATATGTATATATTTTATATTTTACAACAATTTTTTTGTACTATAATTTAGAGGCTTTTCTGACGGATTGAAATGCAGGTCGCTTATGAGTGTATAAATCTCTGTGGCATGCAAAGAGTAAACATTTTAAGTAGCAATTAATTAATAAGCATATCCAACTTCATAAAAACTAAAATCACAGCGCAGTGACCCGTTACACGGTAAATTATTGTTTTTGTTAAATCAATGACTCACGGGACATACAAATTGTGCTTTCGTAGAAGCACAGTGTATATTAAAATAAATTGGGGTACTTGTGTCCCTAATCCTTGTAGCCAACTTTTATGGAATCAAATTGGGGCGCTTAATTTACCTCTGAAATTCATAATTTTCATTTTTTTTTTCAGTTAGAATAGCTTAAAGCAATCAGTCAAAATTATTGAAAACTATTTTGTTTGATTTTGCACCGAATTCTCATTATTTCAATAGCTTGTATTTACAAATTATCATTATTTTATCAATAATAAAAATTATTAATACGAGACTATGTAAAAAAAAAAATTAATACTTTTACAATCCTGCAATGATAAAATTCTGCTTTTGTCCCTCATTTTATTCTTAAGACAATCAACAAATAAAATATATGACCATCAATCATGCAGCCAAATCTCGAATATATGTATTTTTTTTAATTCATTTAATATATACAAATATTTGTTTCAACTAATAAGCCTCATTGAAGAACATTATCAAAATAATTTCTATTAAATAATTAGATAAGTTTTGCCTTTCCAATTACAATTATCTAAGAAAAAAAATGGATTTGTACAATTAAAATTTCAAGAATAATAATTCTAGAGTACTGGAGTGACCATCCTAGAAAGCCATTGATTTATAAATAAAGTTATCAGTAATGAGTAATTTCCTAGAAAAATAAACATACCTACTCCACCCAAGGGAATCACAATTATTTTAAAAGGGACGATATGGACACCAAAAGAGCAACATATAGTGTCCATTTATACATTTTTAAAAGAAGCAATCAAGGGAAAATCCAATAATAAGAGGAAATGAAATTATTATATTAACGTATAATATTTTAGAAAAAAATATTATATATTAATTATCAATAAATGAGTGATGCTAAGGTAATTTCAAAAGCTTGTGTTTACAAATTATCATTATTTTATTAGCAATAAAAATGATTAATATGACACTGTAAAAATAATTAATTTTCTTACAATTAGTAAATTATTGTGTTCTACAAGATTTTGACATGTAGATTTTATTGAATGCTTTGGATCAACCGTTTGGATATGAAAAAGATAAAATTGGAGAATTTAAATGCTAGCATATCGGTCGATAAGATAAATTTAGTTTATTAGCACAACTCTTGAATAAGTAATTTACAGTAGAATAAAAAAAAATACAAATTGAACATGTCATATCTTGTATTTTAGGTTCATTAATCAATTGCCGTTAAGAAGTCTCAATCTAATAATTAAAGTGAAGTTTTTTTTTTTTTTAGATTAGTGGCTTTAAATACCAACTAACAATTTTATTGATAAAAAAATATATTTATATTGAGTCAAATGATTCTAATTACTAGATCTAAACTCTTTTATTCTCATTAATTAATTTAAATTACTCTCATCATCTAATTCTACTTATTTACACTCGTAAACACCATAATACCTCATTCTCCATTTTTCTCTACGACCGGATCCGATTCCGTCCTATAGCCGCCGCACTTCAATGGTCGGATCTACTCATCACCGCACTCCGACGGCCAGATCTACGCACCCCTTGCTCCTATCAAGATTGGTAGAGACTCTACGCTTAGAACTCCGATGATACCGCGCTCTCGGCTCCGGTCGGCTCGGCTCGACTCCCTCCCTCTCTCTCATTGTCTTCTTTGCTTGAGAAGGTAGAGACGTCCAACGATACTGCACTCTCGGCTCCGGTCGGCTCGGCTCGACTCCCTCCCCTCTCTCTCATTGTCTTCTCCGCTCGAGAAGATAGAGACGAGAGAGAGGGGAGAATATCACTGTGTAGGATTGAGATCTAAAAGAGGTGGGAGGATGAAATAAAGGGAGTGAGGAAGAAGAGTAAGGTGGCGGCTGACTAGGATTCGAGTTTTTTGGAACGCCAAAATCGCCTCTAAAATGAAGGTTAATTTGTGTATATTCTAATTGAAACAAGTTAAGTTGTAGAGGAGTAGGATATCACATAAAATAAAAGGAAAGGGTCCTCTGCTTTTGATGGAATAAAGTTATTCTCCGAAGACCAAAGTTGTTGAAGCAATAAATGTTCCACCAATACAGCATTTTCTGATAGTGTGGCGAGTCACTAACTCGTCTATTTTGCCTTTAATAAGCAACAAATTAATAGTTCGGTTCGATTCGAAGGGATTTAAAATTCATGAAATAATTCGGTTATAATTTGGAAATGATTCGGTACCACAAAAAAGAAAAAAAAAATCCCAAAAAAATTCAAAAATAAACTTAAACAATAAATTTTCACATTTTTTTCGTGTTTTATTCACGAATAATTCGTGATTCGCTTTTTATTTGTGTTTTATTCACAAATAAAACATATAATACATTTTTTTACATTTTATTCGGTGTTCGGTTCGGAAACGTCAAAAACACGAATTATACGCGAATTATTCGCAAGTTCGAGTTATGTTACTATAATAACAAGTACTTGTATTCATATCCCGCAGGAAATGTAACTTTGTGAATGCCACATAGTATCTATCATTCTACAATAATGGAGGAGACTTGAGATTTTGACTAGACTTGAGACTTGAGACATTGTGATCTAATTCATCTCTTTTCTTTTGCAACCACATTCAATCTCTGTTTCCGACTCTCTCTCACTCTCTCTCTCTCTGATCTCTTGCCGTAGGGTACGCATTAGTATTTTTCAAATCTCTATTTCTCATCTCAGGACTCAGCCCTCTGCTCGATATCTTGCCATCGGGTACACGGTATCACTTTCCAAGATCTCTTATTCTCATCTCTCTTGCTTATTAACAAACCAATCTCTGCCTTTTGCAATATTCATTCTCAATCTGTTCTCTCCACCACCAATTTGGTACGTGTTTACAAAAAAAAAAAAAAAAAACAAAAAAAAACATTTTGCTACTTGTTATTTGTCATTCCCAAGCAACACTAGCAAGTAAAAAGAAAAAATCGGAAAAAGAATCAGAGAAAAAACCTAGCGGCTTTGAGGAAGCTGCCGCAGTAGAAGAAGAAGAAACTTCAAGATGGCTTTTTCAATTTCAACCATTGCAAGCCTGGCTGGTTCTGCTATTTCGTCCATTACTGAGTGGGTGGGGTCTGCTGTTGTCGGGGAATTTATCAGCACGGCTTTTTCGTACTTGCGTGACCGTAAGCTGCCAGCCGACAGTGAAGCCGAGCTAAAGAGGGTACAGGCAGCTCTTCCCCAGATCAAAGCCGTCATGGGCATTGTCGAAGCTCTGAAGGTGAAGGATCCAAATACAAATGAATGGGTCGAGCAGTTTAGGCGGGCTGTTGAAGCATCTCAAGATGTGCTGGATGAGTTGGAGTACAAAAGGCTGGAGGATATGGTGAAAACCCGAGATGAGGCGGGTGGATCCAATTCTAGTTCAAAGAAGAGAAAAGTAAGTGCTCTCAATGATGGTATGCTAGAGAGGTTGAAGAAGGCTCTAACAATGTTGGACCGGGCTGCTGCTGAGACAGAGCATCTCCTCCGACATGCCAAGAGGTTAGGTATCCATGATCTTTCTGAATCACAGCAAGAAACCGGTAAAGCTTTAAGGCCTGAAACAACTTCCTTTTTAACTGAAATAAAGGTGTTTGTCCGGGAAGTTGAGAAGGAAATAATAATTGGTTGGCTTAAACAACCAACTGATGCTCGCCTCTCTTCTTTTGGTATTGTCGGGATGGGTGGACTAGGGAAGACCACCCTTGCACAATTTGCATATCAAAAGATGCATGGGTCAAATTATTTCGACAAAACAATTTGGGTTTGCATTTCTACTAACTTCAGTGTTGAAGATATAACGAGAAAGATGCTCGGTGAATTAGGCGAAAGTAGTTGTAGTGGTAAACCATTAAATGCACTTCAGAAGACCTTAAAGGAAAAGATACATTTAAAGAAACTTCTTATCGTTCTAGATGATGTCCCGGATGATGAGAAACTGGGCGACTGGGAGAAATTGGTTGCTCCTTTGAGGTTTGTACAACAAGGTAGTAAAATTTTATTTACAACTAGAATGCAATCTGTGGCAGACTTGCTTGCAAGTGTGATAAGTACAGAGCATGAATCTCTAACATTACAAGGCTTAGGAGAGCAAGAGTTGCAATTGCTCTTTCAGAACTATGCATTCCGTCGGTTTAACCTTGACAATCATAGAGATTTACAAGCAATTGGAGATCAAATACTAAAAATGCTCCGAGGTAGTCCATTAGCAGCAAAGGTGATCGGAAGTTTATGAAATTCGCATATGGACCACCAGTATTGGAGAAGAATTTTGAATCATGGGTCTTTATTTAACTTAGAGCAAGCGAAGGATGTTGTGGACGTTTTGAAATTGAGCTACTACCATTTACCAGCAAATTTGCAGGTATGCTTTAGATTTTGTAGCATATTTCCTCAAGATCATAAGTTTGATAAAGATGAGTTGATCCGAATGTGGATCTGCTCTGGATTTATCCGGCAACAATTATGTCAAGAAGAAAGGCCAGAAGATATTGGAGAAGATTACTTCAACCATCTTTTGAGAAAATCATTCTTTGAATATACACAATATTCATACAAAGAGAAAACATGGTATACTATGCATGATTTAATGCATGAATTGGCCCAGAATGTTTCCTATGGAGAATGTTGTAGAATAGAGTCTAATTATAAAGGTAGTACCATACCTAGCACTGTACGTCATGTGTTTGTACATGGAAGTGAAATTGACAGGGTTTCTCATCTTGAGAATTTACGTAGCTTGGTTATTGTTCATTATTCTAACATGAGTTCATTAAACAATTTAATGAAGAAACCTTTACGTTTATTAAAAATAAAGGTGTATTGTACCTTAGAATTGCCAGAAGAGATAAGCTGCTTGGTACATCTTCGCTACCTATCCATTTGTGATCTATCTTATAAGCATCGACAACCATTTCAATACTCGGTCCTTGGTTCAATTTACAAACTTTACCATTTGCAAGTGCTAGATTTTTACAAAATAAATGGTTATACATCCTATCCGAGAATTGAAACAACTGGAATAACAAATCTACTTAGGTTACGTTACATGAGGCTTCCCAGTAACACAATGGAAACCATTTGTGCAATCCACAAGCTGACATCTCTTCAAGAGTTAACCTTTATTATTGGAAAAGAGATTGGTTATCGTATAAATGAATTGTGCACGCTAAACAATCTCCGACACCTTGCCATTGAAAACATTGAGAATATAGGGGATCATACTGAAGCTAAGAGTGCCAACCTATTAGGGAAGATTAATCTCATGTCGCTCTCCCTGAAATGGACATCAGAGAGCAATCTTATTCACCCTGAGAAAATCATTGATTACCTCCATCCCCCTCTAAGTCTCATGGAATGTTAAGGAAATATTGGACAGCTCACCAAATCATCTCTAAACAGGAAATGTTCTATCTGTTAGAAAGAATCACGCAATTGATATTGCTTTCTAAAGATTGTAAATCCTAGGGTTTAGTCTCTATTTAAACAGCTTGTAACTATGTAATCAAAATTATTACAGAATGAATAAATTGAAATAATTCTCTCACCCAGCGTTTTCATGGTATCAGAGCTATGGAAGCTTCTACCCCTATCATTGAATCAACAACTCCAAATTCCCCTATGAACTCTACTGCTACTCCTCCCAATCCATCCTCTAACTCTATTATTATTCTTACGATTCCCATTTCTACAAAATTAACCAGAACAAACTATCTTGCTTGGAAATCACAAGTCGAGCCTCTTCTCTATGGTTACAACTTACATAACTTTCTCACTGCTTCTCCTCCGCCTCAGCAGATCACTGTCGAAGGCCGGCAGATTGAGAATCCTGAGTTTCACCAATGGCGCCAACAGGATCAAATGTTGCTGGGGTGGCTCCGTTCTTCTCTCTCCGACACCATCCTGTCTCAAGTGGTGTCATGCACATCATCTTCACTTCTCTGGACCAACTTACAACAAACATTCTCGGCCACCTCGCGTGCACGGCTCACTGAACTCAAGCGAAATCTTCAAACCACCTCAAAAGGAAGTTCTAGCTGTACCGATTACCTTTACAAAATGAGGACAATTGCAGACGAACTGTCCTTTATTGGACATCCTGTTTCTGACGATGACATGGCAATCCACATCTTGACCGGTCTTGGACCAGAATATAATGCCTTCGTCACCTCGGCCACCACTCGATCGAGCCAAGAAAACATCCCGCTACTTGAGCTCCAAGCTTTACTTCTCAGCCATGAAAAACTTCTCCAATCCCAGACCGGTGGCGAATCCTCTAATCTGACAGCCCTCTACGCCGCTCCCAACCCTAGAAACTCAAACCAGAACCCAAATTCGAAACCAAATAATAACCCTTACCAGTCTAAACCTTCTGGGTCATCGTCCAGGCCCAGATTTTCCAAACCAAATGGACCACGTTTTAATCCTTCCCCAAGGCCGCAGACTCCCTTACTTCCAACTCCCACTGGACAGTCAGGTGCACCCAATCAAAGACAAGGTCAACATGGTTTTCGCCCTTCTGGTAATCCCTATGCCTCTGAAATTTGTCAAATTTGTTCTAAAAGAGGACATATAGCTAGAGATTGTTGGTATAGGGATGACTTTACCCGGTATGGCTCCTCCTCCACCCAACCACAAGCATATACGGCTCAACCAAACCAAACTTCTTCTCTACTGATTGGTTCATTGATTCCGGGGCCACGCACCATGTCACGAGCGACTTGAACAACCTATCCTCGTACATTCCCTATGATGGCCGCGATTCTCTACACATCGGTAATGGTACCGGTATGGTTATTAAACACATAGGCTCTTCTTCATTTCAATTTCCAAATTGCACAATTCATCTTCGTGAGGTTCTTCATGTGCCTCTATTTACCAAAAACCTTTTAAGTCTCTCTAAACTACTACTGGATAATTCACTAACTCTTGAGTTTTCTTCTAATATTTGCATTATCAAGGATTCCCTCACCAAGACCCATCTCCTCCATGCTAAGCTCAACCACGGTCTCTACTCAATCTCTTCACCACCTCCACTTGCCTCTTCTCAACCACAAGTGTTTCTTGGTGAACGAGTCTCAGCTGATATCTGGCACTCTCGTTTAGGCCATCCATCCTTCTCCACTACTCTTCATGTCTTAAATTCAAATAATTTGCCTTGTTCATCTAAACTTTTATCTATGTGTCACGATTGTAGTGTTGCAAAATGTCACAAACTTCCTTTTAACTCTAGTGTTTCTTCTACTAAAACACCTCTTGAACTTGTGCATTCGGACGTATGGGGTCCGGCCCCCATGTTATCATTTCATGGTTTCCGTTATTATGTGATTTTTGTTGATGATTTCACTCGATTCACGTGGATTTATTTCTTGCACTCTAAAGATGAAGTGGTTGCCACATTTACACGTTTTAAAGCACAAGTCGAGAACTTACTCAATACCAATATAAAAACCTTGCGAACCGACGGTGGTACCGAATACAAGCCCATACCTCGTCTATTTCCCCAACTTGTGCACCAAACTACTTGCCCACACACACCCGAGCAAAACGGTGTTGCCGAGCGCAAGCACCGCCATATCATTGAACTTTCACTTGCAACAATAAACCATGCCTCTCTTCCTTTAAATTTGTGGGATGAAACCTTTGCAAGTATTGTCTATCTTATCAACCGTTTACCTAATGCAAATCATAAATCTTCTCCTTATTCCCTGCTTTTTAACCACCAACCCGACTACACCATGCTCCGCACTCTTGGATGCCAATGCTTTCCTCTTCTCAAACCATATAATAAACACAAGTTACAAAATCGGAGCATACCATGTGTCTTTCTTGGCTACGGTGTTTCACAGAAAGGATACAAATGTCTCCATGTCGAAACAAATCGCATTTTTATTTCAAGGCACGTTCTTTTTGATGAGGGTATTTTTCCCTTCAAGTCCTCTACAGGTCAAACTCGGACACAAGAACCTTCAATTTCAGATTCAACATATTCTTCTTGGCTGCCAATTAATTTAACCGAACCCTCAAGGGCTGCTGCTTCTCAAAATTTAAATCCCATTTCTTCTAGCCCAACTACAAGCCCATATTTAAACTTCACAACACAAAACTCTTCAGCCCATATCGCACCTAATAATCCTTCTCCCTCAGCCCAACTAAACCCTCCCTCTCAAGACCGATCCTCTTACAGCCAGTCAACTTCTCCCACAAATCAACTTAATTCCTGTGCAGTCCAGCAAACCCGATCCATTACTGACTCTGAAATTGAACCTAATCTTGATGTGCTCTCTCATCCTTCTACCAGTTCCACTCTACCTCAGAACCGAAATCAAGTACCTATCTCCTCCTCTCATCATATGATCACCAGAAATAAAGATCACACAAGAAAACTGAGAACCTTCCCTGATCATGTGGCTTTTCTCTCAAACCCTCAAGCCATTAAAGAACCTCTCACCTTTACTCAAGCACAAACCTCTCCTCATTGGCGTGCCGCTATGGCTCAAGAAATTGATGCACTTGCGAAAAATCAAACCTGGACCCTCGTTTCTCCTCCACCAGATCAGAATATAATTGGTTGCAAGTGGGTGTATAAACTCAAGCATCATCCAGATGGTTCGATTGATCGGTTTAAAGCTCGATTAGTCGCCAAAGGTTTCAATCAACAAGAAGGCATTGACTACTTCGAGACGTTCAGTCCGGTCGTCCGTGCCACCACCATTCGCATTGTTCTCTCTTTAGCTCTTACTAATGGGTGGTCTCTTCGCCAATTGGATGTCCAAAATGCCTTCCTTCATGGCCAATTAAAGGAGACAGTATACATGCAGCAACCCCCGGGATTTGTTGATCCTACCTATCCTAACCATGTGTGGCTTCTATCAAAAGCTCTCTACGGGCTAAAACAATCTCCCCGAGCGTGGTTCCAGACCTTGAGTGCCGCTCTCCTAGCCTATGGCTTCCAAGCTTCTCACTATGATCCCTCTCTTTTCGTGCTTCACACTCATGGTCGTACCATAATCTTGTTGGTCTACGTCGATGACATCATCATCACTGGAAGCCACCCTGATTCAGTCACGTCCCTCATTCACCATCTTCAAAACAAGTTTGCAATCAAAGACCTTGGGCCCCTTCACTATTTTCTAGGCATTGAGGTGACCACCACATCTCATGGCTTACATCTCTCACAAGCTTCTTACATCCGCAACCTCCTAGACCGTGTTCACATGATTGATGCCAAGTCTTGCCCCTCTCCAATGATTGCCAATGTTCCCATCTCCAAACATGACGGAGATCCAATGGATGATCCTCATCTCTATCGCTCCGTTGTGGGTGCACTCCAATATGCCACAATCACGAGACCCGACATTGCCTTCTCAGTCAACAAGGCCTCTCAGTTCATGCATAACCCAACCACTTCTCACTGGTCAGCGGTCAAGCGAATCCTACGCTATCTAAAAGGTTCTATTACTCATGGCCTCATGTTCAAACCGGCCAAGTCTCTCACACTTCATGCCTACTGTGATGCTGATTGGGCAGGATGCCCTGATGATCGCCGCTCGACATCTGGTTTCTGCATCTTTTTAGGTCCCAACCTCATTTCTTGGAGTTCAAAAAAGCAGCCGACAGTTTCTCGCTCTAGCACGGAAGCCGAGTATCGAAGCCTCGCGGTCACTAGTGCTGAGCTAATTTGGGTTCAATACATTCTTGCCGAACTTCAAGCCCCTGCCTCATCCAGCCCGACACTATGGTGTGACAACATCGGTGCTACATTTTTGGCTTCCAACCCCATGTTCCATGCACGCACCAAGCATGTCGAATTGGATTTTCATTTTGTACGAGAACGAGTAGCGTCTCAACAACTTCACATCAGCTTCTTATGTTCTAAAGATCAAATTGGAGATGCCATGACCAAAGCGCTTGCTACTCCTCGCTTTCTTTTTCTTCGTGACAAGCTGACAGTGTTTCCTAACCCATCAGCTTGCGGGGGGGATGTTAAGGAAATATTGGACAGCTCACCAAATCATCTCTAAACAGGAAATGTTCTATCTGTTAGAAAGAATCACGCAATTGATATTGCTTTCTAAAGATTGTAAATCCTAGGGTTTAGTCTCTATTTAAACAGCTTGTAACTATGTAATCAAAATTATTACAGAATGAATAAATTGAAATAATTCTCTCACCCAGCGTTTTCATGGAATTGACAATTAACAATTATAATGGCCAAAGATCTCCTAATTGGATGGAGGATTCACCGCCTTTAAACCTATCATCCCTCAACTTACTTAATTGTCCTCTTTGGAAAAACCAATTATTTTCTTGGAAAATGCCATGTTTGAAAATTCTTGATATACGTCATTGTCTAAATATGGACAAGTTACCTGATATGCCACTTTCTCTAATTGAATTTCAAATTAGTAATGTGGGCTTGACTTCTCTTCCAGCTTTGTACCAACATTTTGGTAATAACACTCCTACACCATTATCCCTAAAATCATCACTAAGAGTAGTGGAGATAGAAAGTTGCCCCAACTTAATATCCTTGGATGGATTTCTGGAGCAAGGCAACCTAGATTTGCAAGCCATTGAGAAATTAACCATCAAAGATTGTGAGAGATTGGTACACCTCCCAACTCATGGGTTTGGGAAGTTAACATCCTTGATAAACTTAACTTTAAGAGATAGCCCAAAGCTGGTGGCAATGGATTTTCAGGGTTACCTCCTACTGACAAAACTCCAACAACTTAGCATGGGAAACTGTGGTGAACTTGATTTACCACTACTTGAGTCATCATCTGGTATCACTACTCTCACTAAGCTGGAATTACAAAATGCAAATATTACATCTTTTGCTGCCGCACAAAACTCATTTAGATCTCTTCAATGGTTGTATATTTGGGGGTGTACTATGCTTATCGAATTTTCTTTTCACGAACAGTCACACAGAACCAATCAAGAGAACATCTTTAACTGATTTAAATGTGACAATTGTGAATTGTCCAAACCTAATCAAATTTCCCACTTATCTGCCACTTTCTCAACCTATATTTTCCATTCGTAACGTGGGATTGAGTGCTCTACCCGAATATTATCGAAGTTCTGACTCAAGCGGTGTCCCAACAACATCGTCACTCATAAATGTGCAGATAACAAACTGCCAAAACATAAAAGCTTTGAACGGATTTCTGCAGCAAGACCACATAGATTTTCAGTCTATCAAGGAGATAAAAGTCAGCAATTGCAATAATCTCATACATTTACCAATGGGTGCATTTGGGAAATTTGTATCGCTACAACGATTAATAATAAGTGGTTGCCCAATGCTAACAGTAATTGATAACCATAGCACCCTCCTTCCCATGGCACTCAAGTACCTTACAATTAGAAACTGCGGTAAAGTTGATGAGCCACTGCTGGAATCAGCATCAAGCCTTCCTAAGCTCACTGATCTTGAGATTAATCATTGTGCAAACATTTCTCATATTCCCTACTCAGAAAATGCATTCAGAAATCTCAATGTGCTATCTATCAGGGGATGCAAGAAGCTCCTTGAACATTCATCTAGGGAACAAGCACATGGTGCCAACCAAGGGAGTAGCTTGGCCTCTTTAAAGCTCAAGAAACTTTCCATTGACATGCCCTCTCTCCTTCTCATTGAACCATTGAGAAGCCTAAGATTTGTTAGCTCCCTAGATGTTGACAATTGTTCAGGGATGGAGGTTTTGCTGGAGCAATGGCTTCTGCAAAACACCAATACCCTCACGGTGTTGGATCTCCGGGATGCGAGAACTCTGAATTCATTGCCTTCTATAATGGCAAGGCTCACTGTTCTTGAAGATCTAAAAATCAGGAATGCTAATTTGCTGGAGGAGCTCCCAGAGTTACCTGCTTCTCTAAGGTCATTGGAACTCTGGAAGGCAAGATCTCTGAAGTCATTGCCTACTACAATGGCGAGGCTCACTGTCCTTGAAAAGCTACTAATCAGGAATGCTGATTTGCTGGAGGAGCTCCCAGAGTTACCTGCTTCTCTGAAAAAAAAGACAATTGAAGGCCGTGGTGGCCGATGGCTCTGAACATAGAATACTCTGCTTTCGTAACAGATCCCCAACTCATGGCCGATGGCTCTCGGAGCTAGCTGCTTCTCTGAAAAATAAGTCCATTAAAGGCTGTGGTGGTAGGTGGTTTCTCTGAAACACTATGCTTTCATAACAGAAATAAATGGCATACATGCTATAGGATAATTCTTCAAAATTTACCAACCTCATATTAATAAGGTACATTCTTTTCAAATTTATGAAATCAATTAAAGGCTCTTACATAGATTTGGTTCTTTTTTATCAGTAACGATATTTGTATTTGTGACTCTTCTCATTTAAAACTACAAAAATTTTGTAGGTTTTTTCTACTCGACTGTTGCATATGTGTTATAGCCCAGAGAATGGAGGATTATAATACACACTAAAACTCATGAGATTAAGCACAAGGAAAAAGAATGAACACTTGTATGCCATATATGCAGGTATATATATCTCTTTTTTTTCCAAGCTATCTGTTCTACTTCAATTTTTTTATTTAAATTTCAGATATACTAACACATTTTCAAATTTATAACTCTACCTATGACTAAATGATATAGTCCCCTCCCCTGATTCTGAGCAACACGGCAGACGTTCGCCGGGGACAAGTTGATGCTATCGGAGTCAAAGAATGAGATCTGACGACAATTCAAGGAGAACTGCTAGGTCACGGAGGCCTCGCACTTCATCCACCACATGATCGTTCAAGCCAAGCGATTCCCTTCTGGATCCTTCGGTAAATAATTAATTACCATTTCTCTCTTTCTTCTGTTCTTGGAAGTAATTATAGGGTTTACTTTTACTACTTAGTTTATTTAAGTTTTTGATGTAATTAGTGTAGTTAACTGTGTTGATTATCCTCTCTCTTGTGTAATGTTAGTAGTTCTGATGTCGATTGATCTGATCTGAGTATGGAATTAATTGTACCGGCATCTTCTTTGAGCAATATTTTGGATAAGAGGTTCCATGGAAATAAGTCATCTTGCTCTTTGCTGGTGTATCCCTCCTAGGGGTACCAATGGTAATTTTCATTCTATTTGCGTCTGGTTGCTAAGCAGTTGCTCGATTTAATTTAATCTTTTTACAAATTAGGCACTTCAGATTAATTTTGTTCCTTTTCTTTGATAGTTGAACTTTTTATGCTGGTTTTAACTGTGCATAGGTCGCTCTTTAAATTGGATGAGCTTGGAAAGGAGATTGCTTAAATTCCGTTCCAGCTGCACTGGCACTGGCAGCTGATCCCATTGCCTCTCTTGTTGACACAGCTTTTATTGGTCACATAGGTTTGTGACTGTTCACATAGGTGTAATGGGTCTTTGTATTAGAGACCAAAAATTATTGCAGTTGTTAAAAATTTCAGTTGTCAACATGTCATTGAGAATTTTTGAATTATAGATTTAGTTGCAATCTGAGAAAATAATAAAAGAAGGGTAAAAGTTATCCAACTATTATGGATATGTTGATGCCCAGTATAGAGTTATAATTAATATGATTTTTTTTCTGGAAATTATTAATGCTTAGAATTTCTTGATGAACATGGACAGGTCCAGTAGAGCTAGCAGCTGTAGGAGTGGCTATTGCAGTTTTTAATCAAGTGATAGCGAAATGAAAAATAAATTTCTGGTATGGTACTTCTCTAGGAAGACTACTGATCGATTTATTACGAGTATGGATATGTTGCATTGATGTTAAGAAAATCATTTCTGGTAAGGTACTTCTCTAGCAAGACTACTGATCGATGTTAAGTAATACTAGACCATGTGGTGGGTGAGCCAGGGGCAAAATTGTCCTGGGAAAGCAAAATCATTTGTTCCAAAGAGGACTTTCCTTAGTTTTGATATTTTCTTTTCTTTTGTTTTACTTTACAGATCGGTAAAAGGCAGTTTACACATGTTATATCTAGGCGTCAGTGGTGCTGCAATTGCACTTGTTATATCTCAGTACGTTTGATTTATTCCAACTCTCTCATATATTCTCTTTTGCATTTTGTTCTAGAGGAAGGTATAAATATTTGAGTACTAGGTAAATATTACCTACATGTGATAACTCTTTTTGTTCCTCTAGATATCTGATTTCATTGATCCTTCTCTGGACCTACAGTTCGGTCGAAAGTAGAAATCTAGGCCTCTTATGCTCTAAATGGTACCATGGTTTATTTTTAAATTATTTCTAACTTCTTTTATTTTGCGGAATTGGAAAGAAATGTGCAATCTTTGGCCAAGAATTGTGAGTGCTGCCAATGAGAGAAGAAGATAAGACAAAATTAATGCATATGCAAATAGAAGAGGTGCAGACCGACTCCTCGTAAGTCTCCTGTTTTGCTTGTGTGGTTGAATACGGTTTAGGATAAAAATATGGTGTTATTTCACATATACACTCTACTGTTCAAACTCTTGAAACTTAGATTTTATGTAAAACATGTAAATAAAAACAGAATGAGGATCCCTATGTAAGAATGCCATGGACATGAACTCTGACAAGATTTCTCAACATATGAGAATGCATGGAGTTCAACTCCTCTTGGCTTGCTGCCCTTAAAAAACCAGAAAAATAACACTAAGGTCTAATTGCACTTTTGAACATGAGTTCTGACAGAGAATTGAACCCTCATCCTTTTTTTGGATTTTGATGTGATTTTGATGATGTTCTCTTTGATTTTTGTAAACAAACCCTAGTCCAAACCCTAGAATTGAGTATAGGACAAAGGATAGGCTCTAGGTATGGCACATGACCCTTATACCAACCCTTCAGTGCTATACCAGCCATGGTAGTTATAGAACTCAGCAAGAGATGCAAAGCATTCCCTGCTGGTACAGCATATGTCTCAAAAACAGTCAAAATGAAATAAAAATGGTGAACTTAGCTACAGATCATGGAATCCTTTGATATTGCATACACAGTTAGAACATGATCTGACAAGTGCTCCTGTACCAAATTTTCCATTTTTAGGAAATTTTAATGATTTTAAATCAATTGTTGAATCTCAGCTGACAGAAAATAAAAAAACTGGGTGAAATAGCAAACTGGTATAGGATCTGTCCCTCACAAATCAGAGAATCCAACGTAGCTCCTGACCTTTAAAGAGGGCAATACTTATTGCAATTCGTGATGTTTGCAAACTTGCTGTTAAAGAGCTAACTAGCTGGGTATGTCTCGATTACAAGAAAGAATATTGTAATTTCATTGCTTTTTTTTTTCTTGCACATAGGAATAAACTGAGCAGGATTGTACCATACTTAGCAGTGATGTAATTATACTTCATCTTGCCGAGCTATTAACTCCAAAACAGTGTTTAATTCATAAATTATTAACTGATTTGTTGAGGAAACTTGACACTATTTAAGGCTTAAGGTATCATATACTCTAATAGTTCATATCTTGGCATTATTAACTTACTATCATTAAGTCTCTTTAATTAGAAACATGGTCTAATGAAAATATTTATGCGACTCCAAAATATTCTGTAATAGTTTTCATACTATTATAACTTGCTTCTTTTTGTTACTTTACTCATTCGACAAATTAAGTTTGTTTTCGAACAAAATTATTTTATTATGTTTGATTGGAATAATAACCCAGTGACAGTTATTAAAAATATGGCTCAAAACTGAAAAATTTATGTAATTGAGTTCTTTCCTCAAAACTGGAAAATTTGTTTTGAAAGTGAAAAATCTGTTTCAAGACTGTTTCATATCTTTTATCTTATTTAAATTCTTAGTGCAACTGGTGTAAGGTTAATTTTACAAAAATCTGAACATTTTGGTACTGCTTTTACATATTTTGGTAAATAGGGACTGATCTGATTAATATCTAATAACATCTAGAAATATTGTTACAAAATAAGGGGCATTATTCCAGCATTCTGGACAGTTCTGAATTTAATTTTCCCAACTTCCAGGGTCTTTCCAGTAAAAGTTAAGTGTTGGGGACTGTTAGGACTGAATTCTGGTAAAATTCAGGGACCTTACTGCAAATTTATGTGTTCTGACAGGGTTCAGGGGCTTATTTCTGAGTTGTGAACTGTTATTACTGAATTCTGGTAAAATTCAGGGGCTTTCCTGCAAGTTTCTGCGTTCTGACAGGTTTCAGGGACCTTCATGTGAGGAGAAATCATTTTTGTCACTTTCCAGGAACTGATATACAAATCTCTCTGAAAACTGGGTCCTTTAGGGACTACCCTCTAAAGGAAAGTTCAACTTTTATTAAAACTGGGTCCCTGCTAGGGACTGAAATCTGAAAGAAAAGTTACATTTAAGTCCTTTTCGGGACCTACTTGTGACAGCATGTAAGAATAGTTAGGAAACACTATTTCTAATGGGAATTTCAGAAAATTACTTGTTTTAAACTGTAGAGAGCTTGTATCAGATACATCATCTGACAATTTCATACATTGATCGGTTCCTCTCATATAATTCTATCAGCTTCAGCTTCAATGCTTATTGCTTCGTAAGTGTGAAATTAGTTTGGTTTGTTTCCATATTGTTGTGTTATTTGTTTGGCTGAATAGTGAATATGGTTTAGGAGATATTGACTATTTGTTTGAAATCACACCAATGTGATATAAGTATAGTGTTATTTTATAAATATGATAGTACCTTTTTTTGTGACTTGTGTCTTACTGATGGGGCTTTCTTTTGGTTTATGTTAAATTTGAAAAAATGCTAACTGGAATTACCGGCTTTACGAGCCGAGGTTTGGTAATGTGTCCTTGCTTTCATTGCATCTCTCTTATTTAGACAAATCGATTATTCGTCATGGGACCTATTCTGAATGCATCTGAAGTTTTCAAATATGTGCTGATCAATTTTGCAAGTAAGATCGTTTGAGTAGCTCACTAATTAGATTCATATTTATATTTTCTCTTTGTTACAGTCACCTTGAAAATAATGAGCTTATTGGTTCATTGCCTTTATCCTTGGTCAATTGGACTGGACAGTGCGGCGAGGAGGTGGATCTATGATATCGTTAATGTCTTGGAGAATGTTGGGGTGAGATCTTGATTTCTTGTTCTTATTTCAAACTCTCAATCTCTCTCCTCTCTGGTTGGGATTTGTTTTTTAATGACAACACCTCTCTCAATTCGGTGGTACAACACCTCTCTCAATCCAACCTCTCTTATGTATTTTTTCTTTCAATTCGGCGGTACCAATTTGTCAGACTGTGGTCTGTGGTATTGCAGTTTTCTACGAGGTATAAAACTTACACCTTCATTCATTTTGCATTTGTATTTCAGTTTTCAATTGCAATGCTGGTTTGGTTGGTAGACAACAAAATTCTATTTTGTTGATCAATGATTACTTAGATGCATGTTAACGGTTCCCTTGGGGTGAAAGTTAGGCCTAAAGCCTAAACTCCACAATTGTCAAACATGAGAAACTTCACTTAATTCTAATTTAAAACTCAGGAACTATTATAGAATTCAACCCTTAGGCACATATGAGATATGTTGAATTTTTCACCTACTTTTTTCTATGGTCTATAGTATGCATAAAGCTCTTCTACTCATGAAGGTTTGTTCCTCATCTGATGACATGAAACTTGTTAGTTTATGGGAGACATGCTAATAACTATTTTGTTTCTTTTATGTGTGTCGTAGCATAAGAAGTTCAACAAATCATACTACCCAATTTATCATGTTGCAAAGCTTAGCAAGCTTAGTTTATGGGAGACATGATGCTGTCAATATGAGAAGTACTGCCACCTTACCTTATAATCCTACAAATTTCATTCTTATTTTATACATTTTCTTCTTTTCAGTTCATAAATATCAACTGGTCTTTTAATTTTCTAAATAGTCCAGCTGAAGTCAGGAGGTTGTATGACATAGCAAATGTTCTATCTTCCATGAATCTCATAGTGAAGGTTCTAAAAGATTCTCCTTTTTTATTACAGTAAATCCAATTGCAGAAGCACTTTTAATCTTAAAACTTTATTTGATGATATAATTAGTTAATTTCAAAATTTTGTTGCAGACACGCCATGCCGAAACTAGAAAACCGGCTTTTCGGTGGCTAGGTTTAGAGGGGAGGCGAATTTCAGACACGGGAGCTCCAGTTGCCACAGCTCCATTTGCTAAGCACACAAAAAAAGATCGTTTGGTACCGAGCTAACCAATGTGACATCAAAGAGGCCCAACTTAGGCTCGTTTGCAGACGAGAGCAGGGGCAACGCTGCAGTGTCAGGTGCTGATCTGGCAGAGTGCAACAGGACAGCCTAGCAACTGATATGCCATTTCAAACTGTTTTTGTTAAAAGAGAATATGCCACAGTACAGAAGGGAGGAGAGAGAGAGAATGTTAGTGACTGGGATAAATGGCTACTGCTTTCAAGCCCCAGTACCATAACAAAAGGTTAGTTTGGTCTAATATCGGTTTATTTATATATGATGTGGTTAGCATGTTGGCCAATCAGACCTATCTACATACTATATTATAATACCAACAAATTTTGTGTGATTCAGCCAACCATTGAATGAAAATCATAGCTGCAAGCATAAATGACTGAAGTACCCCTTTCATATCAACTTGACAATCAGTGTGTTCCTACTTCATTCCTAGCGAGCTTTATGATTATTTTTAGAGATTTAAATTAAGCATCACAGGAACACAAGACTCCCCAAACCTCCCTCCCTTTCTTTTATTTTAATCGAATATTTTTGTATGTCTTACATGAGAATACAGGAATACTATTATAGATGAGAAGATTAGTAATCAGGCAACAATCTGCCATATTACTTCATTCCTTTCCTAGCCTATTTCTTTCTATATCTTTTACAAAGCAATAAACATAAATTTGGTAGAATTGATTCGGCTCCAGCTGGTGATTCGGCTCTAGCTGATTGCTTTCAATATTTCGTGCCCACCTTCCATCTTTGTATAGCAGAGATTTCCTGTGGCACTCCAACACTTTAAATTTGGTTTATGGTACATTCTGGTAGAATGCTAAAACTTGATTGAAGCTACTTCTTATACCATCTAACTGACATAATGATCATGCCTGCTGCAAAGCATCTCAAAATGGTAGCTTAACTGTTGCAAAATATGATATACAGTTACCAATTAATATTCTTTGCACATACAACAAAATATAGTAGTGTGATTTGCAAAAAATATGCCTACTTTTAAGTAAAATTTGACGTAAACTGTCAGGAACAAAATATATCTAATCATTTGAATTTTGAATGTTTCTTTTTTCTTACAGCAATGAGTGATCTTTTTGCTCACTTTGTGGACGTTGGAATTCATGGTGGCATTCAACTTCTTTTCTTTAACTGCTCTGCTAAAAGGAAAAAAATGATCTTCTTTTGTGTTTTTTATTTTCTTTTTCTTCTGGTGACATGGTCTTCTTTTATTTGTAATTTGGTAAGTGTGCCAAAAGCTCAGTACTTATAATTAGATTTGTGTTGGCAAAAGCTCTCTATTTATGCATTTTATTTTATATGCTGGGACTTCTGATGGCGTTTCATAAACGTCGGGAAAGACATAATTTTTTTTTTAAATGGAAAGGCATAACTTTTGGCGGTGTTTATGAAATTGTTTCCAACATTTCTTAAAACCCAGGAAAAATCCTATAAAAGCTGGGAAATTGTGTTCTGACCGCGTTTCTGAAGGGCCGGTAAAAATCTATAAACGTCAGAAATATAAATCCAGGCGCGTCCAAACGCCGAGATAACCTAACTTCGGACGGTGTTTCTTAAATGCCGGAAAAATGCTTTTGCTGACTATGATATTTGCGGCACTTGTCTAAACGGCGGGAAACTAAGTAAAGGCGTTTTTTTAGAGTATTTAGTGACATTTTTGAACGCCGGGAAATGTTGTATTTTTTGTACTGAAGTGAAGTGAAATGGAAACCTTCTTTCACGCAATATATAGTTGATATATATCATTAGTTATGTAGCTACTTGCATCGACCCCCCCCCCCCCCTGAAGAAAAATAGTTGATATATATCATTGATGTTTGATGTATTACTGATTTGAATGTTTTTTACTGCTACTGAGCCTCCCAAGTAATAATGAAACTGAAACAATAAATCCGATAAAGCTTAGTTGTTGTAAGTTTTTTGTTTCTTTGTCACTTTTTTATATTTTACAAAAACTTTTTGTACTTGAAATGTTTAACAAAAACTATTTAGAGGCTTTGTGATTAAAAAAATCATAAAAAGGGAATCTTTGCTAAATGCAACATAACTCCAGTAGCTCAATATGCAAAAGAAGAAGACAATAACTCAATTCAAATCATAAGCAGGTCGCTTAATTGCTTTTCCATTCCTTTTTTAATAAAAACCTCTCATTTCATTCACTTGGTATAAATTCAATCAATATCGTTTGAATAATTTTTTATTTGAATTCCCTTTGATTTAAATTATTTAACTTCTAAGAAGTTGCCTACTCTTTTAAGTTTCGTACAAAAATGATCCAATGGTATGACAGGAATGAAGACAAATTTGCAAAAAGACCCTTCTATTATGCGTAGATTAATTGCATCAGATCCCACCATATTATTACTTAGTTCAGGTATCTTGCTGAAAAAATTTTGGGCCATCCTCTAGAATTGTATGCCTGAAATTTCTCTTTAAAGAGTTGTCAATTTATATAAGGTAAAGTATCACACTAATTACAATTCCATTGAAATTCTAACTCAACTCCAACTGTTATTTGATAGAGAGAAATACACTGATATATAAGAACCATAAAACAAAGCTTAATGAGCAAGTTAATTTAAAACATACTTTCACAACCAATAATCAGTTTCCAAAGGCACATGAATTCTAAAGTCCAGAAACACAGACTCAGATAGATGCACTATTTCACCAATCTATTAAGAGTGATTCACACCGAGTAAAATTGCATGTAAACCCAATAACCGAACAATTCAAGACCACCCGAATTATCAAGCTCCTCTCTTTTGTGTGTGCTCAGGTCAAATGTTAAAAGACGTGAAGGTCCCAGGGGCATAAAGAGGACATCTTTATATGGATGAAATGCAAAATTGTGCCTATACTTCATTCGACCACAGTTATAAAAAACATTAAGATGAGGCGAGGGAATCGAATATATTCGATGAAGGCTCAGTTGATACTTCATGGTCCACTCTTGTTGAGTGTAGCTCTTAAGAACCCATATACTAAGTGTTATTTTGTCGCACACAGACATACAATGTAAGAGCCCTTGTGATTGTCCAATTTCAACCAATGTAAGGTTTTTCAAATCTGGCAGACAGATCACTTGAGTGGAGTAGTTGTTTGGATCAATGCTAAAAATTTCATTTCGGTGTGTTAGGCGATGCAACCTTCCATCAAGAAAAGTGCCCTTAGAGTTACGATTTATGAACATATTAGGCACCAATCCTTTCCCATATTTGAACTTGCACTTGCCTTCTTCAAATGAGAAAATGTTAACCCAGGCCAGCATTACATCGTCTTTCCTTAATTTAGTAAAACAGATGAGGTGCAGCTGAGAAGGAGCTCGAGTGTCGAATGCCAGTGAAAAAATTGGAAAAAAATGGTTATTATTTTTTAACGTAGATAGGGGTTCCAAGACAGGCATACTCTGTGTTGCAGGGTTATATACACATATCCCATTGATAAATGGTTCTCTCTTGCTTTGGGCTGAAAGAAGTACAAGTCCATTGCAGCAATCGAGTACCTTCATGCGATTGAGACATGGTAAGGCACTAATTTTCCCATCACCATTCTCCACCTGGTTAGAACCAGAAGACACGTACGAAAAGGAAGCAAAAGAATCACCGCAGGAATAGACATTGTGGAAAAGTCCACGTACAGTTGGTTGCAAGTGCTTGTTGCGGCCAAAGGCTTCGGAGCAGAGGGAGAGCAAGTACTTGCAGACGCTTCTGCAGCGAAAGAAGGACGTAGGTGGCAGGCGAGAGAGGATCTCCACCAGTAACTCCACTGGAAGTGCGTTGATAAGTGATGTGGTCTGTTCGGGTCGGGTTTTCTTGTTTCCCTCGGACAAAACTGAGGTGGCAGTGGTACCTGTGACAGGTTAAATAAATAAATAAAGATGTATCAGAATTTACATTTCTCTTAAGAACATGACAGCTTCAGTGGCTACATACTTGTGTTGATACTTGGAATACAACTTTGTAGAATTTTTGAGACAATAATTGTACAATTGGCAAGATGATATATTATGCCCAGGCACTCGTACTTAACTAGATATCAACACAAATTTAATTGTACTTCTATTATTGACACAAAGAAAGAGTTTAAGAAAGGAACTCTGCAAGTGCCGTCGACACTATTTAAACAAAATAATAAGATCTGTGTTTGCATGAATGGAAGTAAATCAATGTAGCAGAGATTTTACTAATCATCTAAATTGAAAATATTGAAGAAAAAAATATGGTTATTTGTAAGGATGCAACATTCAAGATTGTCAGAATTTCAATTTTCGTCCTTCCTTGAAATACGTTTCAGGAATTTCAATTTTCGCCCTTCCAGGAATTTATTTTAATTAATAAAATCAAACGAAATATAGACAGTGAGGTTTTATCCGAAGGTAAAAGTAAATTCATATAAACAACCATAAATTTTATCTTTAAAAGTAAAAAGGGAAGAATGGGAGCAAAGACTAACCTTTCCTCTTCCTCTTGCGGAGCGTAGAGCTGCGATCGACCCCGTTCTTGATCCCGTTACTGATCCGGTTCCTGATCCGCTCAGATCGTCGAATCGAGATGGTATCCATATCTATGGTGAGCGTTTGGAGGATGAAAGAGAAGGATTAGGGTTTGGGGTTTTAGGGACGGAGAGAGAGAGAGAGGTGTGCGATAGAGAGGGAAGGGAAAACACTTGAAATTGGGAAAAGAGGTTAAAAGGGAAATCGATTAAGTGGAGCGTTGGTACGAGGAGTCCGCATCGTCTGTATTAACTCTAAAGAGCATCTAAGGCATCTCAACGTCTGATTTTAAACAGAGCTAATATGGCTACAACCTATAATTTAGGGCCCTTTAATATTAGTGTAGATCTAGTATGCACAAATTTTAAAACAAATTGGATGGTCTTTATATATTAACTCAAAGGATTCTTTTTTGAGTTAATGCAGAGGATACGAATTCTAGTACGAGATCGTGATCGAGCCGTTTTTTTATTAATAGGAAAAAAAAATATCGACAATGAGGAATAGTTTCGCTAGATTTTGAAAAATAGAAAGAACGTTATGGTTTGTAACGTCGAAGGCACTGTAGTTGGACGTTATAAACCATAACATTCAGTTAATCTGATCGCTAATGATCTCTAAATAACAAAAAAACATTGTAGCTGGAGTTATAGACCATAACGTCCAGCTACAGTGTTTTTTTTTTGCTTCGGTTTGTGATTTTTTTTGAAAAGAAATCTCACTTTTTGCAACACTAATGAAAATGAAAGAGTAACTGAATTTTCACACTGGTGGGTTTAAGATCAACGGTTTTTCTTTTATGCTTTAAATCAAATTTTGGTATATTGATCTTTTGCGAAAAATTCATCTTTCATTCTGCTCATCAAATTTTTGTAGCTTTACAATTCTGATTATATTTTTATTTTTCTTGTGACTATAAAATAATTTTGTGGATTTTAGAGAATTCATTATATTTTCATGAAAACTTTCTTGCGTTATGATTTAGATTGTATTAATTTCAAATATTTCATTTCAGGTTAAGGTTTTTATTTGTTATCAAAGAAAAAAAAAATAAGAGAAAATTTGGCCTATTACTATCAACTTAAGCTTTTTCCGAAAAATATATTTGTTTTTAGTTCGGGCATATTGATATCATGAAGGGAAAAGTGAGGTTTAAAAAAAAAGAATACTGTAGCTGGATGTTATAGACCATAACGTCCAGCTACAATATTTTTTGTTAATTAAAGATCATTAGCGTTCATATTAACTGGACGTTACAAACCATAACGTTCTTTCTATTTTTCAAAATCTAACGAAATTGTTCCTTATTGTCGATATTTTATTTTTGTTTTTCCTATTAATAAAAAAAAGGGTGATCGAGTGATGGACGGCGTATAAATTTTTTTAATATTAATTTATGACAAGAGCCTGTACATATATATCCGCACATTGTAAAGGAGCTTGATGCGTTTGATATATATATATATATAGGAAGAGCCTGTACATATATATCCGCACATTTTAAAGGACCCGGTGCTATGCATGGCATAGAGGGCCTCCGAGCTACGGCTCAATATTTGAGTTTTCAAAATCCTAACGGTCGATCCGAACCGTTCAATATAATCTCCATATGAATATGTACTTGCAGATCAAATTTTATATTTTTTAGAATTTTTTACTATTGTTTTAGATAAGTAGAAAATCACTTGATCTGAATAGCATATTAGCAATTTCCTATATGTATATACGAGGAGGGATCAAGTTACAATAATTTTGAGTTACAACAAAGTTACCGCAACCATTTGAAATTTCAAAATGTAAAAAATGGTTGTGGTAACTTTGTTGTAACTCAAAATTGTTGTAACTTGATCCCTCCTCGTATATATATATATATATATTTTTTTTTTTTTTTTTTGTCAAGGATGGATACTGATATTAGCACAACATAATTTGGTAATGGCACAATATTATTAATTTTTTTAATTTGATAGACTAATTTACTCTTCAATTGCCGCCTCTCAAACATTTTATCATCTTTTCTTAATTATTTTCCAATATTAATTTCCTTAAGAGACAATCCCACATTGGAAACAAATATCTTGTACAGTTAATGCCCCTAGTAGATCAGTTAATTTTTTTAATGGGACATACATATTGTCGTAGCTATCTAAATCCAGATAAGAAGCAATTAGTAAATCTTTTTTACCTTTTCGTAATTTTATTGAAAATTTAAAGTATATCAAGTTTTTTTTTATATAATGACAAACCCGCTTTTTATTTGCAAGTTCATTATATATGATAATTACAAACATCAAAATAATGCACTAAGTATATATTAAAAAAACTTCAACAACAAAACAATCGGTAAGCTAAAAGAAACAAATTAAACCATCTGTAAAAACAAAAGTTTTGTCATAATCAAATAACAAAATATTTTGTTTAAAATTTCCTTTCATTTAATTTCAAGGAATTAAAAAAAATAATCTTTAATTTCTACTCTAGCTGGTGATTTGGGTTTATAATTACTAATTTTATGGGAGAACATACTAAAAGGAATTACAAATAAGCTTGAATTTTTCTCTTATATGCTAAAAACAAATGCGGACAAGTATGAATTTTCTTACTATATTTATTTTTTCAAAAGATTTTAAAAAGATACTTGCTAATTAAAGCAGCAAAATAAATTGAAGGAAAACACATGAGGGCAAAGTTGTCAATTAATTAGATCTTCTGAATTGTGTTGTGCTGATGACAATAATTTTAGTGTCAATATCAGCACCCGTCAAGGATGCATAGGAGTGCAAACGGATCTAATACGGATCGGATAGTGGTAAAATTATATCCGTATCTGCTTTTATTTTTCGCATACGGATACGGATCGGATATTAGATGGATACTGATCAGATATCAGATCTCCATAAATATGTATATAAATATTTTTATAACATACATTAAACTATATATGGTATATATCTACTATTTAGATACGAATAATTAAAATTCAACACCATATCCGTATCTGCACGGATATTTAGATATCGGCTATCAGTATCTAATTTCGGATACAGAACCAGATACTCCAATACGTTTGCACACCTAAAAGAAATCCAATAAAAGAAATAACAAGTGCCAGCCATTCCACAATAATAAAATGTTATTGGATTTTGGATTTTGGATATAATTGAGTCGGATGGTTTTGGGATCCATTGGGAGAGAGTTACTGAGACAAATGAGAACAAATGGAAGTATTAAAATATGTACATTAAATAAAACTGATATGTCTATAATTATTTTGGATTATCATGGTTCTTATCCTCAAAGTGACCTATTATAAGCCGCCTAGGATAAAATTCAACTAGAGAATATCTACCGACAAAAAGAAAATCAAATAATTGTAAATACCGGCCCAACAAGCCCAATAACAGAGAAATGAATCAAGCAATGAATTATCACACATATACAATGCATAATCATTCATTTGTTTTCGTCCTTCACACACTTTTTATTTTGTTATTCACGTTTTTTTGCTGCCTTCTACAAAATTAGCTTAACTACTATAAAATCAAGTGAAAAATAATGAATTGTTTATGATTATTAAGTCTAATTAATTTAAAAATAACATTAGATATTAAAGAAAATCAATTATCTAAGAGGCAGTTTCTTGTATCTCTTTTCACAGTATATTTGTTATTTAATGAAATATAGATCATCATAGGTTAAAAAGATTTATCTCAAAATTTTTTTGAAGGATAATCAAAGTTTGTTTAATTTAAAATTTAGAAGTTTAATTTACAACCAAAATTAGCTTACATTATAACAAAATAATAAATAGTATATTGGATTGCAATATATTTAATAACAATTCAATATTTTTTCCATTGAAATTTATAAAATTAGAACAATAGTTAGAACTTCGTTTACAATGTAACAACTAAAACATTATGCCCAGACCTAGTCCATGCGGTGTGAGGAAGAGCTTCTTACCGGCTTTCTTTCTTTTGTTGATAAAAGCGCGTGTTATCCCACTGGTTTCAGTACAAAATATCAAATGAAACATTACATCTATAAGAAAACATAGAGCTAGCATGCTAAATCTCTAGATCAGACATCATAAAGAACAACTGAAGTCTTACAGAAAACCCTAAACAAAACCCAAGGATCCAAAATTATCAAGAACTAGCCATAGACAAAAAGAACTAGGCTGAAAAGTCACTCTAGTCGAGGATCACCCTCTCGCTCTACCTCTGCCTGAGAAAGAAGGTCATGCACATCAAAAGGAACAATTAGAGATAATTTGAAATAAATTTCATAACCTAATGTCTTACACCAAAAGAATGTCAGAGATATGTTTTTGGCACCAATTATTTTCAAAGGTATTGCAGTGGAGCCCTTAATACATATACAATTCTTCTCAAGCCAAATGGTTCATATTAGGTTTTGCAGTGGAGCCCTTAAAAGATGTGAAAAAACTTAGTATTCATCAACTTCTAAAAACCATTTAACCCTCTCTGTTGCCAGTATTGTTCTTCATCATGATAAATTCGATGGATGAGTAGCAGTCCTTCCAAGCATCTTAAGTTTTAATCATCTATGTTTTAATTTCATCCAATTTCTCAAAATTTTCAATCTGATGTATTAATTGTTGTGGAACCCTCTTTTGTTCTCCTATGAGATTGGCATTCTATCCCCCAAGTATTTCAATCGCCAATTCCTACAGAAGTTATTTATAAAGAAAATTCATTCCACCAAGCTAATTAAGAAGGAAGAGTGGGTTATGATCTGAGGATACTCTAGGAAGAGATATAAGTTTGGAGGAAGCTGCTTACCCGCACACGTGAAATTCCTTTACGGCGGCGAGAGGGGAAGGATGATGATGAGGCAGCAGCACGATTTTTATGTTGTTGTAATATTTTTCCGGCCGCGACCCACACAACAAGCTCTTTGCGACCATCCAGGGTTTTGGAGGCTTTTATTAACTCTCCCACAGTTTTAGGTAAGTAACAAGATATTATAAATTAATTATAATGTCGAATAAAATAATTGAGAACAAAATTAGTAATTAGCTTAGATTGGTATACTAATATTTAACTAACAAAAAATATGTACGTACTATTCTAACATTAATATGTACTATTCTAACAAAATTAGTAATTAACTTAAATTGGTATGACTCCAGCTTGTATGCAACTCTCCAGCTGTATGACTCGGCTATTTTACAAACATCTTTTTACATAAAATAATTTTAATCACAGTTTTAATGGCTGACTTCGCCAAAACTCAGTCAAACTCAGTCAGACTCGGTCAGAATCGGCCTGACTCGGTCTGACTCGGCCTGACTCGGTCTGACTCGGCCTGAAAATCAACTAACTCGGCTGAGTCAAACACTGTTCAACCAAGTTTTGTTGAAAAACTCGCATGGGCGTGAGAATCAGGTAAAAATCGGATCGGACACGGCCGATGCCGAGTTGACTCGGAATCGGCTGATTTTCCAAACCATGTTATATACACAAATTATGATCATGTGGCCACTTATACCAAGCTTATCCATCTTGGAAGTAATCTATTTTGTCTACCATGTGAATACTACTAGTTTATTTTTCTTCCTAGTTTAGTTCAGTACAAGATTGAACTCGAAGAAAATGTGAGCACAAATAAGGTTAACTGAGCTTTGTCAAATTGTCTTGAGCTTTGTCAAATTGTCTTGACGCTCTGTACCATGTCAAGAATCAAATATTGGTGCTACTATTACATGGAATAAAGAAAGGGCAATAAGAATTACAGAACATATTCAACAAGAAAGGTGGCAATAAATATAATAAATATACATTAAAAAAAAAGTAATGTTTGGTGCTTTTCCTTCTATCATTTTCTTTCAGAAAAAAGATTCTTATTTCATGGGTGCTTTGCTATATATGGGTATGCATGCTCTTATTCAGTTCTATTTGTATTGTATCAAATCATGTACTATGAAAGAGTAAATGAAAGCCCTTCTGTTCTAGCTATGAAATGAAGACTTTGATTCATCTCACAAAAACACCCCAATCACCACCAAAATTACAATAATTCCTCTCAAGTAATGCAAAGTCCCACCTTATTCTACAAAACATAGTTACCAAACCATGATATGATAATAACCATTGGAATTGTACTCTTATTTAGTTCTAACAATAATTAATAATTGCACAGTGACAAGCGGTTTCACCTTTACCTAAGAATTGCCCAAGAGCCCCTCAAAGTAAATTGAATTCAAGCTTGAGACTAACCTGATTAATCCTGGCTTCTGGTGTGGATGCGGCAGTCTCTCCAGTGACATGCAACAATTCCTCAGCAGGGTCCACTGGGTTCTCTCCACAGAGAGCTCTATAACACTCAAACATGGGCAATAGATACCCCTCTGACTCATCCATGTATTCAAACAACAGTGAAGCATAGAAATGCGCAAATTCGATCGAATTTGGGGCCAGCTCAGTAGCCCTTTTGGCCGAATCAATAGCAGCCTTTAAATGTCTCTGCTTCACAACCGGGTCGTCCATCATAGTTGTCAGTTGAGAGTGGACCGCACCGTGGACCCGGTGTACCAAAGCCGAGTCTCCGTGCTTGTCCAGTGCATCGCGTATCAACTGAAGGGCTTTGGTGGGGTTGCCACGTCGGAGCTCAGTCAAAGACCGCTCGCACTCTGATTTGATCTCCGCCGTGGGATCGCACGGTGGGGAAGCCGCTGACGGTGACGTGGCAGACATCAGAGAGAGAGAGTGAGGCGAACGGCTAGGGTTTCGCTTCTTATTACTCAAGTGCATGGGAAGAGATGATAAACCCATAAAACCCTCTCTCTCTTCCTCTTGTGAGCATACCAAGCGTAACGGATCCGTATCCTCCCAGGTACCTGATTCAACACAATTGAACCAGACGGCCCAGATTTACATACAGGCGGTGCTTGCTCGGGATGGCAGTATTATTTATGCTTTGAGATTCGTGCCAAGTTAAAAACTAATTGTGGATCGTCCGATTCAATTGTACTCAGTCCGTTAACCTGAGGGGATTTGAATTCCAAGCGTTACTAGCTGTCTTCCATTTGATATAAACAATTATTATCTGCACCTGGTTCATTGTGAGCCGAATAAACAATATGACACTAGTAAGCGGACTTACGGGAGAGTGGTGTGTACTGTGTAGTGCTCACTACAAAATAACAGCGCGCCGTTTGTTTTTTTTTTTTTTTTTTTTTCCAATTTAGTCGGTTCCGTATCCAGACTTGTTGGCTTGTACCAGATTTGCGAATAAAATATTCTTGTAACATTTCTCAATCGAACAATAAATAAAATATATTTTATGAAAAAATTATTCGCAAATAAAATATTTTTTATTAATTATTCATAAAGAAAATACGATTTTTTTTACTTCTTATATTTTTTTAAAAAAAATTGAGATTTTTTTTCTTCCTTATTTATTTTCAAATTATACTCGAATTATTATCTAATTACGAACTTTTGATCCCGTCGAACTAAATCCGAATAATTCATGTCACTGTAGATTCATCAAGTGTCAAGATGTGCAGTGATGGAGAGAATCAATATCACCCTAAGTATCTAAGGTACAAGTGATAAAGCCATACCGTTCTTTTTACATGGAACGAATCTCAAAGCAGCCCTTCCTACGGTCTCCATATTTCTTGTAACCGGAAGCTATTGAAATCCTGTTCAAACAACTGTGTCCATATTTACCGACATTTTTATTAATATCCATAATAGAAATTAATATTTATGCCCAGAATTCTGGGGTTTCACCAAAAATGTCCAAACTAGCCATAAAACGACAGGTTTACTCTCCCCATAAGCTGGTCATTTTATGGCCGGCTTACTCTTTTTTTTTGGACACTATGAAGAGGAAGATAATTGAAATCGAACACTGAAAATTTGAATTTTTTTGTCTAAATTATTTGATAGATTACTTCTTTTGATATATAATTAGCATATTTATACTAAAATACGCTAAATTACTTGAAATTATGTTGAATTACACTATATTAAGTTAAATTACACTAAATTACATTACATTACGCTAAAATACGCTAAATTACATATGAATATGGACGATATCTTCACTGAAAAGGTGAAAAACGATGAAAAAACTTCAAACGGTCATAAAACGGGGCTCGAGTGTCCGACTTCAGCAAATGACCACTTTTCGGAAAGCTTGCGAAAATACACATGCGTCAGTGTTAGTGCCTACGATGTCGGATTTTAAAATTCAGAATTACCAAAAAACTAAGGGAACAGTCTCAAAACTTGAGTTGAAGTTTTCGATTAAGATTTTTATTTCTATTATTCAATCTAAGTAGCTCAGTAAATTAGTTATATAATGAACTTGTAGAATACCAATTTTTACTATTTTCTGAATTTTTTTACTATTTTTTATGATCCATGAAAGATGACACAAAATCGGTTTACTTTAGCGTAATTTTGCGTAGTTTAGCGTAATTTTGCGTAGTTTAGCGTAATTTACCGTATTTCAGCATAATTAGCGAAGTTATTGTAATTTAGCGTAATTTAACGTAATTTAGTGTAATTCAACATAATTTATTGTAATATAGTGTAATTCAACATAATTTCAAGTAATCTAGTGTATTTTAGTATAAATATGCTACTTATAAATCAAAAGAAGTAATCTAACAAATAATTTAAACAAAAAAATTGAATTTTCAGTGTTAGATTTTATTATCTTGCTCTTCATAGTATCTCTAAAAAAAAAAAAAAGGAAAAAAAAAGAGTAAATCGGTCATAAAAAAAATAGCTGGTTTACGTAAGCCGGTCATTTTATGGCCGGTGTGGACATTTTTGGCGAAAGTCGGAAATTATAGACATAAATATTAATTTCTAATTAACTTTGGATATTAATAAAAATGTCGCCCATATTTACTACAAATTTTTTTATTTTTTTTCAAAATTAAAAAAGATGGTTCTCTATGCAAAACCATATCTTGCCAAAGGTTGGCAATGGTGCACTTTCATTCATTTCCACTTTCTCTTTCTCGCTTCTGTCCAACTTCGATCTGAAATTCACAAAATTATCAACACTAATCATTGTATTGAATAGAATTTTAGAAGGGAAAAAACCCCCAAATTATCTTTCCTTCCTCGAAAGAATTAGTTGACTTATATCTGTTTCTATGTCAATAGTGATCAAACTGTATCTTTTTCGTTATAATTTTTCAGATAAAAATACGAATACAAATAGTCTCGGATACAAATACAGATTGGATAGCTCAAATAATTTTTTGAATTCGGATATGAATAAAATCGGATAATATCCGATCCGTTTACAACCCTACCGTCAAGGGGACAAATATCCTCCCCGGTATCGTAAAAGATTTCCTTCACTTTACGGTTTGAGATTAACTCCCAGCCGCTTTGGGATTCTGGCTGACGGAGGGGGCAATATTATTGGGCTTTGAGATTCATGCCAAGTTAAAAAGAACGGTTCAGATCAAGTAATTGTAAAAGATTCTCTATTACGGTACTGGGGGTGATCTGAATTCCCGTCAAGGCATGCAATTTCGATGTACTTACTAAATGCAGGTACCAAGATAACTAAATTTCATGTCACGGGTGTACTGAGTTGTAGTTGTTAATTTTTGTAAGAGAGAAAAGATGTAAGAAAATAATTTATTATTGCAATCTTATTATTGCAATCTTATAAATATTGAAATGTGCTTGGAGACTAAAGTTTACATTTTTGGAATTTTTTACTATTTATTAAGCCACTTTGAAAATCACTGATCCGGTCGTTCAGAAAATTTTATTGTTTTTTACTATTCACAGTGGATCAGCGATTTTCAAAGTGGCTTAATAAATAGTAAAAAAATTCCAAAAAATGTAAAATTTAGTCTCCAAGCACATTTCAATATTTAAGAACATGTTGAAAATTACTAAATTATTGGAATGACTAAATTACTAAATTTTATTGGTTATCATTGGCCAGATGCTGCCGGGGGCAATTCGGTCACACGGTCCAGAAATGACCGAATTTGTTGGAATGACAACCAAAACTTTAAGAAAATTAAAAATTACTAAATTATTGGAATGACAACCAAAACTTTGATCACAATGTAACAAAACAATAAAAATACATAAAATTGCGATATATTTAGTGTACATTCAATTTTTCTGTTTAAATTTATAAAATTGGACTAAAAGTCAAAACTTAGTTTACTATAAACAAAACAATAAAAATGTATATCATATTGATATATGTATAATATATAAACGTTCAATATTTATTTTTTGTTTAAAATTTATAAAATTGGACTAAAAGTAAAAACTTAGTTTACAATATAACAAAACAATAGAAATGTATATCATATTGAGATATGTATAATATATAAACATTCAATATTTTTTCTTTAAAATTTAAGAAATTGGAAAGACAGTCAAAACCTAGCTTACAATATAAAAAAAACAAAAAAAAAATATATCAAATTGATATATTTAGTAAATTCAATATTATTTTGGTTAAAATATATAAAATATAAAAAGACAACCAGAACTTATAATGTGACAAACTGGCATTATACCGTACTGAGATATATTTAGGGGTGGAGTTTTTGTCCAAAGGGCTTAGGACAAAATCTAATTCAAAGTCAGTTGTAAACCATTAGATCAGAGTTATTAGTTTTAAATATGTTGACACAAATCTTAAAGCAAATCAAACAGTAAGGCCAGGATTTGGATAAAATTATGTCCAAAGCCCTTTGGACAAAATTCAATTGCTATATTTAGTATTTCACGGAAAATAAATGGATAAAAAATATTTTGAATAAAAGTTTTCTTAACTTCAGAAAAGTATCACTGAATAATCAAATATTACATCAAGCACAATTTGGTCAATTTTATCTGAGTTAACTTTTTCTTTCAATAATTACTTGGTATATGATTTTCAAATAGCTCAAAAAAGGAAAGACATTTGAAAATAAACAAAGTTCTAAATAATTTTAATGAAATTTATAGAGGGAATATGTTAAAGAACTTTTATTAATAATATATTTGTTTTCTATTTAAAGAATTCGCTTGTGTTATTAATTTGTGAAACTATTTTAAATATTTACTTCTCCAAAAATGTAGACAAATTTTATGTAAAGAAAAAAAAAAGGTCTTAGATCATGAAGGGTTGGTTTGTAAAACAGAGAAATTTAACCTCATACATGTCATCATTTTTGCTTCCTTACATAAGTTTCAACAGTTTAATGAAAATTCTTTCTAATCCTTTTTAAACTTGAAAATAATTTAAAATATTTGCATCCCAACACCCTTTAAATTTTTTTTTCTTTTCACACTCAAGCATGTAGTCGATGGTTATCATTAACACTAAATAAAGTTGCAAAAAAATAAAAGAAAACAAAGACCCAAAATGCAAATCGTCATCTAATTCTATACAAATTAAATAAAATAGGTTTGTCTATACATCATTTTGATTTTTGAACCGGAAATTACTAATATGCTATGCATAGCATAGAGAGCCTCCATGCTACGGCTCAATATTTGAGTTTTTAAAATCCTAACGGTCGATTTGAACGATTCAACATGATCTCCATATGAATATGTACTTGCAAATCAAATTTTACATTTTTTAGAATTTTTTTACTATTTTTTTAGATAAGTAGAAAATCACTTGATCTGAAAATTCTGTACCATTCAGATCAAGTGTTTTTCTACCTATCTAAAGAAATAGTAAAAAAATTCTAAAAAATATAAAATTTGGTTTGCACATACATATTCATATGAAGATCATGTTGAACTCCATTCAGATAGACCGTTAGGATTTTGAAAATTCAAATATTGAGCCGTAGCACGGAGGTCCTCTATGCTATGCATAGCACCGTAGACAACTCCTTTTGAACCTTATGGTTCTACTCTTCAAAGAGGCTGATTATAAACCGTCTAGGACACAATTATAAATAAACTGAGAATAATTGTAAGGGCCAGCCCAAGTAAGTCCAATAATAAAGAAAAGAAACACACAATAGAGTAATTGTCACACTCTTACAATGCATAATCACTCCTTTATTTTCCTCCTTCATGCACTTTTTATTTTTATTTTTCATGTTGTCTGCTGCCTTCTAAGTAACTAGTTTAACTACTATAAAATCAAGGGAGAAAAAATAATCACTTGTGAGATCAAAATAAATTATATTCCAAACTATTTTAAACAATAGTAATATATTTGATCTTTAACAGGAATATGAGCTTATATAATATTTATATATTAGATATTAGAGAAAATCAACTATCTGAGAGGTTTATTTTTGCATATCTTTCATAATATCTTTATTATTTATCAAAAGGTTGCTTATAATATTTTTAATATTTTTCTTGCATTAATTTTTATTTGAGAGGTTGTTTTGGGCATTGTATTAGATACAACTTTCTGAATGAATATTTGAAATATTAATTTCATGGAAAACCATTTTAGAAGATTAGACAAAATTTGTTTCATTTAAAGTTTATAAATTACAACAATATCTCCCTCAAAATTAGCTTGTATTGTAATAAAAATATAAAATAGTATATTAAATTGAGAGATACTTAGTAAATTTAATTTTTTTTGTTTAATATTTATAAAAATTAGAACGATAAAAATTATTAGATTACAATATAACAATAGTAATAAAAGAGATATATGTTGGAAAACGTTCAATGATTTTTTTAATAAATTTATGAATTTATTGGAACGACAACTTAGGCTTACAATATAACAAAACAATAAATGAATATATCAGATTAAGATATATTTAGTACAAATTCATTACTTTTTTAAATTTATGAAATTGGAACGAAAGTCAAAACTTACAATGTAACAAAAACAATAAAAAATGTATATCAGATTGAGATATATGTACAATAAGCCTTCAATATGTTCTTTTTAAATTAATAAAATTGAATGGGCCGTCAAAACTTAGCTAACAATATAACAAAACAATTAAAAAATTTATATCAGATCTAAGATTATCTCTTTAACAACTTTCTGGTTGCAAATCATTGAATAATGATTCTTTACTACATTAATCTTTAATTCTTTCCCTTGAGCACTAAGATATGCCATGTCAGGTTCTGATTCCATTAGACAAAGATGTGGATCTAGCAGAGGGGATATGGCTGACGTTGGTTATACCAGCACTTCAGGATCTAGGAGAATAAACCCCTATGCTGAGATAGGATACTTAATAGTTGTTGGACTGATTTGTAGTCTTTTTGTGTGTTTTTATCAATACTAGTCTTTTCCGATGTCTTGGTGGCTTTTGGTGATGTATTAAGCTATATTTGGTTTGTTTTACTGTATTTTTGTTGATACTGGTATGTACCAGTTTATGTACTTGTTCCTGCTTCAGAGTTGGAGTTGGCCACAATATGACTTTTTTATTTCTAATGAAATCGGTGAGAATCCAACTTTAAAAAAAAATCAATATTACATCAATATTGTTTATTCGTTTAATTTTTTTTATGGAAAATTAGGATCATGCTCTTATTGAGTTATATTATAATTAGAAAGTTACAAGGAGTTTGTAACTACAATGTTTTGGAAAAGAAGCCACAAAAGAGGTTGAGCTAAAGAAAAGAACTAAAAAAAGAACTGACACAAAAAAAAAAAAATGCTAAGCCATCCTAAAAGGTCTTCACAAGCGCATCCTCATTGGTTACAACTTGTTCCTCTGAACTCTTCAATTCTTCGATTTCTCTCATCATCAGATATATATCTCCATTGTACATCAACCTGCTCCAGCAGCTAGCTCCGGTATATCATGCAGAACATCTTCTTTGAATAGTCGCGATGTACATGGCAACCAAATTGTAATTTATGTGCAAAGATGCAGCACTGCTTCTGGATCCCGAACCGGAACCGACCCGGATCAAAACCGGAACCGACCCGGATCCGAACTGGAACCGACCCGGATCCGATTATTTGAATAGGATATGGTTTTAAAAATATAACCGGTTAAATTATGGGTACAGTTACATAACTAATTAATTTAATATCCGACCGTAAATCCGAACCGGAACCGATGCTGTAATGGAAGGATATGGATTGATTAGTTATCTGACCCATAACTGACCCCTACCCGATATCCATATAAATACCCGATAAAATGATAATACCATTTCTTTATAATAATTTATAATAAACACATATATTAATAACTATGAAAAGACAATCTTTGTAGTATTTTTAATTTCTTGAATGAAATTTATTGCTCTTTTCGTACAGATTATTGAAATCAATGTCATGTTCATCTTTTGCCTATAAATTTTTGAAGCTAATTATCATTTATTGATCTCTTTATTTACCTGTATCTACCTTTCTGCACGGATTATTGAAATTTATTGCCTCTCTTCGCTGATTGAAACAAATTGATATTAATATTTTAGTCCTGAATTTCGGAACCATACAATGTAATCACATCTCTAATATTTTACTTTCTAAAATTATCTCACCTTTTCTTCAATATTTTGGAGCAGATTTTAATTTATATTATAATAATATATTATGTGAGATGTTTAAGAAATTATAATTATATTTAAACGTAAAGTGTTTCTCAAATTCTTGTGAGTTGCGATCCGAACCGGATCCGATAATCCATAAATAAGTTATGGGTATATCTACTCGGAACCGAAAGCTGGATCCAAAATATCTACGGGTAGGATAGGTATCGGATCTGGACCGACCCAATTTGAAATAAATAATTATATGGATCGAAATTCGGACCCAAACACTTTTAGGATACGGGTCCAAATTAATAGTATCGGACCGTACCCGACCCGATAGCACCTTAGGCACACTAACACATATCGGTTTACCAGACCCATCCCTTTCTTATGGACATGAAGATATTTCCTTCTTGTTTATATGTTTACTTTCATTTTATGAGATAATGTTGAGTAGAGATCGAATGCAATCTCACATTTTTCTGGTGGATTTAATTTACTTCATTCAGGAATCAAGCACAATTTGGTCAATTTCATTTGAATTAACTTTTGCTTTCAATGGTTTACTTGGTATTTGATTTGTAAATAGCTCAAATGAAAGACATTTAAATCATCATAGTAATTTATAAATACACAAGATGCGTCAAAGTTCATAAATATTTGGTTGCATATATAACGAAGTATAACCTAAACTTTTTAAGTATTTTTTTATTTTGAGTTGGTCAATCTCCATTAACTATTAGAATATACTAGTCAAATTTCTTGTGCATGAACTTTAATTTATGGTCCAATTTTTTTTGCATGTGTGATATGTTTTCTTGAGATGCCGTACAAACAGAAATTTTTAAATTTACCATAACAAAAAGAAAGAAAAAAAAAAACCACAAATTCTGTAGAATTCGAAAACACCACGGACGCAACGTGAGGTTGTGTCCACGGATTGGGTGGCCTCAACTTGAGATTGAGTCCACCAAAGTGCTGAAATCGAGTAGAAACAAATATATTTTTCCACTTTTTGGTGGACTCAACCATATATTGCCGCCACCCTTTTTGTGGACGCAACTAGAGGTTGTGTCCGACTAAATATGTTTTCTTTAATGATAAATATAGAATTTGCCGGACAAATATGTATTTTTTTACACTGTTCTAAATATATACTAGTTATAACAGCGCTATAGTATTTTCGAACCTTAAAAGCTAGCTATACACTTGCTATACTTGTTTACTTCAAGTCTGACTAATTGTACAAGATTTATTTCACATGCATGCCATTGAGTATTTTATCGGAGCAGAGCAATTTCAATCGCTGAGCCTGAGTATGAATCTCAATGTTGTCCCCTTAAAAAATCAACGCCATGCATAAAAAATAAAACTTAACAACCTAAAAATAATAAACGAATTGCAAACCAATATTAAACCGAACTTTAATTTGGTTTACTCATTTAAACAATTAGTGCAAACATTAATTAATAATTAATAATTCAATTTTAACTTGATATTTAGTAATAAAGGGTTCAATATTAATTGACATGAGGCGTGGATTATTCACGCTCTAATCCGAATTCCAAGTTCGGGTGTGACAGGAATTTGCAAAACTTGTTTAAAAAATAGTTAATTTAATTTTTATATTATTTTATGCAATCTACCTTTTCTGTGATGTAAATTCCTGTATTAGGGAGATGCTACAAAAATCACGCTGGTGTTTTAATCCGTTTTTTTATTAATAGGAAAAACAAAAAAAAAAATATCACAATAAGGAATATATAGTTTTGCTAGATTTGAAAAATAGGAAAACGTTATGGTTTGTAACGTCTAGGACACTGTAGCTGGATGTTATGGTCTATAATCCATGTACAGTTAATCTAATTGCTAATGATATCTATTAACAAAAAACACTGTAGCTGGACGTTATGACCATAATGTCCAGCTACAGTGATTTTTTTCTTCGGTTTGTGGATTTTTTGAAAAAAAATACTGTCTGGATGTTGTAGACCATAACCCGAGCTACAATATTTTTTGTTAATTAAGATCATTAGCGATCAGATTAACTGAACGTTATGGTTTATA
>JAJGRW010000430.1:313349-441647 GCA_025461045.1 Carex parvula
AGTTGAAGTTGTTTTTGTTGCTGCCGTTCGTTAATTATTCATTAGAAAATTTTATTTTACAATAAATATTATAAATTGAGTACAATTTTAAACAAAAAATAAGAACATCATTTACCTCTTTTTTTACTTGAACTAATATAGTATTTCTGTTTTGTTATGTCATTAAAAAAATTTGATAATCTTATACTCAATTAATCATCCATTCTATAATATTTGTTTGACAATTTTCAAAAAAAGAAAAAAAAAAAACCTCCAGAATCTTGACGCTTGGATCAGTATAAAAAGGAAGGAGGATTTGTTGGATTTTTTTTAATGGACGATATGAATAAAATTTCGGGTTGTTTCCCCCGGTCCCATTGCTCATATTTTATATAGGGTGTCAAGACAATCTTTTATCTGGGTACGGGTAAGATTTTCTTTACGGGTACGGATAAGATTTTATACGGGTACGGTAAGATTATAAAAATTTCGGGTTGTTTCCCCCAGTCCCATTGCTCATATTTATACGGTACGAGTAAGATTTTTTTTTTCGTAAATTTATCGGGTACGGTACGATAAAGCCTATTTTGTATCCGTTACCCGATTAGGTAATTATAAAAAAATATATATTATATATTTATAAATATTGAAAAGTATAGTTTAATTGATTTACTTGAGCATAGCATGATCAAAAAAAATTTCAATAAAGTACTATACATGTGTGAAATGAATGTAATATATTTTATATTATTTAATAATAATAAAATAATTATTATATTAGTATTACCCGTTATTTATACGCTACCGTTTCGTTATCCAACAACCATAACGGATAAGAATATGGTACAAATAACATAATTTGTAGCAGTTAAGGGTAGAATACAGATAATACTACCAAGTTTTCAAAAAAATAATTTGTAACAGGTACGGATATGAAATGCTTCCACCCGACTCTTACTGTACCCGTTCACACCCCTATATTTATTTTCTCAAGTTAATTCATACTAAACGCACCATTTCAATAAATGGTTCATGGCCGTCTCTTCGGAATTCTCCACTTTATTCTGTTTCTTTATCATTTTGGGCATGTCCATCCTGATTTTTTTATTATTATCTATAATTAAATAAAAATTACAAAAATATTTATGGTTTTTTAGTATTTCCAAAAATGTCCAAATTGTTAGAAATTCTGGTTGCCCATTTTTTTTCAGGGCCGTCAGGAATTATGTCGGTTCTAGAATATTTTATTTTTTATTTTTGGAGAATTGAAGAGTAATTGAATATTATATGAGTAGTAATTGAGACAACAAAGATTGGATGGTGTAAGTGGTTATCATGTGCCCCAAACATGAGAAAGTACCAGGTTCAAACCTCCAGCTTAAATTTTCGGAAAAGGTTCAACATGACAATTTTGAATAATGAACAAGTGCTTGAGATTAATGCATGTTTCAAAATAAAATTGATAAGAGAAAGAGGAGTAAATACATCCAATTAATTTAAAAAGTTAATTAAGATGCACAAATGCACAACAAGCTGCTTCATTGAAAAATTTGGAGTTAGAAAATTATTTTTATTTTTAAGTTTTATTTTTATTTTTTCTATAATAAATTAAGTTGTGTAATATTATGCAAATCTTTTATGAAAATTTACCAACTTTAAAATTTAATATTCGGATTAGTTGATGTCCCTAGTAAAATGTTTGTCATACATAATTAAAAAATATTATAGGCATAAAGAACTATATGGAAACTAATATTCGGATTAGTTGAACTCCACACATATGCACATTATAATTGTTAATTTTACTGCCTTTTGTCATTTCCTGTACACCAACAAAACTTAAAGAGTAACAAAAAATGTCAAACTTAATTAGCGAATGACAACAATAATGAGGTTTTTTGTATAGAAAATAAAAATAGTTTTTTATTTTAATGAAAGAGATTGATGTTAGTTTTTTCTCTTCCAAATTTAGCACTTCATACTACATCTTAAAGTATTTATACTGAATGCTCAAGTTACTTGATTATACTAAATTCACAAACATTTATACTTGGACTCTAAAATATATATTCACCATTTTTTAAGAATTAGTGATTAGATTTTATAAGAGAGGTTGAAATTATAATGAGAACCAAAATAATTATGAGAAAGAAAATTGTATTACAACTTGACTTAAATTATATAGAGTACAATGACTTATTTAACAAATAGATTCTCTGAAAAGATAAACTATCACAAACTAAATTATAAAACTATCCTTCATACTAATAACAAATAGACTTATTTAGAACATTTTCTTTTTTATTGAGCATATCAAATTCTCAGCATGCTAATTAATTCATTCTTGCAACTTCTAAAAAATATATAATTTGAGATAAAACCATTAATGATACACATAACAAGAATAAAAATATTCAAGTTAATTTTTTTTATATTATTAAAAATATAATTTTTAGAATTTAACTTTTTAATAATAAAATTATTTTTATATTTGATTTTTTAAAATATCAATATATCTGAATTCAAGTAAATGTATTTACCAATCAGCTATTCTGACTTAAACGCCAAAAAAATAAAAAAATCTTGAATAATTTAATTCGAGACTATTTTTTTCAATTCATTTCCTTGACTCTCTCCATTTCATCTTAAAAGGGAACCATCCATTTCATTTCGTTGACTTCTAAGGAAAGTGCCAAATTGTCAAGGTGATGCAACTGGAGAAAATGATGGTTCCATTTTTAATTCTTGATATATGAACGGACCTATATTAAGTATTATGTGTTAAGGCAAAATGATATAATTGATACCATTTTATTTTATCAGTGATATACAGTAACATTTTGTCATTTTGAAATAAATATCGATTTTCTGCAAATAAGTATTCTCTTCCAATAAAAAAAGGTAAAATTTCATGTCAAGAAAATAAAACAATATTTTTTTGTGAACAAATGATTTTGAAGAATTTTTTTTCTCAAATATTAATGTAAAAAAATATATTATAAATTTTCCAATGAAGGCGTTTTAGTATGAAATAAAAAAACGTTTTCCTCATGAAGCATAAGAAAACCCTTTATCAGAATTCTTTTGGTTGAAATAGGAGGGTCAATGATATTTTTACCCGTTTATCTGATCCGAACCGTATTAGATAAGACGAGTACGGATAATATTTTTTTATTTCTTTAGTTTATTGAATATGGGTAAGGATAAAGATGTTATTTCGTCAACATAACGGGTAAGAGTACGGATAAAGACTATTTCTTACCCGCTATCATTATTATAATAGTTAAAAATAATACATTATAGTATAATACATATAGATATATATTGATATGATGACCATGAATGATATGATATAGTTTTATGCATGACTAATATATATATATATTTAATAGCACTCTTTTATCTGTTTACTTTATTCGTACCGTATTTCATAAGATGGGTACGAGTAAGGGTTCTTATTTTTATTTAGCTTATTGGGTGTTTTTTTCATTAACATAATAGATAAGAGTGTGAAAATGCTTTCATCCGACCTGTTTTGTGCCTGTTGACACCGTTAGTTGGAAATAAAATTTCAACATAACCGTGTAATTTTTCATATAGTTTTTTCTTAAATTCTAGAAATAAATAATCGGCGTATCTAATTCATTCATTGAGATAATGAACTTTTAATTTGACTAATAATTATTCGAGATGAATAAAAACAAAAGAGAAAAAAAAAATTCAAAGTGTTTGCGTCTTTGTACAAAAAGAGAAAAACACCAAAGGTGAATAAAAAGAAACACAAATTATTTATCAAAACAAAACATGATTGGTAATTAAGATAAAATTTTCATTTATATGCTCATCTTTTTCTCCTTTTATTTCTTTTTATTTTCTTGAATCCTCTACAATGGAAGCTCATAATTACATATGCTAATCTGAATCACTTTGAATTTACTAATGACATATGAATATCTATTATTATAACCTAGTCACTCAAGTTTGATTTGTATTTTGATAGTGATGGAATGATATAATGTACTTTTTATCTAACTATGATCCAAAACATGCTCACATCAAGTTGAACAGATAGAGTTGGTTTCCCACAGAAGCGATTATCAAGTAAAAGAACTGAGTCGTTGATAATTAACTATTCAAAGTAAAACTATATAAATTAACAGAACATCGACAAAGTCCACTATATAAATGATTCTTTATGGGTTCGAAATATTTTGAAAGGGATAAGCTTGGAGACCCAGACAACAATACATAGATTAAGCTTACAGACTGACAACAAGACGAGACTAAGTCAATTCTCCAAATCATTATTTGAATTTCTAGTTTCGTTACTTTAAATTTTCATTTATTTTATTTAAGCTTTATTTTTTCGTGATATATATTTGGATGAAGTTCCAACGAGGACAAGTTAAATACTATGCTATTTTTCTTAAACTTACTGAGAGCGTACAAAATTGTTTGGTGGAAAATGCATGTGCCATATAATCTAGAATAATTATTTGAGTACCTTTACTCTAGTACTTTCAAAATCTCTGCACTCTATTTAGGAGAAATTATGTACTATGATCTACACCAATTATTATTCTAAAAAGATATGATATGGTCCCCACTAATTATTATTCTAAAATCTCTGGAGCAGTCTTTCTCTATGGTCACAACTTATTATATGGTCCTCTTTTCTAGGCCTTACACTCGTCCCGCGTCAACCTTTATAGACATAAATATTTGGAATATAAGATATTAACACTTGAAAAAATAAGATATTAATACTTTGATGCGTAACTTATCATAATCATTCATTTTTCAGTCCCCCAATTGTTCTCGCGTCAACCTTTCTCTAACAAAAATAGTTGACCACATAGGTATAATTACTCCAGTTCATAGGTATAAATTACTTACAGTACTTTCAGACGTCATCTAGTGTCATATGTAAAAAATACTTACAAGTATAGATATAAATACATGCATGACGAGTTATAAATACTTGTGGCGAGCCCAAAAATACGTCATCATGGATCTCATTTGAAAGATAAAATTGCGTAGAAGACTTCATAATTTTAGATTCGCAAAATTACTCACAGATCATCAGAAATATGGACGAGTTTTGTGATAAAATCATTAGTGATACACATAACATTAATAAAAACATTCATGTCATATTTTGTTATATTAGTAAAAATATAATTTTTAGAATATTAATATTCTATAACAAAAATATATTTATATTTATATTTATTATTTATTATTTTGAAAATATCAATATATCTGGATTCAAATAAAGCTACATATAATAGGTGTAATTATCAGTCATGGAGAAAAATGGGATTTTTTTTAAAAACAGTAATTAAAATAATAGAAGTTAAAGAACCAACATGATTATCGGATTTTTTACAAATACAGCAAAAACCGAATAGCCTATTCGGTTAAGGGGGGTTTTTTTTGCTTCACCGAATAGGCTATCGGTTTACTCTATTTTTACAAAACCAAATCCCCGAGCTATATAACTATTCGTGTAACACCCCCTAAACTGAATAGCCAATTCGGTTTAGGGATTTTTTTTATTTTTTATTGTAAACCGAATTGGCTATTCGGTTTTGGGGTTTTTTATTTTATTTTTTTAGTTTAAACCGAATTGGCTATTCGGTTGGGGGATAATTTGTTTGTGGCCAAATTAATTATAATGGCCACTTATCACCCTTCTCTACTAAATCAACTACTATGCTAACTTTCACATTTCTTTTAGTTGGAACTAGCTAATTCAAATTAAAAAATTCTTTTTTTTTACTTTGCCGCTAGGTGACAAAATAAAGACTTATTAAAGTTGATGACACCATATCATACATAATGAATTAATGTAATTTGCGTTGACATCGATCCAAAAAAAGACCTCTCCTCTTTGATATGAACTAGCTAATTCAAATCAAATTTTTTTGGCTTAACCGAAATGCCTATTCGGTGAAGTCAAAAAATCCCTCAAAAAATGTCTTCACCGAATAGGCTATTCGGTTAAGCCAAAAAATTATGCTTCACCGAATAGCTTTCTCGGTTAAGCATATAAAACGGATCTTTTGTGGCAATGTTCCTACAACCCCCACATAACCGACTGCTTAACCGAATTGCCTATTCGGTGAAGTAAAAAAAAACTCTTAACCGAATAAGCTATTCGGTTTTTGCTGTATTTGTAAAAAATCCGGTAATCATGTTGGTTCTTTAACTTTTATTATTTTAATTATTATTTTTAAAAAAAATCTAGAAAAATGTACCTACCAATCAACTATTTCTGTCGTAAACGCCAAAAAAAATATCTCGAATAATTAAATTCGAGAATGTTCCATTGAATTCATTTCCTTGACTCTCTCCATTTCATCTTAAAAAAGGGAACCCTCCATTTCATTTCTTTGACTTCCAAGGCCAAGTGCCAACTTGTCAATTAAGGTGATGCAACGGGAGAAAATGATGGTTCCATTTTAATTCTTGATATATGATGATTCCATCAAATTAATTTCCTTGACTCTCTCCATTTCATCTTAAAAGGGAACCCTCCATTTCTTGCTTTGACTTCCAAGGCAAGTGCCAAATTGTCAAGGTGATGCAACTGGAGAAAATGATGGTTCCAATTTTAATTCTTGATATATGAAGGAACGGGCCTATATTAAGTATTATGTGTTAAGACAAAAAGATATAATTGATACCATTTTATTTTATCAGTGATATACAGTGACCTTTTATTTTGATATAAATATCGATTTTCTGCAAATAAATATTCTGCTTCAATAACAAAATAGTAAAACTTCATGTCAAGAAAATAAAACATTATTTTTTTGTGAACAAATGTTTTTGAAGAAGTGTTTTTCTCAAATATTAATGTTTAAAAAAAGAAATCATAAATTTTCCGATCGATGAAGGCATTTTAGTATGAAATTAAAAAACGTTTTCTTCTTTATCAGAATTCTTTCGGTTGGAATAGGGGTGTCAATGACATTCTTTTACTCGTTTATCTGACTCGAACCGTATTAGATAAGACGGGTATAGATCAAATTTTTGTATTTCTTTAGTTTATCGAATATGGGTAAGGGTAAAGATGTTCTTCCATTAACATAACGGGTACGTAAGAGTACGGATAAAGACTAATTCTTACCCGCTATCATCACGGTAATAATTAAAAATAAAAATTATAATATTATATATATATATATATATATAGAGTAAGGCTACGGTGCTTTGCAAAGTAAACCATCCTCTTTACTTCGGGTTACTTTTTGGATTTTGAAAATTCAAACAACCGATCCGAACCGTTCAACATGTTCTAAACATTGAAATGTGCTTGGAGACCAAATTTTACATTTTTTGGAATTTTTTTGCTATTTATTAAGCCACTTTGAAAATCGCTGATCCGACGGTAAACAGTAAAAAACAGTAAAATTTTCTGGACCACCGGATCAGAAACTTTCAAAGTGGCTTAATAAATAGTAAAAAAATTCCAAAAAATGTAAAATTTGGTCTCCAAGCACATTTCAATGTTTAGAACATATTGAACGGTTCGGATCGGTTGTTTGGATTTTCAAAATAAAAAAAGTAGCCCGAAGTAAACGGGGCCGTTTACTTTGCAAAGCACCGTAGCCTTACTCATATATTAATATGGTGACCATGAATGATATGATATAGTTTTATTCATGACTAATATATATCTAGTCAATAGCACTCTTTTTATCCGTTTACCTGATTCATACCGTATTCGATAAGATGGATACAAAGTAGGGTTTAATATTTATTTAGCTTATGGGGTGGTTTTCTTTTTCATTAACATAATAGGTAAGAGTACGAAAGTACTTTCAATCGATCTATTTTGTACCCGTTGACACCGTTAATTAGTTGGAATTAAAATTTCAACATAACCGTCTAACTTTTCATATATATTTTTCTTAAATTAATTCTAGAAATAAAATAATCGGCACTAACCGCTTCTTGACAGTTGGAAATTAACATTGATTGGTTAATTTTTCTGAATGATTTTCATCAAGTTGAACAGGTGGCTGGTTTCCCATAGAAGCGATTACTAAGTCAAAGAACTCAGTCGTTGATAATTAACTGTTCAAATTAAAACTATATAAATTAACATAACATCGTCAAAGTCCACTATATAAATGATTCTTTTTGGGTTCGAAATATTTTCAAAGGATAAACTTGGAGACCCAGACAACAATACATGGATAAGCTTATAGACTCTGACAACAAGACGAGACTAAGTCAATTCTCCAAATCACTATTTGAATTTGTAGTTTTGTTACTTTAAATTTTCATTTATTTTCTTTAAGCTTATTTTTTCGTGATATATATTTTGGATGAAGTTCCAACAAGGACAAGTTAAATACTATGCTATTTTTCTTAAATTTACTGAGAGCGTACAAAATTGTTTGGTGGAAAGTGCAGGAATTTTGACGATAATTGATAGTGGAAAATACATGTATCATATAATTTAGAATAATTATTTAAGTACTCTCACTTCAGCACTTAAAATTCCCGCACCTTATTTAGAGAAATTATATACTATGGTTCCCACTAATTTATTATTCTAAAAAGATATGATATATATGGTCTCCACTAATTATTATTCTAAAATCTCTGCAGCACTCTTCCTCTATAGTCACCACTAATTATTGGTGACCACTAATTACATAATCCACCTTTCATAGTCCCACACTCGTCACCGCATTAATCTTTATAGATATAAATACTTGGAAGATAAGATATTAACACTTAAAAAATAAAATATTAATACTTTAATGCGTAACTTGTTATAATCATTCATTTTTCAGTCCTCAATAGTCATCGCGTCAACCTTCCTCTACATAAAATAGTTGACCAAATAGATATATATACTTCAGTTTATAGGTATAAATACTTGCAGTACTTAATATTAATACTTTCATACATTATCCAGTGACATATGTAAAAAATACTTACAAGTATGATATAAATTTTTGCACGACGAGTTATAAATACTTGTGTGACGACGAGCCCGAAAGTACGTAATCATGAATCTAATTTGAAAGAGAAAATTGCGTAAAATACGTTCGTGATTTTAGATTTGCAAAATTTCTCACAAATCGTCAGATATATCGACGAGATTGAACAGAGAAAACAATCCACCTTTAAAAACGTGTATGGTTCCCACATGTAGTTTTAGTGGTCGCTCACAGGTATTTATGGTGCGGGTACGTTGGAAAATTTGGTTGGAGAGACAATTATATACGTAAAAATTATTTATCTCATAAGTATAAATATTTGTGTGTAGGTATAAATACTTCATTGCATAGTTATTAAAACTTTAAAAAAAAATTAATTGCTGGAGTTTTGCGGTCTCCAGGTAGTTATGATAATTGTAGTAAGGATATAGTACGGATACTGTACGCGAATAGCTCCCTATAATCTAATAAGATTTTGCTATGTATTATTTGATGGCGACAGTTTTTTTTTTCTTTTAAAGTCGGCAGGCCAATAGCCTACCAAAAGATTTCATTAAAGAAGAAAATTATTTACACGTTGATGGCGATAATTGGGAGATATTCACAAGACTTGGCAAATAGACTTTCCGTTAGCCTTGCTCAAGAGAATTAATTGAACACCTATTGTTCTACGTATATCTTCGATTATTTTTTATGCCCCTGCATATATATTAAATTAGTATATTTCTCTATATAAATGATCTAAACTCCTTGGACCTTACAACATACACACAAACAAACTATATTTTGCAATTAATACAACATTATGTTAGGCGACAAAGTGGTAGCGCTAGCTTTTGCAGTTGTGATGGCTCTTGCCATGACAAACACAAGCTTAGCACAAAACTCTCCTCAAGACTATGTTAATGCTCACAACAGGGCACGCTCGGCTGTTCGTGTTCCCCCCGTTCATTGGGATTGGACAGTTTATCAATATGCGCAACGTTATGCCAATAAAAGAAAAGGTGATTGTCGACTTATTTATTCCGGAGGACAATATGGTGAAAATCTTTCCTGGGGCCGTGGTAAGGATTATTCTGGTGTAGATGCAGTTAATAGTTGGGTGTCTGGCCATGGTAAGGAGTATACACAGGTTGTTTGGCGTACCACCACTAAAATAGGATGTGCTAGGGTGGTGTGTGATAAAAACGGTGGTATATTCATCATATGTAATTATTGGCCTGGTGCTAACTAATTAGGCCAGCGCCCTTACTAAAAGGGTTGGTATTACTTTGAAATTTGTGGTATTTTAAGTACTCATACGGCCCAATTAAGTACAATCCATATGACATGGCTTATTGTATGATTGATATTATATAACAAATAAGGGCCGTTTATCCCTATCGTTATATTGATGTTGATGTGCTTCTTGATGTTGAATGTAATATATTTATGTTGAATGAAATAAAATTGTGCTTTGTATTTTGCATTATTGAAGATTTGATATGAGAACCAACTTTTGGTCTAGTGGCAAAGATAATGTTTTCTGTGTGAGAGATTGCAGGTTCGAAACCCGAAAAAAGCAATCCAACTTTTAACAAATAAGTATGTTTTCATGATCTTTTGACGAACTAGAAACTGCAACAAAATTTCGATTACATCATTCTTTAATAAAAAGAAATCACGGCATGATGAGATGGTGCTTTTAATTTTTGAAAATTTTATGGCATGATTATATTAATTAATGAAAAATTAAAGGAATCATGACATGACATTGCTATTATTTCTTACGAAATTATTAAGGGAAATATAACATTGGCGTAATTCCTTTTAATTCATGGAAAAATTATACAATCATACTCTGAAATTACAAAAAAATACTCAGATTAATAAAAATAAAAACAACGGCAGCTTGGTCGCCCATTATCCAAATATTTGTGCTTGAATACGACCTAAATGTTGTGATAATTAATTGCGAGTCTTATATTTGCTGTCGCCCGGCTTTCATTTAATTTCCTCAGTCAATTAGCCCAAAAATTGCTTTTAAAAATTATATTCATCCAAAATTGTCTTCTTTTCTCAATTATCCTTATTTCTGGATTTCTAAAAAGATATAGCTTATTTCTTCGGACCAACATAAACTGAATTTAGGACCTCAATACTATTAAAACCCCGTTTTTTTTATTAATAGGAAAAACAAAAAAAATATCGATAATGAGGAACAGTTTCGCTAGATTTTGAAAAATAGAAAGAACGTTATGGTTTGTAACGTCCAGGACACTGTAGCTGGACGTTATAAACCATAACGTTCAGTTAATCTGATCGCTAATGATCTCTAATTAACAAAAAATATTGTAGCTCGGCGTTATGGTCTACAACATCCAGCTACAGTATTTTTTTTCAAAAAATCCACAAACCGAAGAAAAAAATCACTGTAGCTGGACATTATGGTCTATAACGTCCAGCTACAGTGTTTTTTGTTAATTAGATATCATTAGCAATTAGATTAACTGTACATGGATTATAGACCATAACATCCAGCTACAGTGTCCTAGACGTTACAAACCATAACGTTTTTCCTATTTTTCAAAATCTAGCAAAACTATATATTCCTTATTGTTGATATTTTTTTTTTGTTTTTCCTATTAATAAAAAAACGGATTAAAACCACCAGCGTGATTTTTGTAGCATCTCCCTAATACAAGGAATTTACATCACAGAAAAGGTAGATTGCATAAAATAATATAAAAATTAAATTAACTATTTTTTTAAACAAGTTATGCAAATTCCTGTCACACCCCGAACTTGGAATTCGGATTAGAGCGTGAATAATCCCCGCCTCATGTCAATTAATATTGAACCCTTTATTACATAAATTATCAAGTTAAATTGAATTATTAATTATTAATTAATGTTTGCACTAATTTGTTTAAATTGAGTAAACCAAATTAAAGTTCGGTTTAGAATATTGGTTTGTAATTCAGTTTATTATATTATTAGGTTGGTTTAAGTTTTTTTTTTTTATGCATGGCGTTGATTTTTAAGAAGGGACAACATTGATTGCTCTGCTCCGATAAAAATACTCTATGGCATGCATGTGAAATAAATCTTGTACAATTAGTCAGAACTTGAAGTAACAACTATAGCAAGCGCTATAGCTTTTAAGGTTCAAAAATACTATAGCACTATTATAACTAGCTATATATTTAGAACAGTACTGTAAAAAATACATATTTGTACGGCCGAAATTCTTATATTTATCATTAAAGAAATACATATTTAGTACAGACACAACCTCTAGTTGTGTCCATAAAAAGGGTGGCGGCAATATATGGTTGAGTGCACCAAAAAGTGGAGAAATGTATTAGTTCCTACTCGATTTCAGCACTTTTGGTGGACTCAATCTGAAGTTGAGGCCACCCAATCCGTGGATGCAATCTCACGTTGCGTCTGTGGTGTTTTTCGAATTCTACAGAATTTGTGGTTTTTCTTTTTTTTTTTCTTTTTGTTATGGTAAATTTAAAAATTTCTGTTTGTACGGCATCTCAAGAAAACATATACACACATGCAAAAAAATTGGACCATAAATTAAAGTTCATGCACAAGAAATTTGACTAGTATAATCTAATAGTTAATTGGAGATTGACCAACTCAAAATAAAAAAATACTTAAAAAGTTTAGGTTATAATTCGTTATATATGCAACCAAATATTTATGAACTTTTGACGCATCTTGTGATATTTATAAATTACTATGATTGATTTTAAATGTCTTTCATTTGAGCTATTTACAAATCAAATACCAAGTAAACCATTGAAAGCAAAAGTTAATTCAAATGAAATTGACCAAATTGTGCTTGATTCCTTGAATGAAGTAAATTAAATCCACCAGAAAAATGTGAGATTGCATTCGATCTCTACTCAACATTATCTCATAAAATGAGAAGTAAACATATAAACAAGAAGGAAATATCTTCATGTCCATAAGAAAGGGATGGTGTCTGGTAAACCGATATGTGTTATGTGTGCCTAGAGGTGCTATCGGGTCGGGTACGGTCCGGATACTATTATATTTGGACCCGTATCCTAAAAGTGTTTGGGTCCGAATTTCGATCCATATAATTATTTATTTCAAATTGGGTCGGGTCCAGATCCGGATACCTATCTACCCGTAGATATTTTGGGTCCAGTCTTTCGGTTCCGAGTAGATATATACCCATAACTTATTTATGGATTATCGGATCCGGTTCGGATCGCAACTCACAAGAATTTGAGAAACACTTTATGTTTAAATATAATTATAATTTCTTAAACATCTCACATAATATATTATTATAATATAAATTAAAACCTGCTCCAAAATATTGAAGAAAAAGGTGAGATAATTTTAGAAAGTAAAATATTAGAGATGGTGATTACATTGTATGGTTCCAAAAATTCAGGACTAAAATATTAATATCAATTTGTTTCAATCAGCGAAGAGAGCAATAAATTTCAATAATCCGTGCAGAAAGGTAGATACATGGTAAATAAAGAGATCAATAAAGGAATTAATTAGCTTCAAAAATTTATAGGCAAAAGATGAACATGACATTTGATTTCAATAATCTGTACGAAGAGAGCAATAAATTTCAATCAATAAATTAAAAAATACTACAAATGATTATCTTTTCATAGTTATTAATATATGTGTTTATATTAAATGATTATAAAGAAATGGTATTATCATTTTATCGGGTATTTATATGGATATCGGGTAGGGTTCGGTTATGGGTCAGATAACTAAATCAAATCCATATCCTATTCATTACAGTATCGGTTCCGGTTCAAATTCAAATCGGATATTAAATTATTAATTTTGTAACTGTATTCATAATTTAACCGGTTATATTTTTTAAACCATATCATATTCAAATTAATCGGATCCGGGTCGGTTCCAGTTCGGATCCGGGTCGGTTCCGGTTTTGATCCGGGTCGGTTCCGGTTCGGATCCAGAATCAGTGCTGCATCTTTGCACATAAATTACAAATTTGGTTGCCATGTACATCGCGACTATTCAAAGAAGATGTTCTGCATGATATACCGGAGCTAGCTGCTGGAGCAGGTTGATGTACAATGGAGATATATATATGATGATGAGAGAAATCGAAGAATTGAAGAGTTCAGAGGAACAAGTTGTAACCAATGAGGATGCGCTTGTGAAGACTTTTTAGGATGGCTTAGCATTTTTTTTTTTTTTTGTGTCATTCTTTTTTTAGTTCTTTTCTTTAGCTCAACTCTTTTGTGCTTCTTTTCCAAAACATTGTAGTTACAAACTCCTTGTAACTTTCTAATTATAATATAACTCAATAAGAGCATGATCCTAATTTTCCATAAAAAAAAATTAAACGAATAAACAATATTGATGTAATATTGATTTTTTTTTAAAGTTGGATTTCTCACCGATTTCATTAGAAATAAAAAAGTCATATTGTGGCCAACTCCAACTCTGAAGCAGGAACAAGTACATAAACTGGTACATACCAGTATCAACAAAAATACAGTAAAACAAACCAAATATAGCTTAATACATCACCAAAAGCCACCAAGACATCGGAAAGACTAGTATTGATAAAAACACACAAAAAGACTACAAATCAGTCCAACAACTATTAAGTATCCTATCTCAAGCATAGGGGTTTATTCTCCTAGATCCTGAAGTGCTGGTATAACCCAACGTCAGCCATATCCCCCTCTGCTAGATCCACCTCTTTGTCTAATGGAATCAGAACCTGACATGGCATATCTTAGTGCTCAAGGGAAGAATTAAAGATTAATGTAGTAAAGAATCATTATTCAATGATTTGCACCAGAAAGTTGTTAAAGAGATAATCTTAGATCTGATATAAATTTTTAATTGTTTTGTTATATTGTTAGCTAAGTTTTGACGGCCCATTCAATTTTATTAATTTTAAAAAGAAACATATTGAAGGCTTATTGTACATATATCTCAATCTGATATACATTTTTATTGTTTTTGTTACATTGTAAAGTTTTGACTTTCGTTCCAATTTCATAAATTTAAAAAAGTAATGAATTTGTACTAAATATATCTTAATCTGATATATTCATTTATTGTTTTGTTATATTGTAAGCTAAGTTGTCGTTCCAATAAATTCATAAATTTATTAAAAAAATCATTGAACGTTTCCAACATATATCTCTTTTATTATATTGTTATATTGTAATCTAATAATTTTTATCGTTCTAATTTTTATAAATATTAAACAAAAAAAATTAAATTTACTAAGTATCTCTCAATTTAATATACTATTTTATTATTTTATTACAATACAAGCTAATTTTGAGGGAGATATTGTTGTAAATTTATAAACTTTAAATGAAACAAATTTTGTCTATCTTCTAAAATGGTTTTCCATGAAATTAATATTTCAAATATTCATTCAGAAAGTTGTATCTAATACAATGCCCAAAACAACCTCTCAAATAAAAATTAATGCAAGAAAAATATTAAAAATATATAAGCAACATTTTGATAAATAATAAAGATATTATGAAAAGATATGCAAAATAAAACCTCTCAGATAGTTGATTTTCTCTAATATCTAATATATAAATATTATATAAGCTCATATTCTGTTAAAGATCAAATATATTACTATTGTTTAAAATAGTTTGGAATATAATTTATTTTGATCTCACAAGTGATTATTTTTTCTCCCTTGATTTTATAGTAGTTAAACTAGTTACTTAGAAGGCAGCAGACAACATGAAAAAATAAAAATAAAAAGTGCATGAAGGAGGAAAATAAAGGAGTGATTATGCATTGTAAGAGTGTGACAATTACTCTATTGTGTGTTTCTTTTCTTTATTATTGGACTTACTTGGGCTGGCCCTTACAATTATTCTCATTTTATTTATAATTGTGTCCTAGACGGTTTATAATCAGCCTCTTTGAAGAGTAGAACCATAAGGTTCAAAAGGAGTTGTCTACGGTGCTATGCATAGCATAGAGGACCTCCGTGCTACGGCTCAATATTTGAATTTTCAAAATCCTAACAGTCTATCTGAATGGAGTTCAACATGATCTTCATATGAATATGTATGTGCAAACCAAATTTTATATTTTTTAGAATTTTTTTACTATTTCTTTAGATAGGTAGAAAAACACTTGATCTGAATGGTACAGAATTTTCAGATCAAGTGATTTTCTACTTATCTAAAAAAATAGTAAAAAAATTCTAAAAAATGTAAAATTTGATTTGCAAGTACATATTCATATGGAGATCATGTTGAATCGTTCAAATCGACCGTTAGGATTTTAAAAACTCAAATATTGAGCCGTAGCATGGAGGCTCTCTATGCTATGCATAGCATATTAGTAATTTCCGGTTCAAAAATCAAAATGATGTATAGACAAACCTATTTTATTTAATTTGTATAGAATTAGATGACGATTTGCATTTTGGGTCTTTGTTTTCTTTTATTTTTTTGCAACTTTATTTAGTGTTAATGATAACCATCGACTACATGCTTGAGTGTGAAAAAGAAAAAAAAATTTAAAGGGTGTTGGGATGCAAATATTTTAAATTATTTTCAAGTTTAAAAAGGATTAGAAAGAATTTTCATTAAACTGTTGAAACTTATGTAAGGAAGCAAAAATGATGACATGTATGAGGTTAAATTTCTCTGTTTTACAAACCAACCCTTCATGATCTAAGACCTTTTTTTTTTCCTTTACATAAAATTTGTCTACATTTTTGGAGAAGTAAATATTTAAAATAGTTTCACAAATTAATAACACAAGCGAATTCTTTAAATAGAAAACAAATATATTATTAATAAAAGTTCTTTAACATATTCCCTCTATAAATTCATTAAAATTATTTAGAACTTTGTTTATTTTCAAATGTCTTTCCTTTTTTGAGCTATTTGAAAATCATATACCAAGTAATTATTGAAAGAAAAAGTTAACTCAGATAAAATTGACCAAATTGTGCTTGATGTAATATTTGATTATTCAGTGATACTTTTCTGAAGTTAAGAAACTTTTATTCAAAATATTTTTTATCCATTTATTTTCCGTGAAATACTAAATATAGCAATTGAATTTTGTCCAAGGGCTTTGGACATAATTTTATCCAAATCCTGGCCTTACTGTTTGATTTGCTTTAAGATTTGTGTCAACATATTTAAAACTAATAACTCTGATCTAATGGTTTACAACTGACTTTGAATTAGATTTTGTCCTAAGCCCTTTGGACAAAAACTCCACCCCTAAATATATCTCAGTACGGTATAATGCCAGTTTGTCACATTATAAGTTCTGGTTGTCTTTTTATATTTTATATATTTTAACCAAAATAATATTGAATTTACTAAATATATCAATTTGATATATTTTTTTTTTGTTTTTTTATATTGTAAGCTAGGTTTTGACTGTCTTTCCAATTTCTTAAATTTTAAAGAAAAAATATTGAATGTTTATATATTATACATATCTCAATATGATATACATTTCTATTGTTTTGTTATATTGTAAACTAAGTTTTTACTTTTAGTCCAATTTTATAAATTTTAAACAAAAAATAAATATTGAACGTTTATATATTATACATATATCAATATGATATACATTTTTATTGTTTTGTTATATAGTAAACTAAGTTTTGACTTTTAGTCCAATTTTATAAATTTAAACAGAAAAATTGAATGTACACTAAATATATCGCAATTTTATGTATTTTTTATTGTTTTGTTACATTGTGATCAAAGTTTTGGTTGTCATTCCAATAATTTAGTAATTTTTAATTTTCTTAAAGTTTTGGTTGTCATTCCAACAAATTCGGTCATTTCTGGACCGTGTGACCGAATTGCCCCCGGCAGCATCTGGCCAATGACAACCAATAAAATTTAGTAATTTAGTCATTCCAATAATTTAGTAATTTTCAACATGTTCTTAAATATTGAAATGTGCTTGGAGACTAAATTTTACATTTTTTGGAATTTTTTTACTATTTATTAAGCCACTTTGAAAATCGCTGATCCACTGTGAACAGTAAAAAACAATAAAATTTTCTGAACGACCGGATCAGCGATTTTCAAAGTGGCTTAATAAATAGTAAAAAATTCCAAAAAATGTAAACTTTAGTCTCCAAGCACATTTCAATATTTATAACATGTTGAACGGTTCGGATCGGTTGTTTGGAATGAAAATATGAACGTGAAGTAAAAATGACCTCTTACTTCACAACTCACCAGAGCCCAGCTATATATATATATATACATATATATATATACATATATATATATACATATATATATATCATTATATGGTATACTATTTATTTTTTTACATTGTAATTTAGTTCAGCAATTGTTCTAATTTTATAAATATTAAACTAAAAAATTACATAATTTTACTAAATTAATATATTTCAATCCAATATACTATGTTTTTTTTTAAAATATAATCTAATTTTGTTAAATGAAATAAATTTCAGTTATATTCTAAAATTGCTTTTCAACGAATTCTTACACCATGCATAGAACCTAAACTCTATCCCTTCAATTAAAATGCTGAAAATAATCTCTTAACTAGAAATGAATGTAAGAGAAAAATATATCTAACAGCCCCACCTTTCGTTCAATAATAAATAAAATATGAAAAGATATGCAGAAAACAATCTCTCAAATAATTGATTTTCTCTAATATCTGATTTCTAAATATATGAGTTCATATTTCATAAATAACAAATATACTACTAATTTTTAAATTAATTTGGAGTATAATATTTTTTAAGTTCACAAGCAATTCATTCTTTGTCAATTATTTTTTGAGGAGGGCTCAAATGCCCCATTGTCTCATGCCCCAATCGTACCCCAATATTTTTATCTTCGATTTTAAAGTTCAAACAAAAGATCTAAACCACTCAGCATGATATTCACGTTAAAATGTTCGTAGATATTAAATTTTATATTTTTTGAAAAAAAAATTTATTATTTTTAAGATAGGTACAGAATCACTGCTTTTAGATGGTCCACAATTTCCTGAAAAACAGTGATTTTGTATCTATCTTAAAAAAAGTTAAAAAATTTCAAAAAATATAAACTTTGATCTCTAAGCATATTTTAACGTGGATATATATCATATTGGGCGGTTCAGATCTTCTATTTGGACTTTGAATTCAAAGATAAAGACGTTGGACTATCATTGGAGCATGAAGCAATGGGGCATTTGAGCCCTCCTCTTATTTTTTATAGTATCTGAGCTAGTTATTTATAAGGCACAAATAAACATGAAAAACAAAATAATAAATGCGTGAAGGACCAAAACAAATAATTGCAATTTTACCTCTTGATTGAAAGTTTGACTCTGCCTCTCATCATTGTCCCATTTTAAAAAAAAAAAATATGAAGAAGATTGCAATTGTAGTAAGTCAAATTGCTCACGTTACAATAGCAATCAACCATTACGTCGTTGGGGTCAATTTTGTCATTTCAAACAGAATTGCGGATAAAACTGAGATTATTGATATGAGATTGTAATTGTGACCATTTTTCAGGAACGAAATCCGAATTCAAGATAGAGCGAGTTGAACAAATAAGTATTTTATAATTTTATTTTATAAAATAGACTAATTAATAATATTATTTTCTGTAGAAATTAAAATTACTAATGGACAAAATTAATTTTTTCACATTTATATGGGCAATGGGGTGCTCAAAACCACTTTCCCATATGTGTAGGACACGTCCTATATAAAAATGAAATGAAAACAACAGTACAAAATAGTTTAGGATTTAACGAATTTACTAAAATAGTAAAACAATAATTTGGGAAGGAAATCTCCAATTTTCATAAAATCTGACAAAAAGTTAGTTTCTAGAAACAGAAAACCTTACAAAAAATGCAGACAAATAGATATATTGTCAATTAATACAAAAAAACAAATAACTACTACTAGCTTATTCGAAAAAAAAGCTAATGAGATCAAATAAAAACACATAAAACCTAAGTAAATGGGTTATTTTCAATCTCAACTATCATTCGCTGCTGGATACTACTGTGTTCAACCTCCTTACATCTAGTGGTGTAAGCATGCATCTCATCTCCTCCAGCGATGTAGGTATGACCTTCCATCTCATCCAGTTTTAATATTCGGTAACATCTGTATCTATCAATAAAAACAAAAAAGAAACATAATATATTAAATCAATTAAAATAAAGAAACATAAGGACCACATTGAAGAAACAATATGGAAATGGACTACCAGGAGTGTGAGATTTACAAAATACAATTAAAAATATTATATTTTATTTGGTTCAGGGTCTTTTGAGGCATTATGTCTCTATTTAATGTTCTTAAGTTATTTTTTTATTGTTTTTCTTTTTTCTTCGAAAATTGAGTCTTTCTTATTTTTATAGAAAATATTTTCCCAAGTTCATGCATAGAATTAATTCGTAATATTTGAATTTCAATTTTTTATAACATTGTAATAACCGTCCAGCAAATGATGCAAGTTTTCAATATATCTCAACTTAGACTCACTGTTAGTAACTAATATGCATAATACTAGCAAAAAAATAACTTCTCAAATAATTGATTTCCTCTAATATCCAATATATAACTATGATACGAATCCCTATTTCGTTAAATAACATATATACTATTATTTCTTTTTAAATTAATTTTGAATAAATGTTCTTTTAAACTCACAATCAATTTATTTGTCTCACTTAATATTTATGGTAGTTTAACTATTTACTCAGAAGGCAACAAAAAGCATGAAGAAAAATATAAAGTGTGTGAGGGAGGAAAATAAATGATCATTTTGCATTGTACATGACAACCTATTCATTTTTCTCACTTAAAGTTTATAGTAGTTAGGCTAATTACTTAGAAGATAGCGAAAAATGTGAAAAAGAAAATGTAAAGTGTGTGAGGGAGGATAATAAATGTCACACCTTCAATCCGGAGGTGCGACAGCCTACCGCGTCTATTTACCATTCAATATACGTAACACAAAGGAAGAACTATAATGTACCCTATGCGGCTTATAATATACCCTTTGAAGGAAGAACTATAATGTTCCAAAAACGATGTATAGACAAGTCAATTTCATTTAATTTGTAGATAATTACACAATAATTTGCTATTTTGCCTTTGTTTTTTTTGTTTCTACGTTATACAACCTTTATTTAGTGTTAATAATAACGTGTACATGCTTGAGTGTAAAAAAAAAACAAAATCTAGAGGGATAGGAGGCAAATATTTTAATTAATTTTCATGTTTATAAAGGATAGTTTTCATTGAACGGTTGAAACTTCTATAAGGAAGCAAATAAAGGATCAAGAACAATTTTCTCTCTTTCGCAAACCCACCATTCATGACCTAAAACATTTTTTTTCTTTTTTACACTAAATTTGTCGACATTTTTAGTGGATTTAAACATTTTAAATAGTTTTGCAAATTAATAACACAATTGAATTCATTAAATAGAAAACAAATCAAATCCCACGTAATCATTGAAATCAAAAGTCAACTCAAATGAAATTGGTCAAATTGTGTTTGAGAAATGAAAATCCAACAGAAAAATGTGAGACTTCGTTGGTTCTCTATTCAATATTATTTCATCAAATGAAAAGTAAACATATAAAAAAGGAAATATCTTCATGTCCACTTAATGAAAAAAAGACAAGTTCATTAACTAAACGAAAAGACAAGTCTTGATGTGATATTTTTTTTAAGTTGATAAAAATTTATTGAAAAAATATCTTTTCACCAATTTTTTTAACGTGTAATACTGATCAAGTTCATTTGATAGTGAATTACGTAGAATTTTGACTTAGGTTTTGTCTTATTTTCTCACATTTATGTTTAATTATTCCATAAAAAAAGTTACTATTGTCCTACTTTATGTTTTAGTGCAGGAACTATATTTTGGGACTATTTTACATCATTTGGAGTAAGAATCGGATCGATAGGAAAAACGCAGCTCATCGGCTAAGGCTCTGGTACGGACCGTATTAGCCAATATGGACCAAAGCCCCAGTACGGACCAAAGATGGCCGAATACGCATTAACTCCCACAGCGACACAATGGGAGTACGATCCATATTAGCCAATACGGACCGTATCCAAGACGCCCTTTGGTGAATAACTGCAACAGCTGTATCCAGATCAGATAACTTAGACTCCACTCATCTCTAGGTGCCCCTTCACTCTTATATAAGCCCTTTGGACTGAATTGAAAAAGAATCTTTGTATCTTTGGTTTTATATTTTCTTAAGTGAGAAGAGAGGAGTGTGTAGAGACTAAGTAGAAGGGTACTTCGTATATGATTGTATTTTTCTCTTATCTCTTTATAAACATGCCGTTCAACGGCTAAGTTTAGATTCTTAAAGTTGGCAGTAAACCTTGTTACTCATGATGTTTTGATATATACTTTTATTTTATCATTGTTTAGTCTTTTGTTGTTCGATTGCTTTTGCACTTTATGTTCTATCTTGCTTGATTTTGTTTCTTAGTCTAGACCGTCATGTGATGGCCACACATGAAAGTTAGTCATCTTTGGGCTAATCGAATTGGGATAAGGGAGAATAAAAATATTAGATTATTGAAGTACTAGATTAGTGGTGAAAACCTTAACCGGAGATACAATTAATTGAATCAATAAAAGTACACATGGGAGTGCGAATGTCGCATTGTCATGCCTTACCCTGGAGACATCCAACATGACCAAGATAGTAGAGCGACGTACCTAACAGTGAAGTCTGAATTCTTTTCGGCTAGTCACAGATCTCTTTGCACTAGTGAAGACAAGTCTTAACGGGATCTCTTCATTAGTATGGTGGTTGCTAGGCGAAAGCAGTAATCACTAAATTAGATTAGAAACCCTCATACAACTAAAAACCAGGATCAAATAAGGTAAGAATTAAAATGGATTGAAGTAACAACTGTGTGCCAAAATCCTAGGAATTCACATCTCTATCTTTATTTTACTTATTTTTAATTTTTGCCAAATACATTGATAAAAAATCAACAACTCTTTGATTTCAAATTTTGTCTAGCCTTTAGAAATATTATGATTTAATCGCTCAATACCTTAAATATTATTCTCTGCGGATCGACACTTGTTTATACTGCTCGATAGGATTATGCATTTGTAATCTAACTCGATAGCAAACCGGGTTATAAATTTTATTAGCCTGATCACAAATCCACACAGCAAATACTAAATATATCTCAAATTCTAAATATAGTATACTATTATATTGTTACATTATAAGTTAAGTTTTGGTTGTCTTTTTAATTTTATACGAAAAAATATTTAATGTTTATTAAATACATCTTAATCTAATACACTCTTTTATTGTGTTTGTTTATATTGTAAGCTATGTTTTGATTATCTTCCAATTTCATAAATAATAAACGAAAAAATATTGAATGCTTATTGTACATATATCAACCCGAGATTCGTTATTATTCTTTATTGTTACATTTTACGTTAAGGTTCGAATGTGGCTACAATTTCATAAATTTTAAAAAATATTAAATGTGTACTAAATATTTCACAAATCACAGAATATAATTTAATTTAAGCTCATTCCATTTTCCTATGTGATTAAAAAGTTGTGGCGTTTGAGTTATGTCACTAGGGCGGTGAATGAAACGGTTCCAAATCCTATCCCATTGTATAAGGATCTGTATTCTCTTTACCACTCATTTAAATATTGCTTTGTGAATTTACGATTTGTAAAAGATTTATGTGTAATTGCGTGAATTTGCTCATATATTACTATTAAAAGATATGCAAAATATAACCTCTAAAATATTTGATTTTCTCTAATATCTAACATATATATAATATTATGTTATATGAGCAAATATTTTGTTAAATAACAAATATACTATTATTTTCTAAATTAATTTGGAATAAAATTTCTTTTTAACTCAAAAGAAATTTATTCTTTTGCACTTGATTTTTATAGTAATTAGGTTTGTTGCTTAAAATGTGAAAAATGTGAAACCAAAATACAAATTGTATGACGAACGGAAACAAATGAATAATTTTACTGTGACAATTGCTATATTGTGTGATTGGTTCTCTGTTATTGGGCTTGTTGGGCCTGCTCTTACTACTATTCTCATTTTATTTTTTCCTAGGCGGTTTGTAATAGGTTCCTTTGGAGAGAAGAACTATGGTGACCCAAAATGATGTATGGACTAGAATACATTTCATATGAAATTTAATAGTTTTTTTGTCTTCCGGTAGTATGCATAGTGCAGATTGGTCTGTACTATGAATGTATATTTTTGTTTTCATAGTTTAAATGATCGATCTGAACTGTTTAATATGATTTTCATGAATATATTCTTGCAGACTTAATTCTATATTTCCTAAGATACTTTTTACTAATTTGTTAGATATATAGAAAATTATTATTTTTTAATGATCTAGAATTTTTAGATCAAGTGATTCTAAAAGATATAAAACTTCATCTACAAGTACATTTTCATATGTAGATTATTTGAATGGTTTAGATTAATTATCTGAATTTTGAAAATAAAAATATTAATCATAGTACATACAAATATGTACTATGCATAGTACCATAACCAAACTCTTATTTTATGTCAATTGTCTAAGTTACTCTCTCCTAGCAGATGCCAAAAGCATCCGACTCAATATACCCAAAACCCTAAACCCAAACCCAATATAAATTTGTATTGTTGTGGAATGGTTGGTACTTACATTATTTCTTTATTGGATTTCAACTACTTAGGAATTATCCTAAAAAAAGATTAATAAAATGAAAAAAAAATGTGATATTTGGCTAATTCGTGATTTATTTTTTATGTTAATAAAACTTTGTTCAAAATATCATTTTAATCTATTTTTCAGTGAAATACTAGATATATCTCAATTTGGTATACTATTTTTTGTTACATTATAAGTAAAGTTTTGACTATCGCTACGATTTCATAAACTTTAAACGAAAAAATATTGAAGATTTGCTAAATGTAGGTCTAGTATACTCTTTTATTGTTTTGAGTAAACTAAGTTTAACTATTGTTCCAATTGCATAAATTTTGAACGAAAAATATTTAATGTTTACTTAAAATATATCTTAATTTGATATACTTTTTATTAGTTTAACCCAATTTCAAAGACTTGTTGAAAAATTGATCTATCTAACGGTTACTCGTCCGGATATTTCATTTCCGTAAGTCAAATAGTAAGTTCATGCACTCACTAAGAACACCACATTTAGAAGTGATAAATAGAATTTTGAGATTTTTAAAAAATAATTCCGGTAAAGATATTTGGATGAAAAATAATAATTCTAATGATAGGTGTAGTTTTTTCGATGCAGATTGGATCGGAAGCTTCGATAAAAAATCGACAACCGATTTTTGCACATTTGTAGGCAGAAATCTAGTCACATGGAAAAGCAAGAAACAAAATGTTGTAGCACGATCAAGTGCCGACGCCGAATATCGTGTCATGACATCAACCGCAAGTGAACTAACTTAGATCAAGCAACTCTTATTAGACATGGGATTTAAAACTCAAGAACCGATGAAAATATATTGCGACAATAATTCGGCACGACACATAGCTTCAAATTCCGTGTTTCATGAACGAACAAAACACATAGAAGTGGATTGTCACTTTATTAGAGAAAATGTTCAAGCAAAAGAAATTAAAACACCATACGTAAAAAGTGAAGGTCAACTCGCGGATATCTTCACTAAAGGCTTGGATCCGGGTGACCGGATCCATTTGAGAAAATTACAAGCAAGCTAGGATTGTACGATATATATATTCCTAGCTTGAGAGAGAGTGTTAAAAATAACGGCTAGTTACAAATTTAAATTGTAACGGCTAGTTGTAGGGAATAGTGTCATATAATTAATAGGTTAGTGGTTAGTGGTTAGTAGTTGTAATTAATAGTACAATGGCTAGTTTTTATTTTTCTTCTATAAATAGATATACATGTAAAACTAAAAATAAGATTGCAATAATAAATTGTTTTCTTACATCTTTTCTCTCTTACAAAAATTAACAACTACAACTCAGTACACCCGTGACATGAAATTTAGTTATCTTGGTACCTGCATTTAGTAAGTACATCGAAATTGCATGCCTTGACGGGAATTCAGATCACCCCCAGTACCGTAATAGAGAATCTTTTACAATTACTTGATCTGAACCGTTCTTTTTAACTTGGCATGAATCTCAAAGCCCAATAATATTGCCCCCTCCGTCAGCCAGAATCCCAAAGCGGCTGGGAGTTAATCTCAAACCGTAAAGTGAAGGAAATCTTTTACGATACCGGGGAAGATATTTGTCCCCTTGACGGTAGGGTTGTAAACGGATCGGATATTATCCGATTTTATTCATATCCGAATTCAAAAAATTATTTGAGCTATCCAATCTGTATTTGTATCCGAGACTATTTGTATTCGTATTTTTATCTGAAAAATTATAACGAAAAAGATACAGTTTGATCACTATTGACATAGAAACAGATATAAGTCAACTAATTCTTTCGAGGAAGGAAAGATAATTTGGGGGTTTTTTCCCTTCTAAAATTCTATTCAATACAATGATTAGTGTTGATAATTTTGTGAATTTCAGATCGAAGTTGGACAGAAGCGAGAAAGAGAAAGTGGAAATGAATGAAAGTGCACCATTGCCAACCTTTGGCAAGATATGGTTTTGCATAGAGAACCATCTTTTTTAATTTTGAAAAAAAATAAAAAAATTTGTAGTAAATATGGGCGACATTTTTATTAATATCCAAAGTTAATTAGAAATTAATATTTATGTCTATAATTTCCGACTTTCGCCAAAAATGTCCACACCGGCCATAAAATGACCGGCTTACGTAAACCAGCTATTTTTTTTATGACCGATTTACTCTTTTTTTTCCTTTTTTTTTTTAGAGATACTATGAAGAGCAAGATAATAAAATCTAACACTGAAAATTCAAATTTTTTGTTTAAATTATTTGTTAGATTACTTCTTTTGATTTATAATTAGCATATTTATACTAAAATACACTAGATTACTTGAAATTATGTTGAATTGCACTATATTACAATAAATTATGTTGAAATACTAAATTACGTTAAATTACGCTAAATTACAATAAATTCGCTAATTATGCTGAAATACGGTAAATTACACTAAACTACGCAAAATTACGCTAACGTATACCGATTTTGTGTCTTCTTTCATGAATCATAAAAAATAGTAAAAAAATTCAGAAAATAGTAAAAATTGGTATTCTACAAGTTCATTATGTAACTAATTTACTGAGCTACTTAGATTGAATAATAGAAATAAAAATCTTAATCGAAAACTTCAACTCAAGTTTTGAGACTCTTCCCTTTGTTTTTTGGTAATTCTGAATTTTAAAATCCGACATCGTAGGCACTAACACTGACGCATGTGTATTTTCGCAAGCTTTCCGAAAAGTGATAATTTGCTAAAATCGGACACTCGAGCCCCGTTTTATGACCGTTTGAAGTTTTTTCATCGTTTTTCGCCTTTTCAGTAAAGATATCGTCCCTATTCATATGTAATTTAGCGTATTTTAGCGTAATGTAATGTAATTTAGTGTAATTTAACTTAATATAGTGTAATTCAACATAATTTCAAGTAATTTAGCGTATTTTAGTATAAATATGCTAATTATATATCAAAAGAAGTAATCTATCAAATAATTTAGACAAAAAAATTTAAATTTTCAGTGTTCGATTTCAATTATCTTCCTCTTCATAGTGTCCAAAAAAAAAGAGTAAGCCGGCCATAAAATGACCAGCTTATGGGGAGAGTAAACCTGTCGTTTTATGGCTAGTTTGGACATTTTTGGTGAAACCCCAGAATTATGGGCATAAATATTAATTTCTATTATGGATATTAATAAAAATGTCGGTAAATATGGACACAGTTGTTTGAACAGGATTTCAATAGCTTCCGGTTACAAGAAATATGGAGACCGTAGGAAGGGCTGCTTTGAGATTCGTTCCATGTAAAAAGAACGGTATGGCTTTATCACTTGTACCTTAGATACTTAGGGTGATATTGATTCTCTCCATCACTGCACATCTTGACACTTGATGAATCTACAGTGACATGAATTATTCGGATTTAGTTCGACGGGATCAAAAGTTCGTAATTAGATAATAATTCGAGTATAATTTGAAAATAAATAAGGAAGAAAAAAAATCTCAATTTTTTTTAAAAAATATAAAAAGTAAAAAAAATCGTATTTTCTTTATGAATAATTAATAAAAAATATTTTATTTGCGAATAATTTTTTCATAAAATATATTTTATTTATTGTTCGATTGAGAAATGTTACAAGAATATTTTATTCGCAAATCTGGTACAAGCCAACAAGTCTGGATACGGAACCGACTAAATTGAAAAAAAAAAAAAAAAAAAAAATCAAACGGCGCGCTGTTATTTTGTAGTGAGCACTACACAGTACACACCACTCTCCCGTAAGTCCGCTTACTAGTGTCATATTGTTTATTCGGCTCACAATGAACCAGGTGCAGATAATAATTGTTTATATCAAATGGAAGACAGCTAGTAACGCTTGGAATTCAAATCCCCTCAGGTTAACGGACTGAGTACAATTGAATCGGACGATCCACAATTAGTTTTTAACTTGGCACGAATCTCAAAGCATAAATAATACTGCCGTCCCGAGCAAGCACCGCCTGTATGTAAATCTGGGCCGTCTGTTTCAATTGTGTTGAATCAGGTACCTGGGAGGATACGGATCCGTTACGCTTGGTATGCTCACAAGAGGAAGAGAGAGAGGGTTTTATGGGTTTATCATCTCTTTCCATGGGTAATAAGAAGCGAAACCCTACCCGTTCGGCTCACTCTCCGATGTCCTCCGCGTCACCGGCAGCGGCTCCCCCACCGTGCGAGATAAAATCAGAGTGCGAGCGGTCTTTGACTGCGCTCCGACGTGGCAACCCCACCAAAGCCCTTCAGTTGATGCGCGATGCACTGGGCAAGCACGGAGACTCGGCTTTGGTACACTGGGTCTACGGCGCGGTCCATGCTCAACTGACAGCTATGATTAACGACCCGGTTGTGAAGCAGAGACATTTAAATGCTGCAATTGATTCAGCACAAAGGGCCACTGAGCTGGCCCCAAATTCGATCAAGTTTGCGCATTTCTATGCTTTAGTGTTGTTTGAATACATGGATGAGTCAGAGGGGTATCTATTGCCCATGTTTGAGTGTTATAGAGCTCTCTGTGGAGAGAACCCAGTGGACCCTGCTGAGGAATTGTTGCATGTCACTGGAGAGACTGCCGCATCCACACCAGAAGCCAGGATTAATCAGGTAATTAGTCTCAAGCTTGAATTCAATTAATTACTTTGAGGTGAAGGTGAAACCGTGAAACTGCTTGTCATTGTTCAATTAATTATTTGTTAGAATTAAATAAGAGTACAATTCCAATGGTTATTATTATATCATGCATGCACGCTTTGGTAACTATTTTTTGTAGAACAAGGTGGGACTTTGCATTACTTGAGAGGAATTATTGTAATTTTGGTGGTGATTGGGGTGTTTTTGTGGGATGAATCAAAGTCTTCATTTCATAGCTAGAACAGAACGGCTTTCATTTACTCTTTCATAGTACATGATTTGATACAATACAAATAAAACCGAATAAGAGCATGCATACCCATATATAGCAAAGCACCCATGAAATAAGAATCTTTTTTTCTGAAAGAAAATGATAGAAGGAAAAGCACCAAACATTACTTTTTTTTAATGTATATTTTTTATATATATTGCCACCTTTCTTGTTCAATATGTAGTGCAATCTTATTGCCCTTTCTTTATTCATGTAATAGTAGCGCCAATATTGGATTCTTGACTTGGTACAGAGCGTCAAGACAATTTGACAAAGCTCAAGACAATTTGACAAAGCTCAGTTAACCTTATTTGTGCTCACATTTTCTTCGAGTTCAATCTTGTACTGAACTAAACTAGGAAGAAAAATAAACTAGTAGTATTCACATGGTAGACAAAATAGATTACTTCCAAGATGGATAAGCTTGGTATAAGTGGCCACATGATCATAATTTGTGTATATAACATGGTTTGGAAAATCAGCCGATTCCGAGTCAACTCGGCATCGGCCGTGTCCGATCCGATTTTTACCTGATTCTCACGCCCATGCGAGTTTTTCAACAAAACTTGGTTGAACAGTGTTTGACTCAGCCGAGTTAGTTGATTTTCAGGCCGAGTCAGACCGAGTCAGGCCGATTATGACCGAGTCTGACTGAGTTTGACCGAGTTTTGGCTAAGTCAGCCATTAAAACTGTGATTAAAATTATTTTATGTAAAAAGATGTTTGTAAAATAGCCGAGTCATACAGCTGGAGAGTTGCATACAAGCTGGAGTCATACCAATTTAAGTTAATTACTAATTTTGTTAGAATAGTACATATTAATGTTAGAATAGTACGTACATATTTTTTGTTAGTTAAATATTAGTATACCAATCTAAGCTAATTACTAATTTTGTTCTCAATTATTTTATTCGACATTATAATTAATTTATAATATCTTGTTACTTACCTAAAACTGTGGGAGAGTTAATAAAAGCCTCCAAAACCCTGGATGGTCGCAAAGAGCTTGTTGTGTGGGTCGCGGCCGGAAAAATATTACAACAACATAAAAATCGTGCTGCTGCCTCATCATCATCCTTCCCCTCTCGCCGCCGTAAAGGAATTTCACGTGTGCGGGTAAGCAGCTTCCTCCAAACTTATATCTCTTCCTAGAGTATCCTCAGATCATAACCCACTCTTCCTTCTTAATTAGCTTGGTGGAATGAATTTTCTTTATAAATAACTTCTGTAGGAATTGGCGATTGAAATACTTGGGGGATAGAATGCCAATCTCATAGGAGAACAAAAGAGGGTTCCACAACAATTAATACATCAGATTGAAAATTTTGAGAAATTGGATGAAATTAAAACATAGATGATTAAAACTTAAGATGCTTGGAAGGACTGCTATTCATCCATAGAATTTATCATGATGAAGAACAATACTGGCAACAGAGAGGGTTAAATGGTTTTTAGAAGTTGATGAATACTAAGTTTTTTCACATCTTTTAAGGGCTCCACTGCAAAACCTAATATGAACCATTTGGCTTGAGAAGAATTGTATATGTATTAAGGGCTCCACTGCAATACCTTTGAAAATAATTGGTGCCAAAAACATATCTCTGACATTCTTTTGGTGTAAGACATTAGGTTATGAAATTTATTTCAAATTATCTCTAATTGTTCCTTTTGATGTGCATGACCTTCTTTCTCAGGCAGAGGTAGAGCGAGAGGGTGATCCTCGACTAGAGTGACTTTTCAGCCTAGTTCTTTTTGTCTATGGCTAGTTCTTGATAATTTTGGATCCTTGGGTTTTGTTTAGGGTTTTCTGTAAGACTTCAGTTGTTCTTTATGATGTCTGATCTAGAGATTTAATAATGCTAGCTTTATGTTTTCTTATAGATGTAATGTTTCATTTGATATTTTGTACTGAACCAGTGGGATAACACCCGCTTTTACCAACAAAAGAAAGAAAGCCGGTAAGAAGCTCTTCCTCACACCGCATGGACTAGGTCTGAGCATAATGTTTTAGTTGTTACATTGTAAACGAAGTTTTAACTATTGTTCTAATTTTATAAATTTCAATGGAAAAAATATTGAATTGTTATTAAATATATTGCAATCCAATATACTATTTATTATTTTGTTATAATGTAAGCTAATTTTGGTTGTAAATTAAACAAACTTTCATTATCCTTCAAAAAAAATTTGAGATAAATCTTTTTAACCTATGATGATCTATATTTCATTAAATAACAAATATACTGTGAAAAGAGATACAAGAAACTGCCTCTTAGATAATTGATTTTCTTTAATATCTAATGTTATTTTTAAATTAATTAGACTTAATAATCATAAACAATTCATTATTTTTCACTTGATTTTATAGTAGTTAAGCTAATTTTGTAGAAGGCAGCAAAAAAACGTGAATAACAAAATAAAAAGTGTGTGAAGGACGAAAACAAATGAATGATTATGCATTGTATATGTGTGATAATTCATTGCTTGATTCATTTCTCTGTTATTGGGCTTGTTGGGCCGGTATTTACAATTATTTGATTTTCTTTTTGTCGGTAGATATTGTCTCTAGTTTAATTTTATCCTAGGCGGCTTATAATAGGTCACTTTGAGGATAAGAACCATGATAATCCAAAATAATTATAGACATATCAGTTTTATTTAATGTACATATTTTAATACTTCCATTTGTTCTCATTTGTCTCAGTAACTCTCTCCCAATGGATCCCAAAACCATCCGACTCAATTATATCCAAAATCCAAAATCCAATAACATTTTGTTATTGTGGAATGGCTGGCACTTGTTATTTCTTTTATTGGATTTCTTTTAGGGGTGCAAACGGATTGGAGTATTTGGTTTTGTATCCGAAAATTAAATACGGATATGGTGTTGAATTTTAATTATTCGTATCTAAATAGTAGATATATACCATATATAGTTTAATGTATGTTATAAAAATATTTATATACATATTTAGGGAGATCCGATATCTGATCCGTATCCATCTAATATCCGATCCGTATCCGTATGCAAAAAATAAAAGCGGATACGGATATGATTTTACCACTATCCGATCCGTATTAGATCCGTTTGCACTCCTATGCATCCTTGACGGGTGCTGATATTGACACTAAAATTATTGTCATCAGCACAACACAATTCAGAAGATCTAATTAATTGACAACTTTGCCCTCATGTGTTTTCCTTCAATTTATTTTGCTGCTTTAATTAGCAAGTATCTTTTTAAAATCTTTTGAAAAAAGAAATATAGTAAGAAAATTCATACTTGTCCTACACGTACGGCACCAAGGCCCAGTAGCTCCAGGAGTAAACCTAGGCACTATCTGCCCAGTAGGGTATTGAGGAGGTTGAGGCCTAATCCCCGACCCACTTGCTTGCTTGCGCGGATCGATCTTTGGTTTCACATTTCTAGTTTGGCTTTGTTGTGCACTTCTCTTGAGATAGACCTCGGACTGCTCAGCACACTTCATTAGGGCCGGAACCCCATCAACAGTAGAATGATATATGGCGAGCGCAATACTCGGGTCTAACCCGTCCAAATACTGCCTCCGGTATCTCACTGCATCCCTCTTTACATCTGGAGCATACCGAGATAGATCAAAGAACAGTCTGTTGTACTCCTCCACCGACCTTTCATTCTGTCGGAGACTCAGAAACTGACTCCTCAGAGCCTCCTTGTGCAAATCACTCAGAAACTGCTCCCCAAACTTCCGCTCAAACCACTCCCAAGTGATATCTCGCTCATCTCCCACATGCTCTATTTTCGCTCCTTCCCACCAGTGTCTACCAGACCTTTCCAGTAGCTGTACGGCCAGTTCCACCTTATGTACATCAGGTACACGGCATAATGTGAATTTTGCTTTCAGATTCTCTATCCACTCTTCCGCAGCCGGATATCCCCCCAACCCGTCAAACCGAGGGGGTGCCAAGCGCATAAACGCGTCGTATAACTGTCGAAATTCTTCTCCAACTGCTCCAACACAAGGATCTGGTCCGTGGCCTTGTCTTTCTGCTGTACGACCTCTTTCATAGGCCGAAATCAGCATATCCGCGAGATCCCTTTCCATTTCTCTATTCAATAATCAGAACATTCAGAATTTTAAATTACGCAATTTATCATTACCCTTTTTAACTTAAAACTTACCCCAGTCGCGTATCCTATTATGTCTGGTTAGGTTTGTAAACCATGCTCTGATACCACCCAATTAACTGTCACACCCCGGAACCAGGGATGCGCAGTTAATGCCGGGAATATATAAGTTATATATATTCACTAGGCAATTACGATGAGATGAATGGATTTTTCATCCCAAAACCATACCAATTAATTTTTTTCTTTCAAATAAAACGGCAAAACAACCACCCCTTTTTAGAATAATCCCACTGCACCAATTATTTCAATCCCTTCAGTCCCATTTAAAACTATCCCAATTTACCCCGATAACATTCAGTTCATTCAGATAATCACAAATAAATAAAACACACAAATTTAAAACATAAATACACACATAGTTTAAAAGATTTACACAAGTCTGGTTTTATGGATATATATACAACAAAATACGATCAAAGTACTACTATCAGTACCAAAAGTGATCATAAGACTATGGCATAAATATACCTAAACCCTCCTGCGGCTCACAGCACGATCCCGAAGCCCTAATCCTTCTTTCCTGTAAAACCCACGAAGGGAAAGGGGTGAGAAACTTATTCACAGTTTCTCAGTGCGGAATTTAAACAGGGCTACTGGATTTGTAAGAAATCCAGAATCCGAATTAAATCAGTTTATCATTTATAAAACATGAATGCAATTGCTATAAACCGAATCTCAAATGAACAACTAATCTCATCCTTTTTAACGAAGCCCCAACAGATTACTCAGAATAATTGGACCTAAATGCATAGTTATTAGGTCAGGTCAAAAGATAGATATCAGTATCTATCTTATACGGCTTAACAGGTCGATTCGTTCTGGTTCGCAATTAAGACATATATAACAATTCAGCATTTCAAAGAAAATAAGAAATCAGTGATTGAATCAGAAGCAAAAACAATTGGGACAGTAACAGTTTAATAGTATTCAATATACCACAGTTCAGTATTCCTACAGTCACAGTAATAACAGTATCCCCTTTCCAACCGGTACTGGAATCAGTGGGGTCATTCCCCAAATGCGCATATGGTTCCTGAATCAAAGTCTAGCGTCGACTCTAGACTTTGCTGTAACAGTATATATATATAATAATAATAGCAATTCAGTACTGTGGTTTCATTTCATATCGGAATCAAAGGAACAATCAATTTAATAAACCATACCAACATGCAAAACCATAATAATTCAATCAGTTCAATCAATCGAATATGCAATGATTCAATGATGCGTGCAATCAGAATTTCAACATGCAGTTCATATATATATATAACCTATTTAATTCGTAAAATAAACTTCAAGACAAATCCCGTGAACCCCCGCACCTGATGTGACGTTCGTGGCGCTTATCGAGGATTCAAACTGCTCGAGGTATCTCGGGATTCTCTTACTTGATTAATCGTACCTGTTATCACGCATATAAGTTATATTAAATCCTAAATATATCGATTCAACACCATAGTACCATTATATACGATACCATACAATCTCAATTATCTACGAAAATCCATTTCGATCGAAATTAGGGTTTCTATACTTAAAATTAAGGAATTTCGATCAGAACTCATAAAATTCGATATAAAAAGGTTTAGAAACATCAATTATGCAATTTAGTACTTCTAATTTCACCTTTTTACCCAAACCCTAGCATCAAATGAAATTTCAAATTGAAACCCTAAGAAATTTGTACCAATTCAAGAAATACATCAATTAATCAAATAGAACTTGATCGATTCAACACGAATTTCACATTTCAAACTAAAAACTCGATTAATGCAAAATCTAGGGTTTCAAAGAGAAAGGAATAAGATGAGATATACCAAATCAATGAAAAGGAGATGATCTAGATCGCTTACTCCGTTCCAAACTCGAATTCGCGAACTTTCGATCGATCCGGTACGCTCAGATCTCACTTTCTCTCTTTCTTTCTTTTCTTGGTTCGGCCACCCAACACACCCACGAAATACACACAATGGATCGGTGGAAATGAAGAGAAGAAGGTGGTTTGATTAATATTTGGACTTTTTGCAATTTGGTCCTTCAAAGTTTTAAGTATTGAAAAATGGAAATTTTTGCATAATAGCCCTTGATAACTTTTAATATTAAAATTCAATATATCAAAACATCAGATTATAGCTTAAAAGAATTCGTATTCAGTTTATTATTTCGAAACTTATTATTTTAAAATTTTACGGTTTCCACTACGTTACACAACTTTACACAACTGTAGACAAATTCATTCAATAAGAAAACTGTAAATTAAGTAAATAAATCTTGTAATTTAATTCTATAAAAGTTATACAACCTATTTATTAATTTATGTTATGAATCATTTTACTTTTAACAATAAATCTGAAATAATTTATTTTCAACAATGAAATTTGAATCAGTCAATAAGAAAACTGTAAATTAATTCAATAAATCTTGTAAATTTATTCTATAAAACTTATAAAACATTCCAATTTATTTTATCATTCATTTTACTTTTAACAATGAAATCTGAATTAATTTATTTTCAACAATGCAAACAAATAATCTAAATCAACAGCTAAATTGTCAAGTGCAAACATGTAATTTTGTACATCCAACAATATTAATAAAAAACAAATGTATTTACAAAGAAGCTCACTGGAAAAAAAAATCTTAAAAAATAAATTTTTTTTTCATAAAAATTATATTACTCCCTTATATCTTCAAAAAATTATTTATTCCCTACTATTGATTGTGTGCGATTCTTCTTGACATTTACATCCATCGGGTTCTTATAAGCATGTTTCGGTGATCGTCTCTTTCTTTTTTATTTCTGCGGTGGCAATATATTTATCGATGGTGTAGAATTTAATACTTCATTGGCAGTGGTATTCAATTCTTCATGATGACTTGACGAATATTGCAAAAAAATTTGCTCACCTGTAATAATAATACTGTAAATATAAGAGACTAATATGGTAAAATCTTTGAACAAACAACACAATAAATACAAGATATGTGATACCTCTACCAATAGAACCAGGCATTGACTCCCCATTTCTTTCATGAATTACAGCTTGATTTGTACCAAGTCTAGCAATGAGTGCATCCCAATCATGAGCAATTGGATCACCTAATATAACAAGTAAATTATTATGAAGAAGAATAAATATGCCAACAATAAGCCAAAAAGTATGAACAATACTTCATCTATTACCTCTTCCTCTACCTCTAACTGTTGAACCAATAATTGCCTCACCATTTGTTTGACCAGTCACTGGTTGGCCTGTTAAAAAAAATACAGTTGTTTCAATCCTGTAAATTACTTCCACAAATATTGTAAACAAGACAGGACAATACTTTAAAACTTTTATTAGGATTGTCAAATGTCATGTAATAAATTGTTATGAATACTGTAAATTACTTCAACAAATACAGTAACATCGTACAATTAATACTGTCAAAATATGCCAACAACTATACAAATTAATTACAGTATTACCTCTTCCTGTAGTTGTGCTAGTTAAAGTTACATCACAATTTGTTTGACCAATTACTGGCTGGCCTGTCAAAATAATTACAGTGATGTGAATCATGCAAATTACTTCTACAAATACTGTAAACAACTGAATACAATACTTTCAAAATATTCTTGCAATACCTTTCCCTTTACCTCTGGCTCATTTTCTGGGGACTGTTGAACCATCGCATACTTCTTCTCTTGATGCACCACTTCCCCTCCCTCTAGAAGCCCTTCCTTCAGATCCACCATTATCAATTGTACTTGTACCATCTACAACCTGTTCAACATCTCCTGAAACAAATAAAAATGAAATAAGGAACATAATAAAGAAACGCAATACCAAACAATTAAAAAATATTTTTTGCAATATTCAAAAGTAAACATTTAGTCTGTTTAGAAGATCTTCTAGTCCATTGAGAACTTTATTTTCATTGTCATCACTAACACAACCAAAGTTAAGAAAATCTTCAATTATTGGATTCATCTTCCTTGTCAGATCATACCTCCTGCAAAAATAAAAAAAATTAAAAAAATGATTTCACATAAGAATAAAAACCACATCAACACCAATACTGTAAAAATAGTAATCCTTCAAAATTTCAATTGTTACCTATTAATTTCAACACTGCCACCATCAGGACATGCAGCAGGAATCAAATCAAATCGAATCTTGTCCTTCCTCTATCGATCAAGTATGTACTTATCATTAACATACAATTGCTTCTCATGCTTCAAATAATTGATTTTCTCTGATATCTAACATATAAATATTATGTTATATGAGCTAATATTTTGTTAATAACAAATATACTATTATTTTTTAAATAAATTTGGAACAAATTTCCTTTTAATTCACAAGCAATTTATTCTTTTGCACTTGATTTTTATAGTAATTAGGTTTGTTGCTTAAAATGCCGCGAAAAACGTGAAAAACAAAATAATAAGTGTATGACGAACGAAAACAAATGAATGATTCTACATTGTATGTGTGACAATTGCTATATTGTGTGATTGGTTCTCTGTTATTGGGCTTGTTGGGCCTGCTCTTACGACCATTCTCAGCAAAAAACTTGTTGGGCCTGCTATATCTCTAGTTTATTTTTTCATAGGCGGTTTGTAATAGGTTTCTTTGGAGAGAAACATGGTTACCCAAAATGACCTATAGACGGAATAATTTTCATATGAAATTTAATAGTTTAATTTTTTTTGTCTTAGGGTGTTATGCATAGTGCAAATTTGTTTGTACTATAAATTTATATTTTTGTTTTCATAGTTCAAATTGTTAATCTGAACTATTCAACTTGATTTTCATATGATTATGTTTTTTGCATACTAACTTTTATATTTTTTAGAATCTTTTTACTATATTTTTAGATAGATAGAATATCACTATTTTTGAATGATCTAGAATCTTTAGATCAAGTGATTCTAAAAGATATAATATTTCATCTACAAGTATATTTTCATATGTAAATTATATTGAATGGTTTAGATCGATTTTCTGAATTTGAAAATAAAGATATTGATCCATATAATACAAACCAATATGCAATAAAGATATTGATCCCAAAAGCATCCGACTCAATTATACCCAAAACCCTAAACCCAAACCCAATATAAGTTTTTATTATTTTGAATGGTTTTGGTACTTGGATTATTTCTTTTATTGGATTTCAACTACTTAGGAAATATCCTAAATAAGGATTAATAAAATGAAAAAAAAAAAAAACACGTGATATTTTGTTAATTCGTGATTTTTTTTTTATGTTAATAAGACTTTACTGAAAATATTATTTTATCCATTTATTTTCAGTAAAATACTAAATATATCTCAATTTGGTATACTATTTTATTGTTTTGTGATAAGTGAAGTTTTATATCGTTTGATTTCATAAACTTAAAACGGAAAATAATAAATTTGGTATACTAAATATAAAAAATATTGACTAAGTTTCACTATTGTTCCAATTTCATTAATTTTAAACGAAAAATATTTAATGTTTACTAAACTATATCGTAATTTGATATACTTTTTTATTCTTTTGTTCAATTGTAAGTAAAGTTTTGACTATTGTTACAATTTAATAAATTTTAAATAAAAAATAATGTTGAATGTTTATTAAATATATCTAAATATGATATAATCTTTTATTCTTTTGGTACGTTATAAGTTAAATTTTTGTTGTCCTTCCAATTTCATAAATTTTAAACGGAAAATAAATATTTAACGTTCACTTAATATGTTTCAATACTAGTAATTTTTTGTTGTTGTTTTTTTACATTATAAGCCGATTTTTTAATACCCTAAAAACTACCAAATATGTCCTCCAATTTTGAAATTTTTTGAAAAATGCCTTGTGATGTTTAGGTTCTATCATTCTTAATTATGCAAAATATAAATTTCGACGTCTCTATATGTCGCATGCGGCACTGTCACTACCCGCAGGGCATGCTGGATGTTTGTTTATGCGATTTGAAAGGTTTTCCAATCTTACGATCGGCTTTTGGGCTATCAAGACTGAAGTATTTTAAGTACGCAATTATATTTTTTTCCTATACTACCCCATAGTTGAAATATCCCAAAGACTGTACTTAATCTAAGTGCTTCATAATATAATCTAAATATACAATTTACATTATCCTGCTAAGGGAGCCCACTGGGTTCTAACCCTAGTCTTTGAATCGCTGCCAAGTCTCGTTAGCCGAAGTTCCTATAGCACTTACATGCATTATCCTACTCACACCATGTTGCAATGACTAAACACCTATTGATATGTGGAGGGTCATTGGCATATAATAGACAGAACTATATATGCAAGAACGTAATAAAAAGGAATTCAAAGTATTAAAGGAAACTCAAATCATCATAAACAAAACATAAACATATATTAAAACATAATTAATATTTCAAGTACAACCCTTACCCTAGAGATGAGAAGTTTAACTTCTCATAGCCATGACAAGATAAACGAAATAAAATAAAGAGAACATAAATTACAACCCAATTGAATATAGAAGAACCTATGTCTCCTTAGATGACGCATTCTTCTCTTACTTGGCTTCTGATGGCTGCCATTCTCTCCCTAAGTAACTCTATAACATAACATAACAATGAGGATTGCTAGTCTACTATACTGGACTCGACACAATTAAACACGCACACCAAATCCTATTATAAGAGGGGTATTTATAGACTTCCTAAATGAGAGGTGAAGTAGTGGAAGTAGTGGATGACGTGGGGTCCACCCATGATTGGATAAATGAAGCCAAAATTTGCTATGATAGCTTGGCTCATAAGGAAATGCGTCCTTCTAAAAGGCTCATCAGAAATTCGCATTCTTATGGAAGGCCCATCAGAGAAATCGCCTATTTTTAGGACAGTCCACGGATCGTGCGGCATCAGAGTATGCCGCATAGGCATAGAGGAGGCCACACGACTTCCTGACTTAGCGAATTTTCTTGTATTTTTGCTAGTTCGCATGTTGTGCACTTTGTGTGAGGTGTTGCATGCTCTATGTAATGTCCTATTTTGACACTCTATTCAGAAATCGCCTAAATATGACACTTTTGCTCTATTTTTGCCCTAAATATGCAACTTTCTCAAAAACCTGTCAAAAAGACCTAAAAACACGTTTGCGGTAAATAAATCAGAAAAATGGCTACTTTGTATTTGCTTTTGACTATTTTCCGAAAGAAAAGATAATGATTATTGCTATATGTTTTGGCTTCATCACCCACGCACTCAGAATTGCAAAAAAACACCGTTTAGGGCCTCAAAACTGCAATTGAAGTTTCTAAAAAATAACAGTAAGTCAAAAACCTATTATATAAACTTCAAATTTCGATCTAAGTAACTTAGTAAATTGGTTATATAATGAACTTGTAGAATACTAATATTTAGTATTTTTGGAATTTTGGAATTTTTTTACTTTTTTTATGATTTATGAAAGATGGCAAAAAATGACTTAAAAATAAAAGAAAATTGTCAATATTTTATGAAAGAAAATAAGAGTATATTTTCTTGGTACGTGAGTTCTGTACAATATCTAAGGTTCAGCTTTAGTTTCACACATATAAATTTTCTTTGTCATATATTCTATTTACAAAATCAAAGAATACGAGTATCCAAAAAGAGAGAAAAAAATCATAGAAGCAGTGAGACCAAATTATTGTTAGTGTCTATATGTAAAATATCAATTCGATACACACTAAACATCTCTAAAAAAAAATTATAGCCAACTGCCCGACAATAGGACGGTCAGAGTATTTTTCGAATTTTTTAAAATCAGAGGGCATTTTGCTATTTTTTTAGGGCATTATAAGCTAAGCTTCGTTTCCAATTTTATAAATTTTAAACAAAAAAAATAAATATTTACTAAATATATCTCAATCCCATATACTCCTTTATTGTTTTGTTATATTGTAAGCTAAATTTTTTACTGTAATTTCAATTTTGTGAATTTCAAATAAAAAACATTTAATGTTTACAATAACACAACCTAAAAGTTGGGTCTCTTTGCATGAATTCATGTTTCCAGAGCAATCTCTTCATGATTAATTGATTATGTACTAATGTCATTATGCCAACATGCTTTATTAGTATTCAAATTTTGCACATATCCCGGGAAATATCTTATAATTATAAAAATGCAAAGATTTGGACATCCTTTTAGCACAATCTCCAGTATAAACTTTTAAAAACCACCAACCAACTTTATTCCTTTTCTGGATCCTCTGTGCCATTTATTATGTTGCATGATCAACAGGATGCATGTATCTGACCATAGTGACAAATAAATTATTCAGATTCGGTTCAGCAGGGCCAAAAAATTTATGATTTGAGAATAATTTGGATATAATTCGGACATTATTCAGGAATGATTCAGAATTATACATTGAGTCCGGACCGGAGATCTCAGTCCCACAAGAGAAATTCAGAAAAATAAAATTTGCTAATTATTTTGCGAATAATTTGATAAAAATTCGGTCAACCGAATATTCACCGTTCGGTTCAACAATGCCAAAAAAGCAAATTATTTGTAAATAATTCGCAAATCTTATTGCTATGTATCTGACCTATAAATACAAGTAGCAATAAATAGTCAAGGAAAGACATGTTTGAAACTTAGTCAAGGATATGACACACATGCACAGGAATTACTATAGATAAATAGTTACAGAGAATCTATGTCTGCTTATTCTTCCAAACCTTTTTTTAAACAGATGAGATGACTATACTAGTAAACTTCTCTATAGTTGTTTAATAAAGGGGCTCTAACCGTCTACAAAAGATTAATCCTAAAGACAAATTGATCAACAAATATATTTAATAAGAGATTATTAGATATAATATTTTAATACGTTCTGAATACAAATTGATGAGTAAATATATTTATCAAAATTACAATAAATTATCAAAAAGACATCAGTTTCAATTGAAGCATGCCTAGTTAAAAAGAATTAATTATTACTATATCACCACATTTTTGTTTGATACAATCATCTGAATAAAAAATGGACTAAAGCCACAATTAGTAACTTGATATCTGAAATTTAATAACAAAAAGGATAATTTACGCTTATAGTTATGACGTTTACATTTTTACATTTAAATTATTTCACATACAATTATGAAGGATATTTATGAGATGTAGCATGAGAAAGTTAGATATGATATTTGCAACTTCAAGCATCAACTAATATGTATACATAATAGATAATAATGTTATAAAATAGAAGTTTTCATAATTTTCACAATTAGCAACGTGATATCCGAAATTTAGTAATAAATAAAAAAATATGCAATTAGTTATGACGAATACATTTAATACGTCAAATATTTCATGTATAATATTTAATAGCATTAGAAAAGTTGGTTACAATATATTCAACTTTACAAATTAACTAAGATTTATACTTTAAAGATAATAACGATGTAAAATACAATTTATCATATAAATTTTTAGACACCCATTCATGACGTGGCAATTGGCCAATAAGAGAAACAAATTGGGGAGTTATATCAGCTCCTCTTTATCTTTCTTCTCTCTCAGTTCCTTCCAAAACCATTTTCAGACATATTTAAACTACTAGCAATTAAATAAACAAAAATCCTAAAAATTCCAAATTTCTTTCTCTCTCATGCGCAGTCACACTTTTCTTAAACCCTAACCTCTAACCTTTAAATACAATTTAACCCTCCCTTTTCTCTCTCTAACAAACAAACAACAAACAAACAAACAATAGAACACACCATTCTCATTTCTCTATCACTTTTTAAAAACATCATCTTATAAGGCGCCGTTTTGAACAACACCATTTTTACTTTAAACAGCGCTGTATAAAATACTACTCCATATAGTATATACCATGGAATTCAAAATTTTAACCATATATAAGTAACTTTTTTTTACAGCACTTGAGAAAAATGCACGTGTAGCCTGTTAGTGTGCCAGTGGCACAGTGAAAAATGGAAAGTTTTTTCTCTCTTTTTTGACAAATTGGAGCCAGGGGTAAATTAGTCATTAGAGATAACTGCAAAGCTCATCTTCTCATGGACGAGTCCGATCCACTGAAGTAGCACAAAGTTTCTGTTTGGATCCGACCCGAGGTAGAATGCACGAGTTGTTTTAATATTCGTGCAAATGCAGATCGGACGGCCCTAAATTTGAGGTACCTTAGGTCATATGTGAACTACCTGGGAGGCTCATCTGCTGATGGCCAAGTCCGATCCACTAAAGTAACTCAAAGTTTATGTTTCGATCCGGACCGTCCGATCAGAATCCGAATTTTCGGCTTGCTTTAATATCGTGCTAAAACAAATCAGACGGTCGAGATGCAAACTCTAAATTTGAGGTACCTCAGGTGATATGCGAAATATATGGGAAGTTCATCTGATTATAAACGAGTACGTTCCAGTGATGTAACCCAAAGTTTGTGATTGGATTCGAACCGTCCAATTAGAATCCGAGCCAATCCCTTACTTTAATATTCGTGCTAATGCAGATCGGACGTTCGGGATTCAAACTCTAAATTTGAGGTACCTTAGGTGATCTTAATACTCTCACCACCTTGGTTGTTCAAAACGAAGTAAAGCTCTGCTCAAAACGAAACAGTACTTCTTCTAAGTAACCTTTTACCTCTGATCCTCTCTCCAAAAGCCCCAAATCTTTTCTCCTCTTCTCTGAGAACTGAGCTCTCTCTCTCTCTCTTCTGCACTGGAATGGACGCGGCATTTCCTCCACCTCCGCCACCTTCGTTACCAACGGCGGTGATCCACCGATCGTACGGCGGGAACTCATTCGGGCCGTTGATTGTAGCTCTGGCGGTGATCACTGTGCTGGGTGCGTTGGCGGTGTTCATGGGTCGGATTTGTTTCGGGCGAAGAACTGTTTTCGGGTACGGGCGCTATGATTTGGAAGCTTGGGTTGAAACCAAGTGCGCGTCTTGTGTTGATGGGAGAATGGATGTGGCTATTCCCAGGCCTCGCCACGTGGCACCACCTCCTCCTCCTCCTCCCGTCACCGTAGAACCGCCACCTGTTGAGGCAGAGACTACGAACGGAGCTTCTCCTGTGGTGGAGAAAGAATTACCAGAGCAACAACCGGGGACGAATTCGGAGTCATGAACCAAATCTTGGTTGGTGGTATTTAATTCTTTTTTTATTTTTATTTTCCTTTTGTCAAGTTTTTGGTATTTTTCAGAACTAGAGGGGGTTATTTGTTTATTTGTTGGGAAGAAGAAGAAGAAGAAGAAGAAAAAAGTTGGTGAAGTTGTTCAATTTGATATAACTGTACCACCTTTTTTTGGCAAGATCAAAAGAATAGTCACATTAATTCATATCCTCTCTAATTAGTAATACATGATGCATCACATGCTCTTTCTCAACATTTTGCATAGCATGAATCTTCATGCAATCAAACGGTTTAAAATTCACTGAGAATTTTTATTGTACCTGGCTGGTACAGGCATGGTACTGGTAAATACTGGTAAAAATGAATCAAGGTCCAGCTTTTCATTTATTAATGGATTCATCTAATGTGTCAGTGAGAAATTGAGGATCAATTGAGACCTGTACTGTACCGTATAAGTGAAATCTGCAAAAATTTCACAAAAATTTCGGGTTTGTACCGCAAAAAATATCTGCTGGGTCAAGTACCGGTACACTAGTTGGTTGAATCCCATATTACCAGTATAAGTTCGAGACTTCTTGACTCATGAAGCGCTATGATGAAATACAATTATCATATAGTGTAAATGTAATACCGGCCTACTCAGTGTCTAGGCCTCAGAGAAAAAAATGTGTACCAGTAGCAACATTTGTAATTTTTGGTACCAGTTACCACATTTTCGGGTGACCCTTGAAGTAATATGTAATTAATACTCTACCTGTTATTTTCCATGGTGAACTAAGAACACTACTGTTGGTTTTTACCAGTATTTACAAACATGATTTATACAATCATTTGCAGATGCAAAAATTTAAAACAACACTAACTTAAACAAACATGAAATAAAGATACACATGGTCAGATATGGTTCATAAATTCAAATAATTATGTTGTGCTCAGTTTTGAGGCACATAATTTCAGACACCAGCAACAGTTTTACCAGAAGTTGTCCAATTAGCATTTAATAAACCCAATATTAAATGCTAGCACTTGGTCTTTTTTGCTTGTTTAGCCCACTAAAATCTGATTATTTATTCTAACTTTGAAGTTTACAAAAATTTATTTCTTCAAGTTAGTGTTAGTGGCACTATTATAGAGATAGGTAGTTAACTAACTAGGAACAAAATGTAATAATATACTATCTTGGGTAGACAATCATATTTTTTTTTTATAATATGCTTTCATATATTTATTCTCAAGTTTCATTCCTTGGACCTCCAGTGACTCATCTCCATTTCTTCAAAAAGGAGATGTCCATTTCTTATTTGTTGCTTTTTACATGCTATAAATGTTGAAGTCCTGTTTCAACTGTTTACACAATAACCAATTAAATTTCATTATTATAAAGAAAAAAATAAAAAAAATTGAAATGATTATTCCCCTCTACTGGAGACAATACAAATCTGATTTAGAGTACAAATCTGATTTAGAGACAGTAAAACAAAATAATTGCCCAAGAGGGACAAACAGAAGGTGGCAAATGTTTTTATTGGGTTTTTAAATGCTCTACAGTTCTGATTAGAAGGTAAAAAATCCTGTGCTAGTAAAGTGTGACAATCAGTGTAGCAGGTCACTGTTCTAGTGACAAGTGAATATTTCTGGTTTAGATTGGTGGGGTCAAAAATTCTTAATTTAAGAATAATTCGGATATATTTCAGGAATGATTCGGTACCATAGGGAAGCAAAATAAAAAAAAAAACCCAAAAAAAATTAAAAAAAAAATTGAGTTTTTTTCGCGTTTTATTCGTAAATAACTCATGATTCGCGTTCTATATGTGTTTTATTCGCTAATAAAATGTATTATACGATTTTTATTCGGTGTTCGGTTCGGAAATGTCGAAAAAATGAATTAAACGTGAATAACTCGCGAATTGTGTTAGTATGACTCACTGTTTCCCATTTTATTACCCATTCCATGAATGAATACACAGAAGGGGCCACTGAGAAAATGAGATAATTTATTTTAAAGGAGATTGTTGAATAGAAATGTGGGGCTCATGTGAGGTACAAAACCCACATGATAAGCTTCCCCATGCAGTAATTCCCAGATTTCCAATCATAAAAGCTGCCCCACTTTATATTTTATTTACATTTATTTTATTATGAATTTTATTTTTAAAATCTAAACAGTCTATCTGAACCCCTCAATATGATATTCATATTAAAATGTGCTTGCAAATTAAGTTTTATATTTTTTTTAAATTTGTTTATTATTTCTTAGAAGATTTTGGACTTCCAAAAACAAAGTTGTCTAAAATAGTAAAAAAAGTTCCAAAAAAATAAAAAATTTGGTATTTAAGTATATTTTAATAGGGAGATCATACTAAGCAGTTTAAATTGACTGTTTGAGCTTTGAAACAGAGATAACAATGTATAATAAATTTACAATTTGTTTAAACTTGACATTGACAAATCAATTTCTCAAGAGTAATGATATTGTGTTATTGTTTTGTAAAATCATCACTTTGTGAACAAAATTTGATTAAGCAACACAAATCAATTTTGATTTCTCTCTCTTTATCTTCTTCCTCTTATCTCTGTATTTTATTGAACATTCAAAATAAATGTGTCATCACTGTTTTAAATAGCACAATTTTTTGAAGTAATTTAATTTAAAAAATCGATAAAATGAAATTATTTGAATTATATCACAATTAAATTTATTAATATTAACAATTTGATAAGGATTTTATTTACATCTCTATGCAAAATTATCATTAAATATTTGCACTCTTTGAAAAAAATATTTAATTTTTAGAAACTAAACTTATTGCCTCGGAAGTTAGACATTGAGTGGACATGTAAATCATGCAAAAATTGGAAATATAAAAACTTTGTAGACAAAAACAAATTACTATTTTTACAAGAATTCCTTTAATTATAAAACTAAGAACAGCCCAGGCCATGAGAGAATTCATATATATCACCTAAGGTACCTCAAATTTAGAGTTTGGATTCCGACTGTCCGATCTGTATTAGCACGAATATTAAAGCAACCATGTATTCCACGTCGGTCGGATCGAAACTCAAACTTTGAGTTACTTCAGTGGATCGGACTCGTCAAGCAGATGAGCTTCCCACTGCCACACTAACCAGAATTCAGATCCAGTGAAGTAACTCAATTTTTGGGTTTTAGATCGGAACAGTCCGATTCGAATCTGCGACAATCCATCCCGAAGAGGAGCGCACACATTCCGACGACAGATTCGAATCCTGAGACGATCCCGAGCGACGAATTCGAATCGGACGGTCCGATCCAAAACCAAAAATTGTTACTTTAGAGGATCCGGACCCCACTTGTTCAGGCTACATGTGCATTTTTCTCAAGTGCCGTAAATTTTTTTTTACTTATATATGGTTAAAATTTTGAATTTTATGTTATATAGTCATATTCTATACAGCGCTGTTCAAAGTAAAAGAGGTGCTGTTATAAAGGAATAGAGAGAAATGAGGAAAGAGCAACTTATTTCAGTCACCAAGTGAGAATGGTGTGTTCTTTTGTTTGTTTGTTTGTTTGTTAGAGAGAGAAAAGGAGGGTTAAATTGTATTTAAAGGTTAGAGGTTAGGGTTTAAAGAATAGTGTGACTGCGCATGAGAGAGAAAGAAATTTGGAATTTTTAGAATTTTTGTTTATTTAATTGCTAGTAGTTTAAATTTGTCTGAAAATGGTTTTAAAGAGGAGCTGATACAACTCCCCAATTTGTTCCTCTTATTGCACCTATTGCCACGTCATCAATGGGTGCCGAAAACTTTGGAGAAATTATGATAAATTGTATTTTACAACCGTATTATCTTTATACTATATGCTTAAAATAGCATGTATTATAACCCGAAATTTTTATTTATAACATTTTAAAAAAATAAATTAATAAAATAACCATCGATTCTGGTCAATTGTAAATCTAACACGGCCGCAGAACACCGGAGCGGACCCATCTGGGGGAGGCCGCAGAATGCCGGAGCGGACCCCCATATGGGTCCGCAGAATGCCGAAGCGGTCCCGGGTCCGCAGAATGCCGGAGCGGACCCTGGTCTTTATATCCCGAAAATGACAGCGAAATTTCATTCCACACTCTCACACCTTCTCTCTCCTGAGTTAGCTCTCTGATCTGTAAGTTTTTTCTCTCTTCTTTTAAATTTTTTATTTTTATTTCAGTAGATTAATAATTTAATTAGAATAATTAATTTAGCAATAATTTAATTAGAATAATTAATTTAGTTAATTTTTAATTGTAGGTTTCTTCTGTATTGAATTGAAAAAATGGCTCTTATGGTATCCATCTACACTGGTGGGGATGTTTTAACAGGTCCTAATGGGGTTTACTACAGTATTGGACCTGTTACTGTGATTCCGGTATTGTCAGGTACTGATTATTTGGGACTTAAATCAAGTATATGTCAGAATTTGGGGTTGGATCAGGTCAGTATGACCTTAAAATTGATGCCAAAATTAGCATGCCGACTAGTTCGGCACAAACCTGGTTCCAACTATTTCCAATTCAGAATGAGGGAGTCTGGCAGGTATTGTATAACCAAACCATGAGTTTTTCTGGGGGTGCATACAAGATAATTGACCTATATGTGGAGGTTACCAGAGCCCGGCGTTCGAACCCAGTTCAGAGGTTAATCCAGGGTAGTAGTCGGGGTAACTCATCCGGCTCTAGTCCATCCCCTGTCCAAATTGACCAACCGTCCAGTAGTCGGGCCCCAGTTCAGATGGACCGACCCTCCCGTCGGGCCCCATCCCAGACTGACCAGCCTTCATCTAGTCGGACCGCTCATTGGGGTCAAACTTGTAATCCGGATGAATCTGATGAAGAAGTGGATCCGGAAATACTAGAGGCAGAGGAAAATTAGGGTCATATTGATCCTGAGGGTATGAGCGATTATTCTGACCAGGAAGATACCGGGCCTGTGCTCGGACTATCAAGGAAATTCAAGATGGATCGCGGGTTTCGGATAATGGATCGCGGGTTTCAGCACCCGATTCATGCTTTCAACGACACATCAGGGTTTATGGAAGCCAATTCGGGTTTGTTTGGAAGTAGGGCAGAGTATGAGAATGAATTGTCCGAGGGACAAACATATGACTCAAAAGAGGAAATGAAGAGCGCAATTGCCAGGTTTCACATCATTTGCAACAAAGAGGTTAAACCTACGCACAGTGACCGCACAAGAATGAGGTTCAAGTGCAATGACAGTTACTGTGGGTGGTACATACTTGCAAGGGCCACCGGTTATGGAACACAACGGCGTGTCTCCAAATGCCCAACACAACATTCATGCCACGCGGATGCGACAAGAACAGATCACGCCCAGTTGTCAGCTGCTATGGTTGCCGAGTGTATATCCGCTCACATGAGGAACGATGTCGACTTGAGTATTCAGGCTGTCCGAATTGCTGTTGCTGAAAGGTACAACGGTCAGATACCGGCGTACAACAAACTATGGCGTGGCCGTGAGTTGGCAATAGCCCGTCAATTTGGCAGTTGGGAGGGGTCATACGCTCTTGTAGTTCCATTGTTGGAGGCAATCAAAAGAAGCAACCCAGGTACTACATTGTTCCTTCAATTTTTACGTCATTTCATTATCAATAAAAAATTGAACTTATTTTTTTAAATTTATTGACAGAAACATTGTTTGAGGTGACCTCATATCCCACTGGTGAACCTGGACCATGGAGGTATTTTCATAGGGCGGCTTGGGCATTTGGACCGTGCATAGCTGTTTTTCAACATATCAGACCGGTCATCACAGTTGATGCATGTTTCCTGTCAGGCCGGTATAAAGGTAACTAATTTGATTGTTTTCACTTAATTTATTTTAGTTGATTTCGGCTCTTACAAAATTAATTTTACCACAGGCAAGCTGTTGATTGCAATTAGGTACGATGCTGAAAATCAGCTCCTCCCGTTGGCTTTTTCACTGGTAGAATCAGAGAGTTATGACGATTGTGCGTGGTTCATGAAATGGTTGCGCCTAAATGTAATCCGCTCCAGATTCATGTGTGTCATCACTGATAGGGAAAAGGGTATCAAGAAGGTGTTCAGACAAGATGATATGGGGTGGAACGAGGAGGATGAGGATCAATGTGTTCACCGTCTTTGTGCTACTCACATAACCGAGAACATGAAGAAGAACAGTTGTAGTGATAAGGTAATCTGTTTTTTTAGAATATGTGTGGCTAAGAGGAAGATGACGAGGTACGAGCAAGGAATGCAAGCAATGGGGCAGGCATGTGACATTGCCCTCAATTGGCTGGACGGTGTGGGTAAATATTTGGATCAAGATGAGAACGAGTACCCCAAACCATGGAAGATATTCCAAGCACTGGACGGTGGTTACCGTTGGGGCATCATGACTACAAACGGGTCCGAGTCGCTTAATAAGGTCTTCAAGTCCTCTCGTAGGCTACCGGTTGCAGCAATAATTGAAGACACATTTTACAAATGTATGACATGGTTTGCGCAAAGGAGGGCCAAAGCGGAATGGGAAGTCAGTCAAGGTCAACAATTCTCGTGTCGTGTGCATCGGGTACTTTTATTTGTAGTTCTTTCTTCGTAATTTTTAATGAACTTTGTTAAAAAAATCTGACTTCTTCATTATTTTTTAATTTTTCATAGCTGATCAACAAACGGTTCGAGAGGTCCGATAAAATGAAGACGCTGGGGGGCTTTGGAAACAACAACGAGTTCGAGGTAACCTCCACACAAGAGAGAGTTCACGCTTTCATACCTGACGATTCTGGTCGGTTTACCAAGGCCAATTACAAATACACGGTGATAATCGGGGATGATCACACGGTAACTTGCACGTGCCAGAAGCCTCAATTGGAGAGAATACCGTGCTCTCATGTTCTGTCCGTGTGTCATCTCCGAGGCATCGACCCTGGTGTTTTTGTAAGTCACTACTATCACATCCATACACTGATCAATACATGGAGCGCTCAATGGCATGTCTATGGAAATCAGTCGGAATGGCCGCCACACGATGGCCCGGTCCTTGTTCCAGAGAAAAAAAATATTTCTGTGGGCAGAAGACAGCACGACAGAATTCCGATGTGGATGGACGTTCTACATAATAGGAGAAGAGGACACCAAGCCGGCCGAGATATACAAGAAAGACAAAACAGAGCTGCTCGAGCTGCACGAGATTGAGAGTTAATATTGTTTTTTTAATTGTACTTGTAAAAATGTTGTTTATTTTCGGTTAATTAGACGTATTGGTAATTTCCGATAACATTAGCATTGTTCTATTGTATGCTTCTTTATATGGCTCCTTGTTCTATTGTAATGTTTCTTTTGATCAAACAAATGACGAACAGCAATTTCAGATTAAACGACATTTCAAACATAAGTAATTACACACAACTTCCAGTACAAACTTTACATTTTTGAAAAAAAATTTCAAAACAAAATCATAATCAACTTCAGAATCAGATAAAAAAAAAAAGGGTCCGCTCTGGCATTCTGCGGACCCATATGGGGGTCCGCTCCGGCATTCTGCGGCCTCCCCCAAATGGGTCCGCTCCGGTGTTCTGCGGCCGTGTTAGATTTAGAATTGACCAAAATCGATGGTTATTTTATTAATTTATTTATTTAAAATGTTATAAATAAAAATTTCGGTATTATAACTAACTTTTTTCTATATGCTATTTTTCATAAATGTCATTATATATTGCACGTGAAATTATTTAAATCATAGCTAACTTGTTAATTTTCTAATATCACGTCACTAATTGTGGGAATTACCACATTTTTTATTCCAATGATTGTATAAACAAAAAAAGTGCTGAGATGATAAGAATTACTTCTTTTTAACTAGGCTTGCTTCAATTGACTTTTTTATATAATTTACTATATTTTTTGTATAATTGATCTAATTGTATTCAGAATGAATTAAATATCTTTTGTTGATTAATTTGTATTATTAGGATTCATCTTTGTAGTCGGTTAGTAGCTCCCTTATTAAACAACTATAGAAAAGTTTACCAGTTTAGTCATCTGTTTGAAAAGGTTTGGAAGAATGAGAAGACATAGATTCTCTGTAGCTATTTAATCTATAGTAATCCCTGTGCATGTATGTCATATCATTGACTAAGTTTCAAACAAGTCCTTCCTTTACTATATAATAGTTATAATACTATTGTAATTAATTAATTATTACGTTTGTATTTATGGTCACAAGATTCGCGAATTATTCCGTATTTTACAAACTTTTACTAATTTTTATCGAATTTTACAAATGATTTGCGAATTTTTTCCGATTTTATTTTATTTTTGCTTCCTTGTAGAACTGAATTCTCCGGTCTGGATAATTTTTGAATCATTCCCAAATTATATCCAAATCACCAATTTTTAACTCCGTCGAACCGAATATGAATAATACATTTGTCACTATACTTGTATTTATAGGTCAACCAACTGACTAAGGCAGATACATCATACCACAGTGACAAAATCCACGTATAATTCGCGTATAATTCGCGTATAGTTCGTGTATAATTTGTTTTTTTGACGTTACCGAACCGAACTCAGAATAAAACGCAGAAAAACGTATAATACGTTTTATTCGCGAATAAAAGGCATATAAAACGAGAGTTGACGAATTATTTGCGATAAAAACACGAATTTTTTTTTTTGCTTCCTTGTTGTACCGAATCATTTCCGAATTATATCTGAATCACGAACTTTTGACCTCGCCGAACCGAATCCAAATTATTGATTTGTCACTATGCATCATACATCCAGCCTATTGTGCATGCAACATAAAAAATGGCACAGGAGATCCAGAATAGGAATAAAGTTGGTTGGTGGTTTTTAAAAGTTTATACTGGAGATTGTCGTAAAAGATGTCCAAATCTTTGCATTTTTATAATTATAAGATATTTCCCGGGATATGTGCATAATTTGAATAGTAATAAAGCATGTTAGCATAATGACATTAGTACATAATCAATTAATCATCAAGAGGTTGCTCAGAAACATGAATTTATGCAAAGAGACCCAATATTTTTTAATTTATAAAGTAGAAATAATAGTCAAAACTTAGCTTACAATATAACAAAATAATAAAAGAGTATATTGGATTGGATGTATTTAATAAATATTCAATATTTTTTTTGTATAAAGTATACATATTGAGAAACATTTAGTATACTTTTCAATATTTTTGTCGTTTTAAATTAATGAAATTAGAACGACAACCAAAATTTAGCTTACAATGTAACAAACCTTTAAAAAGATTATATCATATTGGGATATATTTATTAAACATTAAACATTTAATTTATTTTCAATTTATTAAGTTGAAACAACAAGCAAAACTTAACTTTTTAATGTAACAAAACAATAAGATATATATCATGTTGAGATATATATCATAACATATTAAATATTTTTTCTTTTTCAAATTTATGAAATTAAAACGATAGTTAAAACTTAATTTACAAAATTTATAGCAAACCATAAAAGAGTATACCACATATACATTTGGTATACATTTAATATTTTTTCGTTTAAAAGTTTATGAAATTCAAAAGATAGTCAAAACTATACTTATAATGTAACAAAACAATAAAATAGTATACCAAGTTGAGATATATTTAGTATTAAACTGAAAATAAATGGATAAAAAATGATAATTTGATAGAGTTTTATTAACATAAAAAAAAGGGAAAATTAGTTATATGCCACCTCAAAACAAGGAGATTGTGCATTTGCCACCCAACCTCAAAAATGAATGATTAGTACCCCCAAATTTGTCCCCAGAATAAACTAGATGTGTAAACAAGGTACATATTTAAAATTTTGAGTAAAAACAATTATAAATGGTATGATCAAACCTGAACTGCTGACCTGGAATATTTGAAAATAAAAAGTCACAACAGAAGTTACGTACAAGCTAGTTTATGAGCGAAATGTGGGAGCAATCCATTCAAGAGTGGTATACGAAGTCTCGAACCTCTAATCTAGAATACCTAGATCTCTCAGATACAACCATAACTAACAAACACCTAGCCAACAACATTTCTGTCATATATGACAGATTAAACCTGTTAAGCCGAGTAAGTTTAAAGAATTTTAAGCAAACCCAAGAACAAATCCACTTCCTGGACCAGAAAATCCAAAAACTTGAACAAAACCTGAAAAACCTCACAATCCTATTAACAGAAAACCGTCCTTTAACAACATCAGAAGTCAAAACTTTGGTGACAGAGGTCACAAAGCAACCCAAACTTATTGAAACAGAAGCCCTAAAAATTTCTGAAGAACTCAACCAGAAACTCGAAAGAGTAGAAGCTGTCCTCAAAAGAGTGGAAACCTGGGTTAGTTCATGAGTAATTACACACTCACTCAAAACACCCAATTCTACAAACAAGCAGTTCAAGCAACAGACTCAATTGAGTCACCCGCAGTCGGCTTTGTAAAACCTTCTGACCATTGTGGTGATACCTCAGGCACAACCGCATTAATTAAGCAGAACAACACCCAAATCCAACTGCTGGTACAAGCACTAGAAGGAATCCGAAACCTTAAAGCAGAAGTTAAAATCCTTAAAGATCAAATTCAGAAACAAAAGGGTGTGCACCTACCAAGCGAAATAACTGACGAACTATCAGCCAGACTAGCCAAGCTATCAATCGAACCCTCCAAGCAAAAAGAAAAGAAAGGGGTTTTAAGAGTTTTCAAAGACCCCTTTGTTATCCTCCAAGAAGAGAAACAAAAACTCAAATGATGAAAACATCGGGAAGACCCAGTGTAACCCAAACCCAAACAATAAATCCTGATGCACCATTATTTGAAGATCAGGTTCGCGAATACATGAGAGGGCAAAGGAGGAGATATAATGCTCAAAGAAACCTGAGGAATCTTACCCGAACTATAACGAGTAGGAACCCTTACCAGATGACTCTGGAAGAACAGGTGGATCCAGATACTCAGCTCAGAAGATCCCTAAGAGATCGAGCTGCTATAGTACCTGCTGAAGTACTATACAATTTCAGAAGGGACGATAACAACCACCGTGTCTATAACCATATCTCTGAGGAGGCAATTCTCTGCACCGACAACCAACAAATCGATAGGCCATTTATACAACCCGAAAGCTATACGGCCCTTCGACAAAGTGGTATGCAATTTATCCACATAGGGGTCGCTCAAGTAAGAATACAAATTCTACACAGGCAAGATAAAGGCACATCGACATTGGTTGTTTTTAGAGACAACAGGTGGCAAGGAGATCAGTCCATCTTCGATACAGTAGAAATTGATCTAACGAGAGGAAGCCAGCTGGTATATGTTATACCGGATACCATGCAAACAATTGGGGATTTCTATCGAAATTTCCAGATATCAATCCTAACAAGAGGATACCAAAACTGGCAGAATGGTGAAGCTAACCTCCTAATCACTAGAGGTTTGGTAGGAAGGCTTTCCAATACATCGAATGTTGGATTCGCTTACCAAATAAGCAATGTTTCCGAGTACTTGGTAAGCAGGGGCATACGAGCCCTCCCGGGTAGGCGATACTCAGCGCAAGAAAATCAAGGGAGAAACTGGATAGTAAGGCCGTCGCGAGTTGATATCCCTATGATGCCTACAGAATTGCAGACCAATAACCTCCTCGATGGCAGAATCTCTATATCATTCCAGAATTATGTCCCAGCCCCTGATCACGTGAGCGATATACCTGATGATGATGAAGATGAAGTTAGGAGTGAAACAATTCTTACTCTAACTGAGGGAGAAAGAGATACTGAGGAAACTGATGGTAATGAAGAGAACGACTGGCAGTACATACAGTACCTTGCTAACCAGTCTGCACAACCACCTGATAATCTCCAACAAGAAGATTCTGGTCCTATTTGGGATACGGATCATGAAGGAGGTACTGGCAATGCTGAAACGGATTGGATCAATCCTTTTTCGAAGCGTGGTGGGGATGTGGATACCATTTTCCTGATGAATGGTAATAACACAGAAGAAACTTTTGATTACCCGCAATTCAAAAACCTATCCGAAGCACTAAACGAGCATGCTTTTATGTCAAGTTCTTCTGCAATATCTCATTACCAGCCACCACGGGACCAGTCAATGAACATACCCAGCTACCCTCCGGCAAGGGGTACAAATGAAACAAGATCTATTCCCACTTTTGAAGAACGAGTGCCCAAAGCAGGACGATTTCGCGGGGGCTACAACAATGAGATGTGGACACTACCATCGGCGCAGCAACAGCAAGGCGCCATGTTTGTAATCCCGGATCAACTGGGGTTGTTTCATGATGCGTTTTCAAGATGGGAATCTATTACTCGAAACCATGTAGCTGAGAAAGGGTTTACAGACCCCAGGGATAAAATAGAATATATGCAAAATCTCTTGGGAGAAGTAGAAAAATTAACATGGGTTCAATGGAGAATGCAATTTCTCACTGAGTACGAGGCGTTGATAGCAGTGGCGGATGGCCGGGAAGGTACACAAAACATACTTTCCCAGATGAGACGAGTATTTTCACTAGAAGACCCTGCCCAAGGATCAACAGTTCTCCAAGATCAAGCCTACAAAGATCTGGAGCGCCTCACCTGCGACAACGTTAAATATCTTATTCAGTATATGAATGAGTATTTAAGATTAGCGGCAAAATCTGGGCGAATGTTCATTAGCCCAGAGCTCTCAGAAAAATTCTGGTTAAAAATGCCTGGTGACCTTGGGACCAGAATAAAAACGATGTTTGAGGAGAAATACCCTGGTCTCACGGTGGGGGTACTTCCAAGGGTACTGTTTGCCTATAAATATCTGGAGGGGGAGTGCAACGATGCTGCTTTCAAACGATCACTCAAAGACCTCTCCTTCTGTAGCCAGATCCCAATTCCTGGCTATTACCGTAAACTAGAAAAGAGGTATGGCCTGAGAAGATCAAGAACCTATAAAGGCAAACCCCATGAATCTCACGCTAGAATCGAAAAGAGAAAACACCTTGTTAGAAACAAAAGGTGTAAATGCTACCTATGTGGGCAAGAAGGTCACTTTGCGCGAGAATGCCCCAATGATAGAAGAAATATTAAGAGGGCAGCAATCTTTGAAGGGCTCGATATACCAGAAGATTGTGACATAATATCAGTACAAGAAGGGGAAGGCCAGAGCGATGCTATATTTAGCATTTCTGAAGGAGAAGATGGGGAGATGGAACTGCAACAAGGAGTACAAACCCTACAACTAAACTCTCTCTTTATGCTCGGAGAGGAAAATTCAGGCTACAGGCCTAGAATAAAATTACCTGAGAAGCAGATGGGCTGCCAACACCAATGGCTTCATAATCAAGTCATCGAGCAACCATTCAAAACAACCTGTTCCTGTTGCACCAGAGAAACTATAATTCGTGCTAGAATACATTGTTCAGATTGCGGAGTAACAGCATACAACCTGTGCGGTCCGTTCTACTTCAAAAAAGAAGTACCAGTTACCCCAGCAACCGCACCAGCACAAATCAACCTCAGAACACTAGTACAAGAGCAGAGAGACTACATTGTATGGTGTGAGGCTGAGATGGAAAGGCTGCAAAAGGAGGTTGACCATCACAAGAAGAGATACGAAGATCTCCTTGAGGAACACCTGAAGGACGAATTCGACAACCTAAAGCCGCAAAAGGGCGTTAAGATCAATGAAAATGCGAACGTCCTCAATGGAGAAACAGTCTATAACACTAGTGGTAATCCATCCACTGGGAGAATTATCAAAAATAGACTATATAACCTAGAAGTGGAGCTCGATATTCCTGGAGTTCAAAAACTCAAAATAAGAGCAATCCTAGACACTGGTGCCACAACCTGCTGCATAGATCAAGGGTCAGTACCAAAGGAAGCTCTTGAAGAAAATACCTTTGTAGTACAATTTACAGGGGTAAACTCCACTCAAACCGCCAACATGAAGTTAAAATATGGTAGAATGATTATTGGCGAAAACCAGTTCCGCATACCATACACCTATGCATTCCCAATGAAGTTGGGGGGGGAAATACAAATGATCATAGGGTGCAATTTTATACGCTCTATGCATGGGGGTCTGAGGATAGAGGGTGATACAATTACCTTCTACAAAAACCTGACAGTCATCAACACACAACCACAAGCAAAGGTCCTGAACATAGAAGAAATAGACCTTCAAGACCTGGAGTACATACAACTCCAAGAAATGGTCCATTACAATTTTGGGCAAACATCATCAAACTTTATTACAAAGTTTGATCAACTACTAAGAAGGCTAAAGGAGGCCGGGTTCATTGGCGAAAATCCTTTGCAACATTGGAGTAAAAATAAAATCGTCTGCATGCTGGATATCAAGAATCCAGACTTCATCATTGAAGATAGACCCTTAAAGCAGGTCACGCCACTGATGAAACAAACCTTCAGCAAACATGTGGAGGCCCTGCTGAAACTCGGAGTAATACGACCCAGCAAGAGCAGGCACCGGACGACGGCGATTATTGTTAATTCCGGTATATCAATAGATCCGAAAACCAGGAAGGAGGTAAAAGGCAAAGAACGTATGGTATTTAATTACAAGAGGCTTAATGATATAACTGAAAAGGATCAATATAGCCTTCCTGGTATTAATACCATCACGAGGAAAGTAGCTAATAGTAAAATCTACTCTAAATTCGATTTAAAGAGTGGATTTCACCAAGTAGCTATGCACCCAAATTCAATCGAATGGACGGCATTTTGGGTACCCGATGGGCTATATGAATGGCTAGTAATGCCGTTTGGGTTAAAAAATGCTCCAGCAGTGTTCCAAAGAAAGATGGATCATTGCTTCAAAGGCACTGAGAATTTTATTGCAGTTTATATTGATGATATTCTGGTATTTTCTCAGTCAGAAAGAGAGCATGCAGAGCATTTAAGAATAATGCTCTCAAATGTGAAGAGCATGGCCTTGTCCTAAGCCCAACAAAAATGAAGATAGCCGTTCCTCAAATAGAATTCTTAGGGGCAGTAATAGGCAAGGGTACTATTCGGTTACAGCCGAATATTATCACAAAAATTGAAGAATTCAAAGAAGATGATCTCACTCAGAAGTCTGGTATGAGATCTTGGCTAGGACTCCTCAATTATGCCAGAAGCTATATCCCTAACCTCGGGAAACTTTTAAGCCCTTTATACGCAAAAACCAGTCCAACTGGCGATAAACGGTTGAATAAACAAGATTGGGAGCTCATTCGCGCAATGAAACATCAGGTCCGAAACCTGCCTGATCTCTGCATACCCCCAGAAGAATGCTTCATTATAATCGAAACAGACGGATGCATGGATGGATGGGGAGGTGTATGCAAGTGGAAGCCAAAGAGGTATGATCCAAAGAGCACAGAGAAGCCGTGCGCCTATGCAAGTGGCAAATTCAACCCGCCTAAATCCACAATAGACGCAGAGATCTTCGCGGTCATGAATAGCCTGGAGGCATTAAAGATCTACTACCTCGACAGGAAGGAATTAGTGATACGCACTGATTGTCAGGCTATCATTAGTTTCTTTAATAAATCTAACATTAATAAACCGTCAAGAGTGCGCTGGATCTCGTTTACAGACTTTGTAACGGGATTGGGGATTAATGTTCAGTTCGAGCACATAGATGGGAAGGACAACCTTTTGGCTGACTCCCTATCACGGTTAATTAGTGTTTTAATTGATGCAGGATGGCCCAATCAGGAAGCATTAGATGTTCTGGACAATCTAGCCGGGGCTCTTCACGAGAACGAGGAGCATCCCAACCAGAAGGTTCAGGAGAAAATGTCTCAAATAATCCTGCAAATCAGCCACTCGTTTGCCAGTACAGGGATCTACTACGGCAATCTGACGAAATCCATACCTTGGAAAGACGAAATGAGCTTAGGCTCCAACTTCGAGCGATAGAAAACAAAGTAATTTCAAGAGCACTTGAAGGGATTAGTGATTTAATAAAAATACAACAGATGAAGGAATCCCAAAGTTCTAAATTCGCAACGAAGGACAATTACTGGGGAGATTGGTTGCCTCAAGTCCAGCAAACTCTTACTAGGCTTCAAAAGGCTTACCGAGAGTTTAAACAGTTAATCCGTGAGGTAAAGGTGTTCCATATGTAAGTATGTTCTGGACCCTACCACTATAGGGTATGTATTATGAGGTGTGTTTTACTTTTAGGCCTGCTTGTATTGGCCTCTGCTTTTTCTTTAGTGTGGGCCAATAATTGCCAGAATATTTACTTTCGGTGCATTATAAGCATCTTTATTTTAGTGGGAGACAAAAGTTTGTGGAAATCCTTTAATCACATGCGATGGGGCCCAATGAGTACCCGATGTGATAATTGAGATTCCATCCTGAGTCTCTATATAAGTGTGAGTTTTCAGAGTTGAAAAACAAGCTGAGAACCAGCAAGTTTTACTTCTCTCTCTTTCCTTGTAAACATTCCACTTAATAAAATTTCCGCTTGCGTGCCTTCTTTCTTCCCGTGTTCACAATAGCCAGTTGAAGTTTGAAGGCTCTGATCGATCCTCACCCTGGTATCAGAGCAAGGTCTGTTTATGGCTTTCTAAGTTTCTTTGTATTCTAGGAAGGTAGCTAGGGGGAGATCATACCAAAATCATGAAAAATGTTCAAAATCTAAGTATAAAGGCTTTTTCTTTAAGTACTAGTCTAAATTAACCCAAGGATATTAGCTTATAGGGCTTGATTTTCGAGAAATATAGCCATACCAAAAGAATCATCCTGCCGTACAGTACCCTAAGAAGTGGGGAAGATTACGGATTAACACGATGAGGTGAGGTATAGCTAAATTTAGTAGAAAATATCGCCCCAAAGTTAAGAGCAAAGGTTGATATATAAAAAATAAAAAAAATAAAAAATCTAATTTGGGTGCAAAGATTGGGGATATTGTATCATTAATCTTAAGGAATATTCTCTCAGAGTGGCAAAAATCTAATTTCGGAGTTTTTAAGTGGCATAAAACGAAGTACCCCTAAAAAAAATCACGAATTAATCAAATATCACATCTGTTTTCTCATTTAATTGATGTTTTTTTTCATTCAGTGCACGTGAAGATATTTTGTTAGTTGTTGATATCCAATAAAAAAAATAACCCAAGTATCAGACATTCCACAATAATAAAATAGTTATTTGGTTTGGGTTTTGAATTTTGGGTATAAATAATAAAAGGAGGGTTCAAATGTCTCTATTATTTTTTTTGTCTCCATCATGTCTCCATTTTTAATTTTCTAATAACAAAAATTCTAAAATTTATTTGTCAAAATAAAACTGTTAGATGTGATATATATTATTTTATCTATATGTACATAAAAAAAACATTATAACTTTTCAATTTTGGTTTTATATAAATCAATTAGTTGAAAATCAACATCAATAATTTGTCCACATCGATGTATTTTTGCAAACACTTGATACTAATTAAAACAATACGAGAATGTTGTGATCTTTTACGTATGCATAGAGAAAATGATATATATCATATCTAACCGTTTTATTTTGACATTTAAATTTTAAATTATGTTATTATGGTTCTAAAAATGAAGGCATAATGGAGACAAAAAAAAATGAAGACATTTGAACAAATGAGAGTTATTGTATGAGTATGAGAAGTTGAGAACAAATGAGAGTACTAAAAATATGTACATTAAATAAAATTGACATGTCTATACATTATTTTGGATCATCATAGTTTAAAGAAAAACACAATAATTATAAAGGCAAACCCAATAAGGGCCTGTTCGGCAACATGTGAATTTTACAGGAATGGAAAGTTTTAATATGGGAATGGGAATTTCATTTTATCAAAACCAAAGGCATTTAACTCATGAGAAATTTTAGAATATAGGTGTTCGGATGCATGAGAAATTTGTTTGGATGTTGCTTTCTTTTCTTTTTATAGAAGATGTAATACTACAATTAAACAATATTAAGTGTATTAATACTAATCTCTGATTATGATTAATATAATTATATATATCAAATTCTAAAAAAAGTTTAAATGAGTGAATTGACTATACAATGCAAAGTTTAAATTGTGCTTGTTTAATTAATTTTAGCCTTTGTATTACTAAATTGTGTTTGTTTAATTGAGTGCTTAATTGTACAAATTAATTTTTAGTTTACTTAATTAAACAAGTCTAAATTAGGTCAGAGTGAATTTAAACAAGTATTAATTCCAGTTTAAACTTCATTAATTAAAAAAAACGGAGTAATTATTAATAATACTTGTTTAAACTAGTATGTAGTAATAATAGTACTTTGACGGTGATTCTTCAAGTTCCAATTTTTGGGAAAAATAACGGAGGTCCAAGTGAATTTTATTTTTCCAACAAAAGATAGTGTAGAGAGTAAAGATGGGTTCCAAAATGGGTAAGATAATGGGTTTTTTAATGAGCTGCCGAACACCATATAGGTAAAAATACCATTACCACTAATTTTCCCTTTAAAACCCATGGGAATAGGTGTCACCGAACAGGCCCTAACAGATAATTAATGAATTACACAAATTTTGGTCATAGAACATCCCAAATTTAATCATAGAAAAATTCCTTCATTTCAGTTTCTTTATGCATTAATGTAAAAGTCTCCAAATTAGTCATAGAACATCCAAATTTTGGTCATACAACATTCCTTTATGCATTGATGCAAATTCCTTTCAATTTTCTGATCAAGTTTCGAGACCCACAATACTTTAAAAAATATATATATATGTAAAATGAATCAATGATTTAAGTATATGAGATAAAAAAAATGAATGAGACTATGTTACTATGCATAGCGCGGGTTGATCCGTACTACGAATCAATATTTTTGTTTTTCAAATTCCAACGGTCGATCTGAACTGGTCAACATAGTCTCCATATGAATATGTACTTGTAAACTTAAATTTACATTGTTTAGAAATTTTTTACTATTTTTTTGGATGGGTAGAAAATCACTGTTTTTGAATGGTCCAAAATTTTCAAATCAATTGATTTTCTACCCAACTAAAAAAATAGTAAAATAATTTTAAAAAATGTATAATTTAGTTTACAAGTGCATAATCATATGGAGATCACGTTGAATGGTTCAGATCGACTGTTAGAACTTTCAAACCAAAAATTTAAGTCCATAGCGCGGATCAATATGCACTATGCATAGTACCATAGCCTCACTAAAAAAAAATTACCCATATGTCTCCTTCGTGACAAAATATTCAATATACTTTAAAAAATAAAAAAATGTTGCTTATTTTAACCTCCCCTACAAAAAGCATTTAACTTGTGATTTTGTAATCAGACTCTCTTTCTCTTCCTACTTAAAACTATTTAAGCTTTGAATGGAAGTATCCAACTGGCTGCTGTGAGTTCTGACGCTAGATCTAAACCGTTTGATCTGTCTCAAAATTCGTGCTTACAATTAAGGGCCTGTTCAGCACCCTTCTGTTGCTGTGGTAAAAAAAAAATTCACTCAGAGTGAATTTTTTTCCCCATGCGCACAGTAAAATTTGATTCAAAAATTTTCTGATCCTACGTCCATGACCATTCCCGAGTTGGCGCCGAACAGGCCTAAAATTACAAAATACTAAAACCGACACAATAATCTTGATGCAGATCGAACGGCCCAGAGTGAAGTCCTAACAAAGGAATCAGGCCAAGTATACAAGTTGACAAATGCCAAGTCAAAGAAAGACAACCAATTGCTACATAAATGAAAACCAAATATTATTATGCCCAAGTGATGATACTGACAACATATGGAAATTATTATTTCAAATAATAAATGTAGTTCTAATGATCATGAACTTGAAGAGAACCATATTAAAAGAATCAATTGAATGATCATAAAGAAAACAATGGAGATATATCACAAAATTCAGACGATCATGAAAGATACTTTACAGAAATTTTACTATATACTACATATCTTAAAGACCCTTGAAGATAAACAAAATTTATTATGGGGTCCCTATAAAACTTACATGCCTTGTACCAGTAATAACTATGGCATATGAACTGACATGTCCAATTCAAAATAGAGCGTGCACATATGAACTTGCCGAACACATCACAAAATCATACTGGTACCAGTATATATTTAGTCCAAACATAGCAGCTTACAAAAATATTACACTCTTTGGTTAAATTTTCAAGGGAAACAATTTATTTGATGAAAATAAAATATGTACTCTCTCAAAAAGATAACAGAACAAAACCAAATTAAATACTAGTATTCTCCATAAAGAAGTAATTCAAAGAATCACAAAAAGATAAAAAAAATAGAGAATATATATTATGAAGGCCCTCAGAAAATTGATAGTATTTCAAGTTTTCAACACAAGGTCTCTGCAGCACAAATATAAATGTCAGCGGCTTACATTGTAACATAGTCAACACCTACTTTTCTTTTCCTTTTTGAGGGGTAGGGGGTGGATCCATATCCTCGACAGTACCGTAAAAGATTCCCTTTTACAATTAGCTATTTACGGTTTGAGATTAACTCTCAGCCAATTTGGGATTCGGGCTGACTGAGGGGGCAGTATTATTGGGCTTTGAGATTCGTGCGAAGTTAAAAAGAACGGTCCAGATCAAGTAATTGTAAAAGATTCCCTATTACAGTACTGCACTGGATATGAATTCGGTAGGGGGTATTGTAAATAAGTTCACACCTCTAAGGTACCTTAATTGAGATGACTTCCAGAAGCGGGGTGTTTCCGATGAGCATCGGATCAAGACACCATTTACATTTATTTTGGCCGAGTGGTCTAAGGCATCAGATTTTGGTTTTGGTCCCAAAGGGCATGTGTTCAAATCCCACAGCTGTCATTCTTATGCATCCAAACATATCAATCAATCAAGAGAGAGAGAGAGAGAAAGATGTCAGATTTATCCAAAGGTCGAGAGTTTGAACCCCTCTCACGACTTCGCAGCCTTTGCGAAGTTTAAAAAAAAAAACACAGAGAGAGAGATGGCATATGAGTAAAGATTGGAAAGGAGGCACGGATCAATTGGTGAAGAGCAAAGGTCTATATCACTAGAGCAGCTTGGGTCCGATGGGACCATCCGATCTGCTTTAAGATTCGTGCGCACGGATTTTAAAGCATACGCGAATTGACCTCCTATATCACAGGGGTAAAGATTTTAACAGAGCAGTTTTGCCTTCATGCAGCAAACCACTGGAATTCTTATCGGTCCCAACAGAGAACATTTTTTTCAGATCTCCATTCTTATCCTCATTACAGCATCATTGGGCCTTCATAACCACAAGTAAAAATGTGTTTTCACCAAAGAAACAAAAAGAAAACCCAGAAAAATAATTTATACCAAGCTTGAACAACATTTTTTGAATGGAAAGTGTTAAATAATACTCAAGTTAGTTAAAAATCAATCTTTAAAAACTTATTTCAGAGATGTATGTTACTGAGGGGAAAAATCCGAAAAATAAGCGAAATATGAGCCTTCAGACTGTTCATTAATGTGTTTATAATATTGTTTCAACATGCCAAAGTCACTGGAGCCCAAATATATAATGTGCAAATCAACCATGTCAGAAAAAAAAATCAAGAGTGGTAACCCCACGCATGGTGAATCGCATCCTCTGAAATATCTCAAACTTTTAATAGGCAGCGACAAAATAAATATGAGTGAGGCTATGGTACTTGCATAGCGCAAATTGGTCTGTACTACGGATCAATATTTTCATATTCAAAGTCTAAATAATCAATCTGAACCATTCAACATGATTTTCATATGAAAATGTACTTGCAGACTAAAATTTACATATTTAATAATTTTTTTACTATTTTTTTAGATAGGTAGAAAATCACTACTTTTGAATGGTCTAGAATCTTTAGATCAAGTGATATTCCACCTCTCTCTCACTTCTCCTTCTCCTTCTATCCATTCATCCATCCAACAACATTATATATTGGGCTACAACAGTGACATGGAATTTGAGATATCTTTTACCGCAACTTTTCATCATTAGGCCAGTAATTTAGAATAAAACAATAACAAACATTTAGTAAAGGCAACAGTTGTAGAGCAATATCAAATCATCAACCCAACAAGGCAACAACAATGCAGAGTAAATGCTACAAAAAAGCAGTCAATCAAATACCAGCATTTGAAAATCAAGGAAATGTAGTGCAATCTGATAATTCGCATGAAAAGTGAAATGAAACATAGTGAACCAAAACAAAAAGAAATTCAACTAATACAAGGGAAAAATTTGCAGCTACAAAAATCAGCAAGCAATAAAACATGAAGTATAAAATGCATTGCGAAGACCCTCAATAAGTATCATAACTTGTTTTTTCAACACACTGCTCTCTGGGGCCTATATAAAAATGTACACGTCTCACATGCAACAGGCAACAAGCTTCTACAGCCTTTGGCAGCACAGGGGCGGAACCAGACTTAAAAACCAGTGCTGTAAATAACGATATGCGCTCGTCGGACGGACAGTGTACCGCTAAGCGATTAATCGGAAATAATCGGCCATAATCGAGAATAATCGGCCAATTAGTTGGGAAAATCCGTCGTAACGGTTTGGTCGCCGCCAATGACTAATCGGACGATTAATCGGCTTGAACGACAGTTTTTTACAACACTATTTCAAACTATAGGGTTTAATCATATAAAATTTTCATGTTGAGAACGGAGAGGTACCTTAGGGTGATAGCACAAGGGCCAGTATTATTTGTGCTTTGAGATTAGTGCAGAACGTATTTAAAACGGTTAGATTGTTCAGAAAAACACTCAAAGTTTGAGATATCTCAGAGGATGAGAATTCGATACGAATACCATGCATCAGACGCAGCAGAGGAGAAGCACAAGGAAAGGAATAAAACATGCCATAAAACCCTTAACCCACAATCTCAACCATTCAATACATTCTGCACAAATCTCAAAACTCAAATAATACTTCCCCCGCACTATCCCCAAATAGGCACTGACTTGTCCGGTCACGCCATAAACCCTTAACCCACAATCTCAACCATTCAAATACATTCTGCACAATCTCAAAACTCAAATAATACTTCCCCCGCACTATCCCCAAATAGGCACTGGACATGTCGGTCACGCAAAATATGAAATAAGTATGAGATATCTCAGAGGATACGCACTCGCCTTTCCAGGGATAGTTGAGGGGCAAATATTATTTGTGCTTTGAGATTCGTGCAGAAGCACAAGAAGAGGAATAAACATTCCATAAACCCTAAACCCAAAACCCTAAAGCCAAAATTCATGTACATTCTTATCAGACTTCAATAGAGAACATCATTTCATTCTTATACTTATAATGCATATTTAAACAAACACAAACATTGAAAAGAGCATGCAATCAACAACATATTATATTGATTGAAAATAGAAAAAGAAAAAATTACCATCGGAAGATCAAATAGCAAATTCAAAAGCAAACTTGCTGAAATTGATTGAAGAAAGCAGATAAAGCATCACAGAGATTCCCAATTAGACCAAGTCTTCATCCCATTTTGGGGTTTCTTTGCGCTGGCGCATTCGATCTGTGGAGATCCCAATCAAAGAATTGAAGAGAAGAGGTTCAACTCAACTCAAGTGGTTTTGGGCCTCACGGCCTGTCTAAGAAGCATTTATTTTACAATTAAATTCAGCGCCTATTACACAAGGGTCCGTTTTGAGATTCGTATCAGATTAAAACTGACGTCTCAGATTTCATCGTAAGCTGGGGTTTTTGTCAGATTCAACACTCTGATCGGAGAACCCATAAAATTTACAGAACTAGAGAAGAAAATGGAATTCGTCTTCGTTGCTTCAGTCACCAAACAAATGCAGCCTTCAAGCAGTGCCAAGATGGATCTATAGTTCCAACACATTGACAATATTAATTTTCTTAAGGTTTAATGGCTGACATTTTTATTAGTATCCAAAGTTAATTACAAATTAATAAATATACCCAGAATCGGTGGGTATTTTGAAAAATGTCCAAACCGGCCAGATTCCGGCCGGTTTTCTCTTCCCCCAAAAGCCGGTCAGAATCTGACCGGTTTTCTCAAATTTTTTTTTTACACCCTATAAATATGAGTCTTTCCTCTTCCTTATAATATAATAACTGTCTTTTTTTTTTTTTCGTTAGAGGTTTCAGGTAATGTTTTTTTTTTTATTTAATTTTTTTTATATTTTTATATTTTTTAGAATAATTAATTTGATTATTAAATAAAATTAATTTAATTATTAAATAAAATTAATTTAATTATTAAAAATAATTAATTTAATTCCTTTAAAAATAATTAATGTATACTCATTTAATTTTTTAGGATTTAGTGGACAGACCATTACATGTATACAGACATGATCTATTTAATTTTTTAGAATTTCGTAACCTATAATTATTTACCATTTTCTAAAATAAATATGTATACAGACATGTAAATTAGTAACCTGATAATTGTTTACCATTTTCTAAAATGTAGTTTGTTTACCATAGCCTTTATTTCATTATACTATAGTGAGAAGATGCTTAGTAATGTACACATGACTTATTACAACAAAGATGCAATTACTTCATTTATGATTCCCGATGATATCTCACTTTTGGACCTGAAATCCATGGTTTATACATATACTGGTTATAACCCAGAAAGGTGGAACTTAGAATTGGCAACCCGACATTGCCATCCTTCCAACGGGAAATGGGTTATTGCGAAACTCATTGATGAAAGTACTTGGAGAGCCATCCCTCAAATGCATCCAAATTTTAAAGCCTATTAATACTATTTCTTAGAACGAGCCAATTTTGCCGGACCTGGATCAGTCACAACAGATGAAGTGGTAGCCTTACCGGTATAAGTACACAGAACAAACTCATCGTCCGATGTTGGTGGCTCTGGATCATCAACCTTCTTTTTTTTTAACCCATAGCCGTAGAGATTTTCTACAAAGTCATCGTCCGAAATTTCATAGCTAAGAAATTCCGGCTGTATGAATGATCGACATGTCTGTGTATAAGGGCATCTTTGACACTTGTATTTTTTTCTCTCATTTTACCTTGATCACTAATTGACCCTTTTCTCGCTAGGCCACGATTGGACGACCTACGTCGGTTGCTATTGTTCATCATTTTGACCCCTTCAAATATCAGCATTTTCTCCTCAAAAATCGCTTTATCTTTCTCTCTGTCCCTTCCTTACTTTCTCTTTGTGAGTTGAGTGAGTTGTGAGGGGAGAGAGAGAAAGATGGGGTATAAAACAGTAAAAAAAAACAAAGGGTACTGGCCAGAAAATGGCCGGTAGTCTTTTTAATAGTGTACCGGTCTAAAAATGGCCGGTACCCTATTTAATCAAGTACCGGTCATTTTCTGACCGGTAGGATCATTTTTATTAAATCCCAGCAAACTTGGGTATATTAATTAATTTGTAATAAACTTTGGATATTAAGAAAAAAAAATGGCATTTATAGGGTGTAAATGGGTAAAAAAAAAAAGAAAACCGGGTTCTGGCCGGCTTCTGGGGGAAGAGGAAATCGGCCAGATTCTGGCCGGTTTGGACATTTTTCGAAATTTCCACTAATTATGGGTATATTTATTAATTGGCAAATTCTTCTATGGACATAAGAACCTATTTATAAAATGAGCATATTTTTATTTTTAAAGTTCAAACAGTTGATCCGACCGTTCAACATTATCTCCATATTAAAATGTACTTGGAGGTCAAATTTTACATTTTTTTGAATTTTTTTAATATTTATTAAGATGGGTACAAAATTCAATGGTCTGAATTTGACTAGTTTTATAAAATACTTAATAAATAGTAAAAAAATTCAAGAAAATATAAAATTTGACCTGCAAGTACATTTTAATATGGTGATAATGTTGAACGGTCGGATCAACTGTTTGAACATTGAAAATAAAAATATATTCATTTACAAATAGATCCTTATGTCCATAGAAGCATCCCTCTAAGTAATTTGTAGTTAACTTTGGATATTAATAAAATATCGGGTTTAATGGCAAGTGATGGAAATAAGAAAAAAAGCAGGAATATTCTTTTTGGTATATCAAATGAATTTGGTTTGCATAATGTTTTAATTGATCCCAAAATTTCAATTTCAAATCACTATTGAAATCATTTCTACTTTTGTAAAAATTAGGTTCTGATCAGAGCCTCAATTCCTTCCTTCCCAAATTTTCATCACTGGTGTTCGCTATAAGCTGCCATGGTGAGGGTGAGGGCGAATGAGTCCCTTAGAAGTGCCATGGCGAGGCGGATAAATACTCAAAACAAAAGAAGAGAGACTTCGAATCCTCTGAATCAAAGAGAAATCGGGGCAGGAGAGACTCCAAAACCTCCGTCTCCAAGACAAATCGTGGGCGGAGAGACTCCGAATCCTCCGTCTCTGAGAGGCTCCAAATCCTCCGTCTCCATTGCGAAGGCGGAGACGAAGCGGAGAAAGATTCTATACAAAGGAGGAGAGACTTTGAATCCTCTTCCTATTCAAAAAGAGAGTGAAGGAGAAGGAGGAGAAACTTCGAATCCTCCTCCTCTTCAAAAAGAGATTGGAAGAGGAAAGACTTTGAATCCTCCAACTCAAAGAGAAATCCGGGGAGGAGAGACTCCGAATCAGACTCAAAGAGAAATTGGGAGAGGAGAGGCTTTGAATCCTCCGTCTCGAAGAAAAATAGGAGGAGAAGAGAATTCTAATCCTTCTCCTCCTCGAGAAGAGACTGGAGGAGGGAGAGAGACAGTCACAATTGATACTGACTTACTGGACTGCTCCATTTGCATCAATCCTTTGTGCCCTCCACTTTATCAGGTTTATTTTTCAATAACATTCATTTTTTGGGTACAAGAATTGCAGTTAAAATACAATTAGTTTTTGTACAATAGAAGCATTTTTGTTAATTTTTACCTTAATTAAGCAAAAGCTAAAATTGAACCAATTTGCCTTTTACTGTTGGTTGTGTTTAAATGGCCATGTCATAGTTAGTTCATGCTGGTAAAGACTGCATGACTTATTGGTACAACATTACTTTCAACAATGTTTTAATTTTCATATTTTTTTAGAACACTATCGAATTTTGTCAGTTTTATTATTTCTCAGAAATTATCAAACAAAACAGGACTTGTTTTCTAATGATACAAGTACTACTGTTTTCACCTTAATTGGGTGCCTAATACGTCCCAAGGTCTCATTTTTATTATTTGTCAGAAATTAGCATTCGTGTGCTGGATTCTGAGCTTGTTTGCACTTATTAGAAGGAAATCAGGTTGGTAATTATGATAAATGTTTCTGTTAATTTCTTCTTTTTCTATTTGGTGACTTGATTTTTATGCCAAGAACATGGATTCATTTGCAATTAAGTCAGAAGAATGATGAGTGTTTTTCTATTTGATGAATTGACATTCGATGATAGAAACAAACATAAGATATTTGTGGTTGAGATTGTAAATTCAGTAAATGCAAGTTCAATTAGTTAGCAAGGATTGCTGTTGAAATTTTTAATTCAATTTGGTGCATCTTAAAAACATTTTTTCTTTTTATCTTATATTGCAAATGAAAAAAATTGAACAAATTTACATACTTTTGGCAGTGTATCAATGGTCATGTGGCATGTCCCTCCTGCTGGACTAAAGTACAATACAAGTGTCACATCTGCAATATTCCTGTAGTGACCCGCAACATCGTACTCGAGAAGGTTTTGGAAGCTGCACATGTCCCTTGCACTTACGCCAATTTAGGTTGCCGCAAGTCTGTGTCATACTCAGACAGGCTAGTGCACGCTGATAGGTGTGAATTCGGCCCGTCTTTATGCCCAATTCCAGGCTGTGCTCACAAGGCCTCTATAGGTGCACATTTTTGCTTGTTGATACTTTTTCGTTCTGGTATTACCCTAACATGTAATCAAAACATTGACCATAAGCCCAAAAATACAGGGACAGTTTTACTGTTTTACTGTTCCTGATTGAAACTTTAACTGCATATAGTACAGCTTACTAAAATCATTTGTCTTATGCGAGCCTTGATCGGCAAATCTTGATTTCTCAAATTTTTTTGACAAGAAGTTTAATAGAGTTAGACACAGCCAGTTCTGAGGCAAACACAGAGAACAAGACAGCAAGTTAAAGAAGAACTGCTGTTAGAAAGTTAGTTAGCTGCTGTTTAGGAAGTTAGATAGCGATATTGTCAGTAAGTTATTTAAGATAAGCAGAAAATCACTTGATCTGAAAATTTTGGACCATCTAAAAACAGTGATTTTCTACATATCTTAAAAATAGTAAAAAAATTCTAAAACATCTAAAATTCGGTTGCAAGTACATATTCATATGGGAATCATGTTGAACGGTTCGGATTGACCGTTAGGATTTTGAAAACAAAAATATTGATCCGTATTACGGACCAATCCGTGCTATGCATAGTACCATAGACTCACACATTGTTCTCTTTAAATGGCAGCTGTACATGTACATTACAATCAAGAACGAAATGAAAAATTAATTTCTCCAAATCTCTCTCTTTATCTTTAAAGTTTGTTTGCAAAATCAAACCTTATTTTGGTTCCTTATTTGTTTATGCACAATGTTATAGGAGAATGGCGGGGACATTTTTTGAAAGACCACCGGAACCCCTGCGTTCACTACGGTTATGGTCACTCCCGCACTATAAGATTTAATGAAGAGGATCCTTATTATACATTGTTTGGACCCGGTAGAGATCTGTTTCTGCTTGTGAAGAAACCCATTCCCAATGTTGGGAGTGCTCTCTCTTTATATTACATTGATTTGCCCGATCGGGGTGAAAATGTTTTCCCATATGAACTTGAGGTGGTTACTCGTGAGAATATATTAAAAGCTCGGTGCAATTGAAGTCGCAAGCCATTTCCATCAAGGAGTGGAAGAGAGCCAAAGTGTGTGGTCGTTTTCTTTTGGTACCATTAGGGTTTACAAAGGAAAATATGAAAATACATGTTTTAATAAATAAAGAGTTGGATGAAGAGTCGGATATAAGTTTGTCAGACTGAAGAAGATGACCTTCTTCTACGGATGGTTCTATCTATGAAACTCATGTCAGTAATCACCTTGTTTAGAATTCTATATTAGTTATCTGAGTAATCATGGTTTTCTTGAAATGAACCTTTTAACTGGTGTTGGGATATGCTGCTGGTAATTTAGTTGTCTAAATTTGACAAGTATATTAAGGTCTTTAATTTGAAACTTAAAAGGTTCATGTAGTTTCTATGACGAGGCGTTGTGCCTGTTCGGCTTGCTGTTGCTACTGTCATTGTGGTTGTGGTTGTTGCTGTTGCTGAGATGGGACTACATGTCTGAATATCATCATGTCCATGTCTGAATCTGAATAGTGTCGAATACTGATACTAATAGTGTCAAATACGGATACAAATTGGATGTTACACGGATACGAATATGAATTGGATATCGGGCATATACGAATATGAATCGGATATCGGGCATACACGAATACAGATACAAATATAATTCGAATAGTTAGAAACAATGATGGTAATTTAAATTGTTTTGTGAAAATAAAAATGTAGGTCGGATAAATAATGTTGGCACTGTAATTTTACAAAAATAGCAAAAATGCATTGACATTATCAAGTGTCATTGTTCCGACATTTTTATTAATATCCAAAGTTTAATACAAATTATTAATTATACCCAGAATCGGATCTATTATCGAAAAATACCCAAGCCGGTCCGAAAATGGCCGGCTTAGGTCCCTCCCTAAGCCGGCCATTTTCTGGTCGGCTTGGTACCTTTTTTTTTTTTTAAGAGAGAGAGACACTATGAAGATCAAAATATTGAAATCTAATTCTGAAAATTTGAAATTTTTGTTTAAATTATTTGTTATATTACTTCTTTTGATGTATAATTAGCATATTTATACTAAAATACGATAGATTAATTGAAATTATGTTGAATAACACATATAACAGGGAGATCGCAAATGCATATAAGAAGAAAAAACAAGCCAACAGTAAAAGGCCTAAACAGAGATTAATCTGGGCCGTACATACAGATCACAAATTTGGCTAATCTGGGCCGTCGGATAAAAGGATTCATATGCAATTGACTTCTCGAAAATAATTTTCACCAGGCTCGACAGAGCGGTGCTTCATAACCTCAGACATCGCTCGCAGGGGGCTGCCGCCCCCCTGCCACCCCCCCGCATAATTCTAGAATCAGGCCCACATATATAACAAATCTCCCACTTGGGATTGATTTCTCTCTTTGTGGGTTGATTTTGCTCTCTGGTACTCGATTCCCTTTAACAACTGGTATCAGAGCGGGGTTCTTTCTCGAGTGGGAGCAATGGCGAAAGAGGGGAAGTTACAAATTGAGAGGTTCGATGGCTCAAATTTCGGGTTCTGGAAGATGCAAGTTGAAGACTACCTATATCAGAAGGATCTCTACTTGCCTCTCAGCGGCAAGGCGAGCAAACCAGCTGAAATGGACGACAAGACTTGGGAAGTGCTGGATCGGAAGGCTCTGGGTGCGATCAGGCTTTCGTTGTCTCAGTCGGTAGCCTTTAACATCTCCAAGGAAAAGACCACACAAGATGTGATGAAAGCCCTAACTCGAATGTATGAGAAACCATCGGCGTCAAACAAGGTATTCTTGATGAAACGGTTGTTTAATATGAAGAAATCTGAAAACAAATCCATGCAAGAACACTTCAAACAGGGACCATTTCCTTAATTATGAGAAGGGGAATTTCGGCAAGGTGTATCTTGGCGATGATGAATCCTATGACATAATTGGTAGAGGAGATGTGCAGATAAGCATGCCAGATGGGAAACAGTTGAGGTTGCAGCGTGTGAGACATGTGCTGAAACTTGCTAGAAATCTAATTTCTGTAAGCCAACTTGCTGACGATGCAGGGTTTGAAACAAAATTTACTAAAACATCCTGGAAGCTCATAAAAGGTGCTTTGGTAGTAGCACATGGGCAGAGAGATGGCAATCTCTACAAGGTTTCTAATGAAAACTCCATAAACGTGGCCTCCTCCAAAGTCAGTGCAGAGGTATGGCATCAACGTCTCGGGCATATGAGTGAAAGAGGAATGAAGGTAATGGTGTCAAAAGGGAAGTTAGACGGATTGTCGCATGTAGATCTGTCTCTTTGTGAAGGCTGTGTGTTTGGAAAACAGAAGGTTGTTAGCTTCTCTAGAAGTGGCAGAACTCCTAAAGCTGGAAAGCTAGAGCTGGTACACACGGATGTTTGGGGACCTTCGCAGGTATCTTCTCTTAATGGTTCTCAGTATTATGTTACTTTCATTGATGATTCAACTAGAAAGCTCTAGATTTACTTTATGAAAAACAAATTTGACGTGTTTGAAATTTTCAAAAAGTGGAAATGTCTAGTTGAGAATGAGACAGGTATTAAGCTGAAATGCTTAAGATCTGATAATGGAGGTGAGTACTGTAGTAAGGAGTTTAATGAGCATTGTGCTGTGAATGGCATCTGAAGAGAGAAAACAGTACCAAGGACACCACAGCAGAATGGCGTAGCTGAGCGCATGAACAGAACCATCACAGAACGTGCCAGAAGCATGTTGCTGAATGCTGGTTTACCTAAGCATCTCTGGGCCGAAGCTGTGAACACTGCAGCATATCTGATCAACAGAGGACCATCTACTGCGATTGATTGCAAATTGCCTGAGGAGGTTTGGACAGGAAAGGAGGTAAAACTTTCACACTTACGAATTTTCGGTTGTATTTCCTATGTCCATGTCAGTGCTGAAAATAGATCAAAGTTAGATGCAAAATCCAAAATCTGCACTCTGGTAGGATATGGAGGTGATAGTTTTGGTTATAGACTATGGGATCATGAGAGTAAAAAGGTCATAAGGAGTAAAGATGTCATATTTAATGAGGATGTTTTGTATAAGGATAAGATCAAAGAGAAGAAGGAACCAGAAAAATCAAAAATATTTTGAGCTTGATGATATTCCTTCACATGATCTTGGTCAGCGTGTTGTAGAACAGGTTGATGAATAAATTGACGAACAGGATGATGAACATGTTGATGAACATGAAGTTCAGGAGGAGCCGGTGACACCACCCATCTAGGGGCAGCAAAGCAAATCTTGGGATTGAAGATTGTTTACTCTTGGCAGTGCAGCAATTTCCTGAATGTCAAGGTTACAAAAGATTGTTGCATTATCTACTACTGAAGCTGAGTACGTAGCAGCTGTTGAAGCATGTAAGGAGATAACTTGGTTATGAAGCTTGTTGAATGAATTGGAGCACAAGCAAGTAGATTGCCGGTTACAAAGCGACAGTCAGAGTGCAATTCATTTGGCAAAGAATTCTGCATTTCACTCAAGGACAAAGCATATCGACATAAGGTATCACTTTATTCGGACTATGCTTGAAGAAGGATCTTTTAAGTTGGAAAAGATTCACACAAACAAGAATCCTGCAGACATGCTTACCAAATCTGTCCCGAGAGAGAAGCTGGAATTCTGTTCGGCTTCTCTTGGTCTTGCTACTTGAGGATGGCAAGATGCCGCCGCCAAAGGACACTACAATAGGAGTTAAAGGCTACTACTCAAGGAGATGATTTGGAAAATCAGTCCCAAGTGGGAGATTTGTTATGTATGTGGGCCTGATTCTAGGATTATGCGGGGGGTGGCAGGGGGGCGGCAGCCCCCTGCGAGTGGTGTCTGAGGTTACGAAGCACCGCTCTGTCGAGCCTGGTGAAAATTATTTTCGAGAAGTCAATTGCATATGAATCCTTTTATCCGACGACCCAGATTAGCCAAATTTGTGATCTGTATGTACGGCCCAGATTGATCTCTGTTTAGGCCTTTTACTGTTGGCTTGTTTTTTCTTCTTATATACATTTGCGATCTCCCTGTTATATGTGTTATTCAACATAATTTCAATTAATCTATCGTATTTTAGTATAAATATGCTAATTATACATCAAAAGAAGTAATATAACAAATAATTTAAACAAAAATTTCAAATTTTCAGAATTAGATTTCAATATTTTGATCTTCATAGTGTCTGTCTCTCTCTTAAAAAAAAAAAAAAAAAAAAGGTACCAAGTCTGAAAATTCAAAATTTAGCACGTCAGCAATGTAAAATGGCGGGCATATTTTTGGTGTCCGCCATTTGAAATGAAGGACAGACAAAAACCTCATAAATTCGAGATTCAACGTTTGAATTTTAATTGTTTGTTTAATAATTTTCAAAAATAGAAAGAACAACTTATAATTTGAATATGTTAGAAGGAAAATCACACAACATAGCTAAAATATTTTATGATTTAGATATACTAAAAGTACTACGAAATATTTTTCAAGCAATATTTTTTCTGGATGTAAACAAAATTAAACTATTTCTTGATGTGTTACTGGAAAATAATAAAAATATTTTGAAAAATTGGTTGTCTATATATAGTTAGTTGTCTCGTGTTTAATTTATACTGGAACAACTTATAATATTTTTTATATACACGGGTTTTACATATAATTAGTTGTCTCGTGTTTTATAAATTTGGAAAATTGGTATGAGTGTGTTATTTTTGAAATTTGTTTGGTAATGTTCCCCTAAACATGTTTATATATAGGAGTTAAAATGTGCAAGTAGCTATCCATAAATAGAGGGAAAATTGAGCAAAATCCTCAAAACTAGAGGGACTGCTTGATCCGATTCTCTCTTGCCAACGAGAACTCAGGGAAAGCGACAAGGACGAGTTGAAGGAGACCGGCGTTGGAGCCCTCTTCTGCGCGCTGCCAACAATTCTCTCTCTCTCTAGTGGTCGTAAAGCATTGGTATAGGTTAGTTTTGTTCAACCTTCTCGTGACATCGATCTTTTTTTCTAGTTGATGTGAAAATCTTTTTGTAGGAGAGCTACTTCTACTATTCAATGTGAAATAACAAGTCAAGCCGAGCCTACTGAACAACTAACATGATCAAGTTGCCATTATATTCTTACATTGAGATATTGTCCATTAACTGAATTTGTCCTACGTATGAATATCTGCATTGAACTCGTTTCATATCCCGTTCTGACATAGTACTTGTTGATAGTAGGGTTTTCAAAGAGAGACTCGCCTCTCTATCTTTGTTCAAACAGGAGACAACCAGAGGTTGCCATGGCGAAGCCGAAGCCGAAAATGAAGCACAGAAAGACTAAAAACGAAGGAGGAGAAACTTCGAATCTTCCTCCTCCTCAAAAAGAGACTGGAGGAGAAGATAATTTGAACCCTTCGTGTCAGAGAGAAAATGGGGGAGGAGAGACTTCGAATTCTGCGTCTTCAATAGAAATCGGTGGAGAAGAGACTTCAAATCCTTCTCTAACTGAAGGAAGGGAAGAGAATGGAGTCACAATCGATCCTGGCTTACTAAACTGCTCCATTTGCACCAATCCCTTGTGCCCTCCACTTTATCAGGTTCATTTTTCAATTTTATTCTCTGAAATTGATATCCCTCATGCCCTCCACTTTGTCAGAAAGTAGCAAACAAAATGAGCCTCATTTTTGAATGATGTAATTACAATTGCTTTCACCTTAATTTGGTACCTAGTACACCCAAAGGTCTCGTTTCATTATTTTTCAAAAATTAAATTAGCATTCGCGTGCTAGATTCTGATTTTATTTGCACTTGTTAGAATGTATTGAGATTGGTAAAAAAGATGATTTTGTATGCATTTGATGATAGACACAGACATAAGATATTTGCTGTAGAGATTGTAAATCCAGTAAAATCCAAGTTTAATTCGCAAGCTAGCAATGATTGCAGTTGAAATTTTTAATTCAATCTGGTACAACTTGAAGCATTTTTTGTTTTTATATTATACTGCAAATGCAAAAAACTGAACAAATTCACATACTTTTGGCAGTGCATATCGGGACATGTAGCGTGCACCACCTGCTGGTCTAAAGTACAAAACAAGTGTCCCACCTGCAAGAATCCTATAGGGTCCCGCATCATCGCACTCGAGGTGTTGGAATCAATACATCTTCCTTGCATTTACGCCAATTTAGGTTGCCGCCAGTCTTTTCCATACTCACAGATGCAAATGCACTCTAAAACATGTGAGTTTGGCCCGTCTCAATGCCCAATACCAGAATGTGCTCACAAGGCCTTTTCAGGTGCACATTTTTTCTGGTCAATACTTTTTTTCTGGTCAATACTTTTTTCTGGTCAATACTTTTTTTTGTCCTGGTATCAGTAACAATTCCACTAAGAAAAAATGCAGTGTTTAATATAGTGTAATGGCTTTGGTACCAAGTATTGGTTGGTACTGCATGGTTGTATTGTTCTTGATTGAAACTTAAACTTAATGTAGTACAGCTTACTATAATCATTTGTCTTATGGCAAATCTTGATTTCTTAAATTTTATGACGAGAAGTTTGCTTGTAGGAGAATGGCGGGCACATTTTCGGAAAGACCACTGGAACCCTGGCCCTCACTACAGTGACGTCGGTAGTTTCTACAGTTATGGTAAACCCTGCCATATACTACAATTTGATGAAGAGGTTCTTTATTATACCTTACTTGGACCCGGTAAAGATCTCTTTTTGCTTGTGAAGGAACCCTCCAATGTTGGGTATGCTCTCTTTTTGTATTACATTGATCTGCCCGATCAGGGCCAAAATGTTTTCTCATATGAACTTGAGGTGGTTACTCGTGATAATTGTATTACAAACTGTGATAATTGTATTACAAACTATATGCAACGTAAGTCGAAAGCCGTTTCCATCAAGGAGTGGAAAAGAGGCGAAGTGCGTGATTTTTCCCTTTTGTTACCATTAGGGTATGATTGGCGAAGTACAAAGATACATGTTTTAATAAATAAAGAGTTGGATAGATGATGTTTTTCCAGATGAAGATGATGTTTTTCTAGGATGAATTAATTAAGCAACAATGCTTGCCTTTGTTTGTCATTTGATGGTGGACTTGTGTTGTAATTAATTTGCTTCTTGTAATGAAGTTGTTTAAATTTGAATTTAAGTATATTAAGGTCTTTAATTTGAACTATAGGTGAAGTTTAATTTTTTAAGATCTCCGTTCTTATCCTGGTTACAACATCATTAATTATGCCTTCATAAGCACCAAGTAAAATGCATTTTCACATAGAAACAAAAGGAAAACCCCAGAAAAATACTTATTCCAGGCTTCAACAACAATTTTTGAATTGAAAGTGTTAAATTACACTCAAGTGAGTCCAAAATCAATATCTAAAAACTTATTTGATGTTAGGGTTTCTAGATTGAGATGTCAGACAAGAGACATAAGTTTTATGAGAAAACTTAATTCTATTATTGGCTTCATAATTACATAGAGTACAAATGAGATATATTTATAATAACATAAATCTCTAGAAAGAGAAACCTATAAATAATACCTCCTAAAATATCTTATATTAAATACTAAATTCTCCCTCCTTAATATAGTATGCCAAACATAGCCTACTATTCTTGACATCCTCTTAAATTAAACTTAATGAAAATATATGATGAGATGAGAGACATACACAACAATCCTCCTCTTGACTTGAAATCTCAACTTGAAACAGAACCCCAAAATAAACTCCTAAACACACATAATTATCTTGACTATCAACTAAATTAGAATCGCATGAAAAAGTATCATTCTCGTATGCATTCTGTTTATTCTTGAAAACTTCATTCCTTTCTTAAAATTCTTGAAAAAAAATGGCATCAAAGAGAATCCATACAAACCAAGTCATCATTCCTTTCTTAAAATTCAAAAAAGGAGTGCAGATTTTATCCACATTTTCCAATTTACTTAAATCTAAAAGATAATGTTGTATAAGGATATTAGCTATATTTTAAGAGGACCTATTTCTAAACTTTACAAGGCAAGGAAAAAAGATACTCTGTAAAAGGTAAAACGGATAACCGGATTTTTCAGCCCCAAAAACAAAGGGAAGTGTTTTTTCTAAGTTTCGATTTTGTACTCTTTTATCAAGTTATCTATTTTGTATTTCTTAGACATTGTTCATGTAAATGTGTGCTTCTCATATCTAGAGTTTTTTTTGTTATATCTTAATTTTCTTAGTTCAAATGTTATTCATGTAAATATTTTCATTTTGAAATTTTGTTTAATGTTTTGGTATTAAGATCTATGATATGCTATAATAAAAAAAAAAAAGACAATTGCTGAGATTTAGTTTAGTGCTTTCATTTGAATTTTTTTTTTTTAAAAGTACAAAACCGCCACGAATCCTGGCGGTTGGACATTTTAAAACAAAAATTGAGGGCATTTTGTAATTATTTATTTAGTTGGGATATTAAAAAAATCATTCCTAACGGTTCACTTCATATTAGAACAGCCAGGAATCTTGACGGTTGGGGCATTTAAAAAAAAACCGAGGAAATTTTTGTAGTTATTTATTTAGTTGAAGATATTAAAAAAAAATCGGGTAGACAACCAATTGCTATAAAAATGAAAAACAAAATTTTGTTGTTATTTATTTAGTAGGGGTTTCTCTGCGCCAGCGCATGAGGTCTACCGAGATCCCAATCAAAGAAATGGAGAGATGCTCTAAGTGATTTTGGGCCTTCACGGCCTGTCTAAGCCTAACAGGCCACGGGCCTATAAATCAATAAGAAGCATTTATTTTATAAAATAAAATACTTAGACCGTGCATTATTCATTAGCAACCATCAGAGCTAATTGTTTCAAACAGAGCAAGTTGAAAAATAAATCATTTTTAAACTTTTCATTTATTTTATAATTAAGCCTCAATGTGAGCGGACCAATGATCAGTCCCACAATTAGTATACAATAAATAATGGTGTGAGGCTGTAAAATGAAACCAAAAAAATTGTAACTGAAAAGAAAGTTTGAATTCGGATCCCTAACCAATAAACTTTGTACATATAAATGTCCCTCTATTATTTACAGTTTCCTCGTGGGACTATCCGGATTCCGGAAATTTTTTTTGTTTTTTATATCTAGTGTTGGATGGGGTTCGCTATTGAGAATGCATGATATGACAACCGTTGGATCATATATTTTTCCCATCCCATCAAGCCATCACCGTCCAATTAATTTGAAGTCGTGGGGCTCGAACAAGACAAAGGACGCACTACACACACTGTTTGGAGATTGACGTACCACCTAAGAGCAAAGACCTTATTTAATACTGACAATGCAGTTTGCTGCTCTTGTAAATTAGACTACTAACATATTTATCACTCATATAGCAGATAGTGACCATTTTGCGAAAATTTCAATCGTTGCAAGCTGCTGACTGGCGCTCATATGCGGAATTGATGCAGATAGTGACCATTTTGCAATCGCATCCAAAATACTGCTGTAGATTTATGACAAGAGAAGATAACATAGAGGCCCACCAATTTGCTAATTGGGCACGCAAAGAGCAGTTGAATTACGCGGGATGTACCTTTCCGATCTTCTCTGATATATAGCAGTAATTTCATGATGTACCAGATGCTGTGCAGGGCTTTTTCTTTTATTTTTTCTGTTCTGGTAGATGTTTTCTTTTTTGGTTTTTTTTTCTTCTTGGTGTGCTGGTTTCCCTTTTATTGTTTTCTCCTTTTACTTTTGTATCCCTACCAGTATGCTGTAATTACAAGATGAAGCAATGAAACTTGCCTACGGGCTTTAACCAAAAAAAAAAAAAAAAAAAATTAAATATCGCTTACCTATTAATTTGGACCTCATGTTGTGGTTAGTAGGTAAGCGATATTTAATTTGGCTCACGGGCTCACGAGCCGAGTTTGTTCGAGTTATGGATAACTCAAATTCAACTCGGAAGACAGTGAAACGAGTTGATTCGAGTTGAGAATACCGAGCCGAGTTGGCTTGCTGACTTGAATTCAATTCGCGAGTAACTCGAGTTGACTCATGACTCGTGAATCAACTCGTTTTTAATAAGATTTTTTTTTTATTATTTGTAGTCTAGCATAGCTGCATTAGGCATATGCCATATACAGTCAGTGCTGAAATAGCAATCAAAATCAAAATAAAAATGGGAATGTGCATATGTTGAAATAGTATGGTGGAATGAAAAATGAGAACATTTTGGCAACTGTTTACTATGGTTCTGAAACTCGGAATCGGAATAGGAATCAGATACTTCACCGTGGAATCGGAATCGGATGAATCGGCCGAAATCAGAAGAATCGGATCGAAAACTCGGATATTTTTAGCAGAAGCTTGTTTTGTACTAAAAAACAGAAAATTAATAGAAAAAATTAATTTATCATAAAATGATGTTAAGACAAGATTACACTCAAATAATACACTATTATAATATAATACAATAAAATTATATAAGCATTCATAATAAAATTAATTAATTAATAATATTTTTGCAGATAATTAGTTTCATATAATATGATTGTACACAGTAATTCAATTTGTTCTTATATTTTACATAATATGTAAATTTGTCGAAGCATTTTATATTGTAATAGAAAAATAGAAACAGAAAAATAGTAAACATTGTTAATATATAAAATGATTCTCAAATTTTTGTTGGTTAATTTTGTATAAACGGATAACAGTAACAAAATTTCCCTTTCCTTAATTGTGGTCTTTACAAAATTAAAGGAGTTTGTCCAAATTTGTACCATTGAATTAAATGTTTCCTTAGATAGTATAATCAATATTGAATGTTGCATTAAATGTTTCCATTAGCGCTGAATTTACATTCAGAATAGTTGTTTTCTATTTAATAATCAACCTGCACATGGTCCATATCTTTCCAAAAGAAAGTAGTACACTACTCATACACATAGTCTATTCAATATTGTATAATTAATTAATTATCTAAACTCTTTCTTCTCCGAAATTTTTATACATAAGAAAGTAAAAAAAAATATTAAAAATAAAAAATGCACCGTGAGAATTTGAAAAATGAAAAGGCAGTAGGGGATCATGGCGTCCCTGCAGGACACCATGGCACATCTCAACCCAAGAAACAATATATATATATATATATATATATATATATATATATGAGACGCCATGGCCCATGGCGTCCCGTATCAATGTTAAAAACGAACTTATTACACATTGGCACAAGTCCCAGCATGTAAATCACTTGCTCCAATTTCTGGTTGAAATTAGCAGAAAAATCAATTCAATGAGCAGGTTGCTAATATAGTATCCATGAAACCAAAGAAAATTGGAATTAGCTGAATTAACTTTCCCATTATATCCAATCTGACTTCTCTAATAATTGACAAAACACTATTTAATACAACAAAAAAATGTGGAAAGGCGCCTGTGAAAACCTATATATATCTTGACAGCGATATAGAATTCAGAAACCGAAATCCAAATTACGAACCAGAAATCAAAAGCCAAAGAAAATTGGAATTAGCTGAATTAGTTTGTATATGGGACGCCATGGCCATGATATATATATATGAGCTATGGTGAGACGTGGAGTAAAACACCAAGTTTTACTCCATGGCACTATATTTTCATTTTGAAAATCCAAACTACCGATCTGAACTGCTCAACATGTTCTCTATATTGAAATGTGCTTGGTGACCAAATTTTACATTTTTTGGAATTTGTTTACTATTTATTAAGTCACTTTGAAAATCGCTGATCCGGTGGTCTAGAAATTTTACTGTTTTTTACTGTTCACAGTGGATCAGCGATTTTCAAAGTGGCTTAATAAATAGTAAAAAAGTTTCAAAAAATGTAAAATTTAGTCTCCAAGCACATTTCAATATAGAGAATATGTTGAGCGGTTCGGATCGGTTGTTTGGATTTTCAAAATGAAAATATGGCGTGGAGTACAAACTTGTTTTACTCCACGTCTCACCATAGCTCATCTCTCTCTCTCTCTATATAGAGAGAGAGAGAGAGAGTGGCTAAGGTCAAAGTGGTATGACCAAGGCTCTTGGTGCTACCAATTAGTTTTTGCAATTTCAAAGTTCAAATACTCGATCCAAACCGTTAAATGTTCAATCTATATTAAAATCTGCTTGGAGACCAAATTTTATATTTTTTGGAATTTTTTACTATTTATTAAGCCACTTTGAAAATTGCTGATCACATGGTCCAGAATTTGGTTGCACTGTTTTTACTGTTGATCCGGATCAGCAATTTTCAAAGTGGCTTAATAAATAGTAAAAAAAATTCCAGAAAATGTAAAATTTGGTCTCCAAGCAGATTTTAATATAGATTGAACATCTAATGGTTTGGATCGAGTATTTGAACTTTAAAATTGCAAAAACTAATTGGTAGCACAAAGGCCTTGGTCATACCACTTTGACCTTAGCCACTCTCTCTCTCTCTCTATATATATAAATATGAGGAGGGTTCAAATGCCTCCATTTTTCATGCCTCCATCATGCCTCCATTTTTAAAAACTTTAATAACTCAAAATTTAAAACTTAAAAGTCAAAATAAAACCGTTGGATACGATGTACATCATTTTATCTATGCACGTGTAAAAAATTATGACATTTCAATTTTGTTTTGGTTGTCATCAAGAGCTTGTAAAAAACGTACTAATGTGGATAATTTCTAGACGTTGATTTTTCAACTTATTGATTCACATAACAACAAAATCAAAATGTGATAATTTTTTATGAGCACATAGATAAAATGATGTAGATCATACCCAACGGTATTATTTTGACTTTTAAGTTTTAAATTTTGAGTTATTAAAGTTTTTAAAATGGAGGCATTTGAACCCTCCTCTATATATATATATATATATATATAAATATTTTTTTTTATTTGTTGGGTTGAGATGTGCCATGGCGTCCCGCAGGGACGTCATAGCTTGTTACTGCCTTCTCATTTTTCAAATTCTCACGGTGCATTTCTTATTTTTAATATTTTTTATTTTTATATATATAAAAATTTCGGCTTTCTTCTTCTTTCTATATCCGCGACTCCCCCAAATCCCCGAATTTTTTATTCATAAGAAAATAAAAAATATATATTAAAAATAAGAAATGCTATGCAGAAATTTTAAAAATAGAAAGGTAGTAACAAGCTATGGCGTCCCTGCGGGACGCCATGGCACATCTCAACCCAAGAAACAAATATATATATATGGGACGCCATGGCCCATGGCTCCAAAAAGTGATTTGTGTAAATGACTTAATTCCTATCTCTAATGATGACACTTCATAGGGATTAGTCAAAAAATCATAGTAGAACAATTTTTTTTTTATTTGATTCAACGAAATTTATTTCAATAATAATAAAGATGATAAAATTTTGTGTGTTCAAATATATGTAATTAAAAAAAAAAAATACAACATGTTAGATTTTGGTACTTTTTTCATTTGAGGAGTCATTGACTTATTTTTGGAAGTTAATTAAACGATTCCTAATTTTCTAAATATTTTATTTGTAAATGATAATAGATAATTCCTTTTTGACTAATTACCTGTGGGAGCCATGGGCCATGGCGTCCAATACATATATATAATTTTTTTTTCTTGTTTCTTGGGTTGAGATGTGCCATGGCGTCCCGCAGGGACGCCATGGCTTGTTAATGCCTTTCTATTTTTGAAATTCACGCACAACATTTCTTATTTTTAATATATATTTTCTTATTTTTAAAAATTTCGGCCCAAATCCTTTCGCTGACTTTCCCAAATCCTTTGACTGCCATTGCAAAAATTCAAAATTGGTCCGATTAAAGTACTAAAACAATATACTTTTGCACTAGAGGTAAGAGAATGAGTGAAAATTCGGCCGATTATTTTGATTTAGCCCCTATTTTATCAATTTTCTGTAGATAACTCGTCCAAGTGAGTCAACTCGGGAAATATCAGATCACCTCCGGCCATGGTTCGAGAAATCGGCCGAGTCCGAGTCAACATGTCAGTTGATATGTCAGTAAACTTCCATTCAAAGTAAATTGTTTACTGTCTCCCTCAACCCCTTTGATACTTGCTCATAACAATTCAACAAACAATCCACAAATTAGAAACATGTCAATGATCATTTAACAAAATAAAAGAAGTACATAAGTAAAAACATGTCACACTGTTCAAAATATCACACTTTCAGTTAACAAAAACATATCACACTTTCAGTTAACAAAAAAAAAGGAGCAAGTGATCCTCGGTAATCATCTTCATCTTCAAATCTTCAATCTATATTATACCAGTTGGCAATAGATCATTAAAAAAAAAAAATAGTAAATGATCAGTGATGTAAGATATAGTGGTCATGGCACTTTTCTTTGCGAGCAAAAAAAAAAATATGATAAATTGAAGTTCCAAAATAACAGATCAAGTTGCAAGAAAAAAAATATATATAAATTCCCCCACAATCATTAAACCTGCTCTATGTATGAAAACATGCAGAAAATACATTATCATTGAGTTGATTAAACTTGAATTGGTTAAATTCATGATTAAACTTTCACTGTGTACCAAAACTTTTGTATGGAAACATGTAGTCACATTTCCAAACTGATGCTACAGTTTTGAGAAAGAAACTAATAACTGTAAGTTGCTTGTTCATTTAAGAGATGAAAACCATACATTCATTCAACTACTAACCACACCATTAAATAAACTGATGTGACCCAACTAATTTTGTTCTCTGTACTAAACCAATGTGCACATAAACTGATGCTACTTCATAAAAATCTACTTCATATTGGAATATCATACTGTTTGGATTAATCATTGCTCGTTTGGGTTTGGAATATCCAAATTCTCATCCTCTATAGCATATTGCTGAAAATAAAAATAGAAGTATTAGTAAAAAGTGAGTATAAAGCTTTAAACGAATACAAATTTGAAACTGAACTCTTGTAACGTTTGAATGGTGGTTTTTGCGGTAGCCTTTATCCAATCACTTCCACAAACGAGAATCTCCACCATATCTTTGGAGAGAGAACTTCGATAGTCATCTAATATATGACCTCCGGCACTAAAGGCCGATTCTGAAACCACAGTAGTGATGGGAATGAAAAGCGCATCACGCGCCAACTTACTTAGAATAGGATACTTGCTGGAATTTTGATTCCACCAATTCAAAACATCAAAAGAAGCCTCATCTTCTACCAAATAATTGGGTTCTTCCAAATATAAAAATCATCATCTATTGGTGCCCGCATGGTATGGGCAGCAGCTGCTGCCGAATTTGAGGTGCTTGCGACAACCTTAGCGGCAGCCTTAGCCTTAGCCACCATTTGCTCCTTTGAATACTTTTCAAACAGAACTTTAAGATTAGTGATTACCTCTTCTTTTCGAGTAACAACATCATCCGAATTTGGATACAACCTTGTAAAACTGAATTCAACCGAGACCAATTTAAACCGTGGATCTAGAATAGATGCAATTGACATAAGCAACCCAACATCTCCCCAAAACTTCTCAAACTTTGCATACATAGGTACACTCATAGCCTCAAGAATGGATCATCCGATGTATGTGCCTCACTTATCACCTTTTTTACCTTAAAAATTTCCACAAGAAACAAATTTGCGGTTGGGTATAATGACCTCGAGAATAAGTTAGTGGCATCCAAAAAAGATTCAAGCAACTTGCACACTTTTTCAGCTCTTATCAATTCATCATCCGTGGGCAACCAAACAAAGTTATTGTCTCTCATGTCATATTGTTGAAATGTGAATTTGTAATAAATAGCCAATTCAAGCATGCGATGTGCTGAGTTCCACTTAGTTTTGACATCACTACATAACGGTCGACTAGTTTGGATGTCTAAACCTTTTGCTACTTCACCAAATTTTAAAAGACAAACGGTGGTCTTTTTGAGGTATTTCACTCCTCTAATTTTCGAAATACAATCATCGATTTTACTAAGACCAACTTGCACAACCAGATTTAATATTTGAGCACAACATCTCACATGAAAAAAGAGCCCACCAAAATGTAACTTGTCCCTCTCTTGAAAATTAGACCTCAACATGGCAACAACCCTATCATTATTGAATGCCTTATCTAGAGTGATTGCCCCAATTTTGTCTTAAATATCCATTTTATAAGAGACTTAAAGATGACATCTGCAATTACCTCACCACTATGAGGTGGAGCAAGCTCATTGAAACTAATAATGCGCTTTTGCAATTTCCAATCAGAATCAATGTAATGTGCTGTCAAGCACATGTAACCAATGGTTTGGTTTGAGGTTCAACAATCACTTGTGAGTGAGATTCTATCAATGCTTTTATAAACATTTTTTATCTTCTCTTTTTCCAAGTCGAACACTTTGATGCACTCACTCTTAATTGTTGATCTATTTATTGTTTGATAAAGAGGATTGATGTACTTCATTGGAACATTGAACCATTGGTACTCAACATAGGTAAAGGGCAACTCATGGGCTATGATCATTTTTGCAGCTATTTTCCTACACTTCACTTGATCATAAACCCCACTTGGGTTCAAAGTCAAACTACGTACTAACTAGTGCAGGACTATCACATGATCCAAAAGTTAGAAGGCCTTGAGTTTTACCTATTGACTTCTTTATGGAACCGCACTTTTTCTTGTGTCGCAAAAGAGTTGTTGTGGGGCCGCCCCGTACAGCTTTATACTTCTTTTCGCAATAGATGCACTCTACCTTTGACACCATCATCCCTTTCTTCTTTACTTGTACATCTGCAATATACTGCCAAACATCGGAAGTTCGTTTCCTTTTGTGATTGGAAGCGCCATCATCTTTAATTTCATCATCTTCAATTGCGGCATCTTCAGTTGCGGCATCGACCGTATCTCTTCGTTCGTTACTTAAGTCAACACTCTCGCTTCCTTCACCTTCTTCAAGTTCAACCGGGTCGTCGACATCATCAGTTGCAGCATGGGATTCTGTAGGTGAAGACATTCTACAATCATTAATTGGACGGGGCCAGAACAAGACAAAGATATTTAATAATGTCAATGCATTTTGCTATTCTTGTAAATTACAATATACCAACATATTCATCAATCATCAAGAAAGAAACCAACATACCTATATTTTTATTTTTAGGAAACAATTTAAATTTTAATATTGTTTTTAATTATCCGAATTATATTTGTATATGTATTCGTATCCGTCCGATATCCGATCCGTATCCGTATCCGTTTAAAATATGATCCGTATTCGTATCCAAGACTATCCGTATCTGTATGCGTATACAAAAAATTATAATGGATAAGTATACAGCTTGATTACTATAGCGGCGACATCCCGGCGGACAAGGCGGCTCCTCTCTAAACGGAGCCTTCCCCTTCAACGGCGGCTAGGGTTACGCAGCTACTTGGTGAGCACTCAAGTTGAAAGCTGCGGGGTGAGCATTAGGCGGCTAGGGTTAAAAATCAAGAAAGTTATTGCGTTTCTCTTTTATACATTGTGAAATTTGTAAAGAATCACCTTTTAGTAAACGGCAACAAAGATCAACAGATAACGTTCAGTTAGGACATTTACCCGGCCTCCAAGAATTGATCTCTAAAGAATTATTTCAAAAATTAAACTCTAAAGAAAGTTTCTTCATGTCCAGTATAGATAATAAGATGAGATCGATATACTGTGGCGTGCAAGTTAACGACGCCTCAATAATTGGAACAATATTTGGTTGCACAGTCACATAGACAAAGGAAATTGCTATATATATATATCTAAGCCAATGCACATCCTCTATATCTCAACCTAGCAAACAATGGCCTGGCCATCTCTTTCTCCTCTGGAGCTTATGTTCTCCATTCCTTGCCTCCTTCTTTTCCTCTATTACTACCATAACTTTGTCTCCTCTAGAAACAAACAACCTAATGTTCCGGTGTATTGGCCGTTAGTGGGCATGATGCCGGCACTAATATTAAATCTCCACAATTTACATGCGTATACTACCGATGTCCTATGTAGGTGCCGTTGCAACTTCTATTTCCGTGGTGGATGGTTTGCAGGCATGAATCTCTTTTCGACATGTGATCCCTTGAACATACAACATATCTTCACATCAAATTTCCAAAACTATCCTAAAGGCAAGGAGTTTTTGGAGATATTCGATGTACTTGGTGATGGCATCTTTAATTCTGATGCTGACATATGGCGGTCTCAACGTGTCAAGCAACAAATGTTATTATCCCACTCTCGCTTCCGTGCCTATGTGGCGCAGTCAAGCCGGGACATAGTGGAGCAGGCACTCCTCCCATTCTTGGCCCATGCATCCAAGCAAGGTCAACCTATAGACATGCAAGATGTGTTTATGCGGCTAACTTTCGACATGACTGCCAAATTAGTCATTGGTGCCGATCCTAAGTGCCTCTCTATCGAGTTACCGACTGTACCATTTGCTCGAGCAGTGGATGATGCCGTGGAGAGTTTGTTATTTCGGCATATCATGCCGGTGGCTGTGTGGAAGCTTTTACGGAGACTAAATATGGGAAGAGAAAAGAAGCTAGCTGATGCAAGGAGAGTGATTGATCGATTTGTCGAAGAAGCAATTGAGAAAAGGAGAGCCGATAATAAGGCAGCAAAGGGGATAGAGAACATGCCTGATTAGTTATCATGTTATATAGATGATAACGGAACCGGCAACACAGAGAAGTTCTTGAGAGACACTACGGTCACCCTAATGCTAGCAGGTCGTGACCCAATTGGGGCTGGCCTCTCATGGTTCCTCTGGCTGCTTACACAAAATCATCATGTCGAGGAAAAGATCCTAAATGAATTGAATTCATTTTCTCGGAGGTTCACCTCTGACGGGATGGCCATATTTAATCCCGAAGAGCTTGCAAAATCAGTCTACTTGCATGCTGCACTAAATGAAGCACTCCGGCTCTTTCCACCAATTCCATTTGAGCTCAAAGGGGTGTTGAAGGATGATATGCTACCGAGCGGTTTCTTGGCAACTCCCGGCATAAAGATTCTTATATCAATTTATGCAATGGCAAGGATAGAGGAGGTTTGGGGAAAAGATTGCTCAGAATTCAAACCTGAACGGTGGATTTCTGACAACAACAAGTTGAAGTATGAACCGTCGTATAAGTTTATGACTTTTAATACTGGTCCAAGGACCTGTTTGGGAAAGGACATGACTTATACTCTGATGAAAGCAGCTGCGGCTGCACTGGTTTATAATTTTTACTTTGAGGTGGTAGAAGGCCATGTCATTGCTCCAAAGCACTCTATTATTCTTCAGATGAAAAATGGGCTAATGGTGAAAGTAAAGAAGAGAAGTGCTGCATGATCGTCTGAGTTGAGATAGACTAATTCCAGCACGGAAATAATGTTACTTCTGCATGTGTGTCCGAATTACTTTCTATATGCGGTCGTGATCCATTTATATTATCAGCACTATTTTGTCAACTCAATTACTTGTATGAAGGTGTGCATGAATGTATTAATATTTAATAAAACGTATGTACTTTTGGATTTACTGTATCTAATCCTTAATTATATGCTACTTAAAACTTAATTGGGAAGAACAAAAAAAAACACAATATTTTGTGCTTCAATGATAAAGCTATAGCTACTTATAGGTTTGTGGGAGCGGGGTGTTCCGATGCCCATCGACTAAATTCTAGTTTGATGGACATCTAAACCGCTCCAGAACGCATTAAGATTCGTGCCACATAGCCAGTGGGCAGAGAACGGAGCTCATCTTCTTCAATGACTCCGCTCTCGTTCGCTAGCTCTCTCTCTCTCTCTCTCTCTCTCTCTCTCTCTCTCTCCTATCTACTGTCTAAAAATATCTATAGGCTAAAAATGCAAGGCTGTGTAAATTGAGGTGTGTACCCCTTCAAATTATTTGGTTGATCCTTGTTTCTCTGTTTTTATTAAAAAATTCTTTATGTTTTCAAAAGGTCCTATTCCTTTTGGAAATTTTATGACCATTTTGTTTCATGAGATTTAATAACCATTTGCTTTTTTGGACAAGAACTTTTTAATAACCATTTGCTTTTTTGGACAAGAACTTTTTTTAATTACTTCAATTTGAGAGCTAGATGCGATTCTAGAGCTATGAGCTGTTACCGGTACCAACCATTTCAACTGACTCACTAATTTCCTATTATATCCTTGATCATTTGTGTTTGGGCACTGGTACTTTTTTTTTGTTCATTCAATGGTGCAGTCTTTGAGAGAGTCACTGGTACTGGTACTGATTTTTGCTCCCACTGGTACTGTAAATTAATTATAATTATATTTTGTCACTGGTTACTGGGTTTCACCTTACTGGTGCTGCTGTTTTGTCCTCACTGGTACACTGTTTTTGCCTTCATTGTTTTTTCTGTGAATTTTGTAAAACATCTCCATTACTGGTAACATATGTGTTGTATTCTGGTTTTTTGATATTTTGTTTCTTTCTGGGGTATGTGTACTGGTTCTATATATGTAATATAACAGCTGCAACGAATGTGCTGGTTTTTTTCTGGGTTTTGGTTTGTAGTTTTTCTTTTTTGGTAATTGTATGATTATGTTATTTTTTCAATAGCTATTAGGCTGTGCTGAACTCCAAGAGACAGTCATGGTTAGTGGACGCACAAGCAAAGAGTTTAAAGAGATATATATATATATATATATATATATATATATATATGATAATGTCAGGATGCATGTTTGTACTGTTATTTGGGTCTTAAAGGAGTTGTGTTCTTATATATATAGCAACTCTTCTATGTAATATAAGAATAAGACTGTACTTTCAACTCTTGATCAATGAATGCCTACTGTTTGTTCCTCTTGAGTAAGGACAAACAGAAGGTGGCAAATGTTTTCATTGGGTTTTTAAATGCTCAACTGTTCTGATTAGAAGGTTAAATACCAGCGTCAGTAAAATGTGACAGTCAGTGTTCCCACAATTTCTGACCCATTCCATGAATGAATACACAGAAGGGGCCACAGATAAAAGGAGATGATTTATTTAAGGAGATTGTTGAATAGAAATGTGGGGCTCATGTGAGCCGGCATTTTTATTAATACCCCAAAAAAAAGAAATTAATAAATCTGTCCTCGATGGCAAATTTTTATTAAAAATGCCCTAACCGCCCCCCAGCTGGGCAGTCCAGTATCTATATCAGACCGCCCGCCAGCTGGGCGGTCCACTATGCATAGCTGACCGCCCCCCTGGGCGGTCCGCTAATGAAATTTTTTTTTTTAAACGGGCGGACCCGACCCGTCCGAATTGACCCGCCCGGACCGATACCCCTCTCTCTCTCTTGCTCTCTGTCTCTGCTCCGGCCCGCCTCCCCGCCGCCCCGCCGCCCGAACCCGACCCCCACCCCGACCCTGCCGCCCCTTGCTCTCTCTCTTGCTCTCTCTCACTCCCGAACTCTCTCTCCCTCTCTTCCTCTCTTTTTTTTGAAAAATTCCTGGCAGAGGCTGCCTAGGGTGATTTATTTAATAACGAAAGAGTTTGTTCTTACATCAGATTTGCATGAAAATAACTTACAAACAATATCAAGCTAAACACTGTAGGAAAAAGAACAAAAAATCAAACTCCTAAGAAACAACAAATGACAAAAAAACTAAGCACAGCTAATTTACTTTCATGCACTCGTGTGTACCGGAGGTCTCAGCGTTCCTTCTAGTCCGGGTCTTCAGTCAGAGTATGATCTCTGTTTGTTCTTTTTGGGGCACAACCTTTCATCCACAGCTTTGATTCAGCAATGACTCCCTCTCTTCCTCTCTCTCTCTTTTTTTTTTTTTGAAAACCCGGCAGAGGCTGCCTAGGCATATATTAAATAGAATAAGAAACGTCTTACAACTTAGTGTTTCAGCTGACATCTAAAGAAGGAAATTACAACTGAAAATCTAATCTTAGAAACAACCAAAAACAACACAAGCAGAGATTAAAGTCTAAGAACTAAGATGTGTCCACCAGCTCTAGTCTGGTTCCGGAATGAGTGTATGATCAACACGCCTTACCCTTCCGCAATTTTTCATCCATAGTACCACGTCCCCTAAAATTCTGTGTACCACCACCGCAGGCTGCTGCAGCTTACCTGTGAAAATTCGGTCATTTCGCTGCCGCCAGATCGACCAACATGTGCACCAAAACAGAGTGTTCCATAACTTAGACTGAGGTTCTCCCTCCAGCTGTGCTTGCTCCCTGGACTTGGCAATGATGTCCTCCAGTGTCCCTCTCGGTACCATAACTCGAAAGCCAAATTGTAAGGATACCCCAAACCAAATCTGTACCGCATTCGGACAAAGGAACAATAGGTGCAAAGCTGATTCCGAGGGGCAGTTTTGGCACATCTGGCAAGAGCCATCATCCCCCATTTTCCGTTTAACTCTGACATCGCCAGTTAATATTTTCCCTTGAATCATGAAATAAACGAAAATTCGCACCGTTGGTGGGATCGGCAATTTCCACACATAGCTGTGCTCAAAACGCTGGGCGCCACCTGTTTTGAGCAAATTGTAGAAGGACTTGGCGGTATAGGTGTGTCCGGCCGTCCAGTTCCATACTATCTGATCCCTCCCCTGACCAAGGTGTACCACCAATTCGGATTCCGGAAGTAAGAGATTAACGATATGTGCCGCATCCTTGAGTGATATCTTTCGGTTTTTGCCCTGGATCTAAAGTTGTTATGAGTGCCTGATCGTGCCAAGCGTCAAGCCAGAAAGAGATTGAAGACCCGGCTCCTATTATCCAGCTTGTTGACCACCTAAAATTCGGCAGCAGCCTAAGCAAACCATTCCAAAAAAACGAGCCCTGCAGTAACCAGAAGTTGGGACCCTGCTGGTACCACCCTGTTGATTTGAGTGATTTAACTATGGTAATCCATAAACAATCTTCCTTGGTGTATGCCCTCCACCACCACCGTAATAGTAAAGCTATATTATGTACCGCCAGATCGTGGATACCCATCCCACCCGTAATAACCGGCATGCATACCGCCGGCCAGTTCAAAAGAGAAGTTGGCCTCCCATCTTTTTCATTTCTTCCCCATAGGAATGATCTTCGAACGACATCAATCCTATCAATCACCCATTTCGGCAATTTAAAGCACATCATGTAATAAATAGGGATGGCCGTCAAAACTGACTTCACTAATTGCAGTCTCCCCCCCTCGAAATGAGTTTACCTTTCCATCCCTCTATTCTTTTTTCTATTCTTTCAATAAGCGGTAGAAAATCCCTCGTAGTCGGCCTCTGAATTGTTAAAGGCATTCCTAGATAATCCAAAGGCAGTGAAGCCTGCTTGAACATAAGCACCACCCTTGCCCGTCGTTTTTCCATTCTGTCCAAATTGATGGGTACGAAGACACTTTTTTCAAAATTGATTTTTAACCCCGAGATCTTCGAAAAGCATCTTAGGATTATTTTGAGAGTGAGTAGCGTCTCCAAACCCTCGTTTGCAATGATCGCAGTGTCATCTGCATATTGCAAAGCAATGATCGATTGCGGGCATTTTGTAGAAAGCGGATCCGTAAGAATAGAATTCGCCGAGGCTATCATTCTTTGTAGAGCATCCACGGCTATGATGAAAAGCATCGGTGATATCGGGTCACCCTGCCGTAGGCCCCGCTGATGCGTGAAGTATTGCGAGTGCTCTCCATGTAGTACAATTCGCGATCGTGATGTTGTCAAGATGGACTGAATCCATGTAATCCACTTTTCCGGGAATCCCCGAGTTGTCATGATTTTCGTTAGAAAACTCCAATCTATCGAGTCGAAAGCCTTTGCGAAGTCAATTTTAGCAAAAACCACCTTCTCCTTTGTTGCCGATACGTGATGCAATATTTCTCGAGAAGCTAGAAAATTCTCCGCTATGTGCCTATCTCTTGTGAAGGCGGTTTGGTAGAAGGAAACTAAATCCGGCAACACCAACCTAAGTCTATTAGATAAGACCTTAGTTATGAGCTTTGGCACGATGTTGATTATGCTAATCGGCCGGTAATCTCCCACATTTGTGGCACCTTCCTTCTTCGGTATCATGACTATATTTGCTTTATTGATGTTGGCAAGGTCTAGGTTGTGGTTCCAAAAAGCCGTGAAAACCCCAAAAATTTCCTGCTTGATGGAGCTCCAATACTTCTTAAAAAACTCGTGCGGAAGGCCGTCGGGGCCTGATGCCTTATTGTTAGCTAGTTGGTTGACGGCATGTTCGATTTCCTCCAAAGTGAACTGCTGCTGTAGGTGGCCGAGATCTACCGGTTCCTCTGGGTATAATACCCGAGGATCAAAATCCAGTGCTGCAACTCGCTGCCCCAGTAGTGATCGCATGTGCTGTTGGAAGGTTTCCAAGATTTGGTGCCGGTCCGAAATAGCGGTCGTGCCGATCAATAAGGAGGGAACCGCATTCTTCTGTACTCTCGCAGAGGCAAATGCATGAAAAAATCTCGTATTTCGATCTCCATTTTTGAGCCAATTGCATCTAGATCTCTGTTGCCATCTGAGTTCAAAATTATTGGAAAGCTCATATGCCCTTTCACGGATTTTTTGTCTAAGGCCGAATTCTCTTCTATCAAGTTTCCTTTTCTCTTCAATTTGATCAAAAAACAGTACTGCCTTCTTGCAATACTCTAGCTGGTCATTCATATGTGCAAATCTGTTCCTGTGCCAAATCCTTAGTTCTTTATGCAGCCTGTCAGTTTTTGATTCAAAAGAACTCAAGGCCGAAATGTGAGTGAGATCCTGGTGGTCAGCCCATATTGCATTAATCCTGCGATGCACATATTCATACTGGAACCAGAATTTTTCTAACCGGTAAGGGGCTTTTCTCGGCTGGGGTGTTTTGCAAGTTAGCATCAAAGGCACATGGTCCGACACTATCATCTCTAGTGCCGTGAGAGTAATATCCGGGTATTTAAGGGCCCAATCCGGCGTAAGGAAGATTCGATCTATTCGCGACATGATAGGTGCCGGCTGCTTGTTTGTCCAAGTGAAATCCCAGTTTTGCAACTGCACCTCCATTAGTTGCAAGTCTCTAATGAGGTCATTAAATTCGAACATGTGATTGAAGCCCCGCATCTGACCCAAGCGGTCCACTAACCAGCGCACCATATTGAAATCTCCCGCCATGATCCACGGGCCCATAATCAACTCACTCAAATCTCTAACCTCCTTAAGAAACTCCATTTTTTGCTCATCACGACTTGGGCCATAAACATTTGTAATTACCAACAACTGACCCGAGGCCTCTTGCCGCAGGACCACTGTGCATGTATGCTTTGTGGCGAAAGAGTTGATTAATGTAAAGGCATGTTTCCAAGCTATTAAAATTCCACCCGATGAGTTTCGAGCATCGACCCAAACTCCACCTCTATGAAAAAAATTTGCAGCACACTAGAGATATAATTAAGATCAATCTTGTTCAATTTAGTTTCTTGAAAACAGACAACATCACAACGTGATCTTCGCACTACATTTTTGACAACCCCACATTTGTTTACATCTCCTAATCCACGCACATTCCAAGACAAGATTTTGAGTTTCTTAAAATACATGGGAAAACATAAAACATCCATCACCACAGTTGCTTACTAGGGCTCTTTCTAATCCTTATCGGATCAGATTGCATCCGCCTCCATATCCGAATCTGTTGAAGATTCTCCATCCACCATCTGTTGGTCTCTATCCGCCTCCTCATCATCGCTGGGCTGTATGGCGAGATCCTGGGCTGTTTGCCTTTGAGTATTATCCTCTTCAACGGTTGTTATGACATCTTGCGGTCTCAATCCACATCCCTCTGCCACCCTTGTGCAGTGCAAATAAGGAACCGTGATTTGGAAAAATCCTTGGGAGTTCGACAGGAGCTCTATATTTTCTGTGTGGGCCACAGCTGGCTTTTCGGCCTGCCTATCCAGCGGGAGAGTAGCGGCCTGTATTGATGAGCCCGAACCTTGGTTTGAAGGCTTAGCAGTAGCCTGTTTTGATGAGCCTGCACCTTGATCCAGTGGCGCATATCCCATAAGGATTTTGGGCCGGCCCAGTACTTTCTTAAAAAGGCCTAGATTTTTTTTCCTTTGCCGCACCGATCTCCTCAATACCTTTAGTGGCTGCAGGTCTTCAGAATTCTGGGTTGCATTTAATGCACCCTGACAAATCACCTCTTGCATCTCTGGTACAGGCACGTCTTCTGAACTCTGATTTTGGCGTGGGAAGGGCCCTTTCTGCTTTTTAGGTTTGAACCGCCTTTGTAGGCTCCCCCCAGTGGCAGACGGCCTGGTGGGTTGAGATCTTTGCAGCGACTGACCCGCCTCAGGCTGTTGGTGCAATATCCGTTCCGCTCCATCTATCTCTCCAGATAGGATGGCGTCAGGGCATTTATTACCTCGTACCATCTCTTGTTTCTCGGTAACCGGTTCTGCAGAGTTGGAAACTGCGTCCGAGGTGGAATGTGACTCTCTTTGAAGCAACATTGGTGAACTGGGTGGAGATCGGGTTATTCCCTGACCCGTTCCATCGACTATCCGTGTGGCAGGATGTGAGGCCTGATTTTCTGTGGTCATGCGGTGTGTGGCCATGTCCGCAATGCTCTTTCCAGTCATGACGGCCCTGTCTTCTCCGGTAACCACCGCCCTAATGCGTGGTGGCAGTGTGTCTAAGTCCCGGTCCTTACACAGTTCAATGAGCCACCTGCGTGACATCGGGACCAACTCGTCATCCTCATCCTCAGTCCCTGGCAACAGTTGCATCAGCGGCGGCAGTGTCTGCTTCACCGGTTTCGGCGGTTTGCTAAAGACCCACTGGGGTTGCGGGAAGTCTTCTAATCGAAACACCGGACCTTCCTTCCATTTTACTGGGGATATCTTGATAAGGTATTTGATCGGGCCAGCAACTATCATCACACTGACCGGGATATCCTTCAAACTCTCCGTGGCCACTACAACCGTCCAAGCCGATATGTTAGCTGGGTTGGGTTGCGCTACTGTCCCCATATAGGTGCCAAAGGTACTAACCGCGTTGATCGCCGTCTTCTCTCGATATAAGTGAGGCGGAATACCGATGAGATCCACCATGGTTTTAAACTCGGGCCGAATCGTTGCGGCATCCTCCAAAGGGTTCCACTTTTCAAAAGATAGCCCTTCCTCCCAAAGCTCATATGGGATGGCTTGAATGAACACTTCAGGTGTCAAAACCGGAGGAAGCATGATGAGAAACCGCCTCATTGTCAAAACTGCAATAGTGACTTCCTTGGCCGACAGGAGCTTCGACTCAGCCGCCCAGTCCGCAACCTTATCCACTGAAAGGTCAAAGTTAATGGCTAGGCCGGCAGTGTGCACTACAACCGCGTTGTAAAGCCGAGTCATTTCGTGATAGAATTGAGGGTCCCGATCAACAAAACACGTGAGCATCTCTGGACGACCTTCGGGCATTGGTGGTGGGTTAAGAGGCTTCGGCTCTGATAGTAGTTCATCAAAAACCAGTTCTGCACTGTCAAACCGAAGTTGTTCCCCCGGCTTCCCGGCTGGTAGTGGGCCCTGTTTGGTGTTTCCTGACCGACATTTATTACCCGTGTGACCACTTTTCCAGCAGCGGCCACATTTTGGTGAGTTACGGCAAGTGGCAATGGAGTGGCCGGTTCGACAGCAGCGGAAGCATCTGCCCTTCCACTCGCTAAACTTGGCCGAGGGTGGAAAGCGCAACGGGGTGGGGCTGTGAGGTGATAGGTAGTAGGTTGTGGAGTTAGGAGATGCAGGAGGGGAAGCAGGGGGTGTAGTAGAGCGTGTAGCAGAGGGTGTCGGGTGGGCAGCTGATGATGGGTTTGCAAGGATCTGGGCGTATGTCGGTTTGGTATGGAAGGGGACATATGGCTGGGTTCTAGGCGGTTGCGCGGCCAAACCACCGGGACGCCAGTGGTCCGGGTATCGTCGCCTCCTGCGCACCACCTGCCACTCCTGCTGGTTGTGAGAACGCTCCTGCGTGGTCGTGTTGGTGTTAACTCGGAGGTTGGACGGGTTGTACTCCACAATCGCCTTTCCTTTCTCCATTTTCTCTTTTCCCTCTTCCTCTCTCTCTCTTTCTCTTCCGATCTCCCTCTCTCTCTCCTCCTCTCTGCCTCTCTCTTCCGATCTGCCTCTCTCTCCCTCTCTCTCTCTTGCCCTCTCTCGCCCAAACCCTAATTTTCGACCATCTCGGCCATCTCGGCGACAATCCGATTATTTTCGGGTAAGTCTCTAAATAACTTTTTTTATTTATATTTTGTATCTTGTATTGGCATTGGAACGATTGGTAGAAATTGAATTGTTAATTATCGTGTGCGGGTTGTTGATTTTCCCGACGTGATTTAATTGTTCAAAATTAGAGTTTCCAAAATTAGAGTTTGTAAATTAGGATTTAGGGTTGACAAAATTAGAGTTTATAAATTAGGGTTGAATTGTTAATTATCGTGTGCGGGTTGTTGATTTTCCCGACGCAATTTAATTGTTCAAAATTAGAGTTTTCAAAATTAGAGTTTGTAAATTAGGATTTAGGGTTGACAAAATTGGAGTTTATAAATTGGAAACTATGAATTAGGATTTAGGGTTTATAAATTAGGGTGTATGGTCCAAAATTGTCCAAAATTAGAGTCGTTAAAGTTCGGGGTTTATAAGTTAGGGTTTAGGGTTTATAACTTAGGATTTATAAAGTAGTAATCTTCTGTTTTCAAATCTAGTATGGCCAGACCTAGACGGGGACGTGCATGGGATATTATGGAGACGGGGGAGAGTTCACATGATCACAGTGCAGAGGCATCCGGTGCAGAGTCTCCCATTGGAGATTATCCCGCTCACCATCCTAACACATTTAGTCCTCTTCTGTGGATCCCACATGTCAGGCATCGTGTCGCACTTGCATCTATGGAGGTACGTTGGTTTTGTATTTCTAATTTAAATAGCATTATTTAATATTACAAATAATCAGTCGTTTATATTGAAATCACTGTAAAATGCAGGACGAGACGATGATGACAGTGAGGCATCGCACCCCCGAGATACTATACGTCGCTCATCCGTTGATGGAGTGGTGCATTATGCATCTTGGCTTGTATCAGTTGGCCACCATGCCTCACTATAATATTGACCAGGCTCTCGTTTGCGGTCTAGTGGAGAGATGGCGACAGGAGATGCATACATTTCACCTTCCGGTTGGGGAGATGACAGTCACACTATATGACGTCAGCGCCTTATGGGGTTTACGGATAGATGGCGACCCATAGGTGGTATCTCAGACCATCTAGACCTGACGGGGATGATACCAGAGCTACTGGGGGCCGCTCTGACGGCGTTGCAGAAGAAGAAGAAGAGAGGAGAGGAGGAGGAGTACCGGTATTCTGGGTATTGCATTAGTCTTGCGGCGCTCCGCATTTACTTCTACCAGCGTAGGATCACCCCCGATACAGCTGACGAGGAGGCCGTTTTGAGGTAATCACAAACAGTTGCAAATTAAAACGACTTATGTTATGGACTCAACAATAATTGTAGTTATTTATGTTTACTAATTTATATTGCAGGTATGTGAGGGCGTTTGTCATTGATTTATGTGGCAGCGTCATGTTTGTCGATTTCAACGGTGACGCAGTTCTAATTATGTTTCTTTCTCTGCTGAGGGACATTAAGCGGCTGTCGAAGTAGAACTGGGGTGGAGCTGTGCTCGCCCACTTATACCGGAGCTTGTGTCATGCTTGTTTGGTAAGTTTGTACAAATATTTTAATTTTTTATTACAAATATTAGGGTTCAATAATTACCAGAAGTGCACCGCATGTCCAAAATTTAGGTGAAGAACAAGCAGATTGCCGGGTCGCATATACCGGTATGTCGGCCTATTCCTCCAGCTCAGGAGGGGTTATGGATGGGAGATGACCCCGCAGGATTACTTATGGACCCCGCCTTCAGCTATTGATGCCTCTATGCCGGTCGGGCCTTAGACATTGCATCATTTAGTCTGGTACCAGAGATGGGGCATGCCGTCGGTTTATCTACAGGGGGGCTATGGTAATGCCCTTCGACAGAGACTCACAGGTGATGGATCTAGGACTTACTTGCCTTTCGGCCGATCCATGCTCGTTTGGTATATTTAAATGAAACTCACATACTTAAAATATTAAATGTTTATTTATTCATCTTCTAATAATAATAATGAAAATACATTGTGTGCATATTTTGACCGGTATTAGAGGAGTGGCACACAGCTTGGTGTGTATGGCGAGAAAAAGTTGGAGAGCGATAGGATGTCAAATGCTCCAACACAGTGCACCGATCGTGGATGACTCAGACTAGGACGGGCACCTCATTGGTATGTTGCACAACGCTGGGGAGGACATCAATTGGCGCGAGATAAAGCCTCCACCACTAGATCCGGAGCAGCCTCAAGTCGTTGTCTACCCTGATGAGATGCCGCCACCTCCTGCAGGTAATAATATGTCATACACATGATCATTATTAAGTGTCTCTTTAAAAGTCCATTCTTATTAATTTATCTTCATTTCTGCAGATGATGGCTCGGGTTGGGCGATCCACCAATGGGTGTTGAACAACAACGCTTGGAACGCGTACTACAACAAGCATGGAGTTCCAGTGCAGCTCAGCGAGGTAGCAAAACTTCATTGTTTAATTAATTTACTCGTTATTTCTATGTAGCAAAAGTAACATTGTTTACATACATGATGAAGCTGCCGTCACCTTTGACTTCTCATTGGATGACCTCACTGGAAATGATGGCGGATATGAGCCACCTAGCCCCCACAGACAGTGATATATGGAAACCAGACAGCACGATAGCGAGGCCAGTGGGAGTGGGGTGCAGACTGCATATGGCTTTGCCTCTGCTATATTTGGCACACCGCCTCCGGCTACATATCCTTCTACTTGGGAGGCCGATCTGTGGTTGTTGCGTACACAGCCGGGGATCCATGAGGAGCATGCATTCACCAGAGGCGTGTGGTGCCGCAGAGGGACCGCCGTCCACCTTCTAAGTTGGATCTCTCCGATCGTCGCCCTCATCCTTGTCGTTAGGGTTTTTATGTTTTTTTAGTTTGATAGATTTCTAGTATTTTATGTTTGGATTATTATATTTCATGTTTGGACTGTTATGTTTCATGTTGTAGACTTACCATTTAGATTACCTAGTTTTGTTGTTTATCCAGTTGGAAAAACCAATTTGTAACATTCAACAAATAAATATAAAACATTAAAACATTGAAAACATTAAAAACATTAAAACATTAACAAATTTATAACATTAACAACTAAATATAAAACATTAACCAATTATATAAAAAACAAATAAGTAATCGGCAATTACATAACATATAAAAATAATCGTCAATTATAAAAATATAATCGTCAACAAATAATAAATATATATCATATAAATCATTACAACAAATAAATATAAAACATTCAAACAAATAAATATACCATATTATAAAACATTAAAACAAATTTAAAAAAAAAAAAAGAGCGGACCGCCCAGAAGAGGGGCGGTCTGCTATGCATAGTGGACCGCCCAGCGAGGGGGCGGTCTGCTATAGATACTGGACCGCCCAGCTGGGGGGCGGTTAGGGCATTTTTAAAAATAATTTGCCATCGAGGGCAGATTTGATAATTTGTTTTTTTTGGGGTATTAATAAAAATGCTGGTCATGCGAGGTACGTACAAAGCACACATGATGAGCTTCCCCATGGTATTTACCAGATTTCGTTTGCTTCTAAAAATTAAAAGCTATCCCACTTTCATCAGATAAAAATTAATAAGATAGCACTTTGGGGCTTACGGCCTGTTTAAGCCCAACTAGTCGCGGCCCCTCAAATTAATAAGAAGCATTTATTTTATAAAATAAAAACCTTAGGTCAGGCCCTTTTTTTTTTTTTTTTGTGATAATCACTTCTGCTTCAACTAATTATCCAGGTAGTCCCCAATTTTTACCCCATTTAATCTGCTAATAGATTAGAATCAATTCGAAATCAAAACAAATCCTTGGCTATGCAATTAAACCACCAACATTACGAATCACTCGTTCATACAACCAACTTTCTTTCTTCAAACTAATTAAATTTACGCCCACAATTCTGCAAAATTAAATTTAATCTCTAGCTAGTGCAAAAATAAAATGAAAACTGTGGGTCTGTACATATATATACCCTGCATTTGGTAACTTAACAAGCACATTATAATATTTCATTCCTGCCAAATTGAAAGACTCAAATAAGTCCCAAGGGAGCTTTCCAATTGTACATGCAACTAATTATTAAGCCTTAGTGCTATTCAATTTCCCAATTTAAACTTAATTAAGGTCCAGATGAAACACATTTCAAAACAATATTTGAAGGATAATTAATCGAGCACAATATTATTTTCAGGGGTAATATATATATTTTCAGACTTAGTTCCAATACTGATGAAAAAAAAAATTGATATGTGTTATTTACGAACTTTTTATTTACTAAAAATTAATGCTGAGTTGGGAATTCACACATCACATAATAGATTATTCTTGTTGAAATTAATAATCAAGGGCAATCCTTCTATAAAGTAAGTTCAAGCCGATGGGAAGTTTGGCAAAGAAAAGTAAACAAATAATTAAATAAGAGTAGGTTTGAGATCTGAACAGGTAATTAATAGTGACATGTGAAGGGGAAATTTTTACTATATCTTTATTTCTCCAGAGTCAATTGTACTATGTTGGAACTACAAGTTGACACGTGTAGTTAGTGTCACACCGGATCTAGAGGAGAAAATCAAGAAAGTCCTGCTGGATTGATTGAACCTTACCTTAATTGATTGATACTGCTGCTGGATTATTACCATACTTATCTTGATTGATTTGCTGCTGGGTGATACCGCTGCAATTGATACTTATTACTATGTTTGGTTTATTGATTGATAAAATACCATGTTTGGTTATTTCCTAAAAATAGAGAACGTGTACAGCTTGGATTTGGGTTATAAATCTAAGTTTCTCTTTGAGCAGAAGCACTACACACAATTCAGTGTTGTGTGAGTTGTAATCAGAAATTATTATGAAATAAAAGAGTGTGTGTGTGTGTCTTGATCCGTGGAGTGCGCTATAGGCGATACCACGTTAAAATATATGTGTTTGCTTGATCAATTGTCTGTGATGATGTTATAATTTTGTCATGGTATCAGAGCAGGGATTCTAGGACCAAGCGTGTTCGACTAATCTCGCTGAAACCACAAAAACCATCCCAAAATTTCTGTCATTAAAACAATGGCAGAGATGCCACCTGAAAAACCTCTTCCAACCTTTGAATTAGGAGAGCCTTCAACTACTACTGCTCTCTTAGAAAAATTAACTGAACTCCTCATCCTACAACAATCATCCCCTAGCACTACACCCTCAACCGAAGGATCTGCGCCACCTATTTCCGTGAAACTAGATGGTACAAATTATGGGCTGTGGTCTCAGGTGGTAGAGATGCACATCAAAGGACGAGATAAGTTGAGACATATCACCGGCATCCCGAACCAACCGCTGCCAACAGATCCACTATATCGAAAGTGGAGTATTGATGACTAAATTGTGAAGGGATGGCTCATTAATTCGCTTGAACCAAGGTTAATTGGCAATTTCATTCGTTTCCCGACTACAAAAGATGTTTGGGACGCAATAGCTACAACATTCTTCGACGGCAACGATGCATCTCTCGTGTATGATTTGAACAAGAGAGTTGCAAAACTCAAGCAAGAGGGGGGACCAGTTGAAGGATAGACAGCAAGTTGCAAACCCTTTGGCGGGAGATAGATTTTCGACGTCCTAATCCGATGGAGTACTCCAGTGACATCGAGAAATTCAACTCTTATATTCAAGAGAGCAGGATATACACTTTCCTAGACTGACTTGACGATCGTCTCGACAACGTGAGAGCTGATGTGCTTCAAATGAAACCATTTCCCACTGTCGAACAAGCCTTTGCACGAGTTCGAAGGGAAGAGATGCGTCAATTGGTGATGGTGAAGGGAGACGAGGTGGGCAACAATCCGATGGCCTTAGTCTCGCGTGGCTACAAGCCAGCTGAGGTAAATTTGACCCTTACTAAAACAGGACCGAAGAACAATCTGACTTGCACTCATTGTGGGGGTTCAAAGCATACCATAGAAAATTGTTTTAAGTTGGTTGGATATCCCGAGTGGTGGAAAGAACAGAAAAAGAAGAAACAAGATGGTCAAAAAGGGTGTGCAACTATCGTGACGTCTGGACCAGCAGAACCGAACCAGCAGGGTCAGAACAGCACCTCGGGTCAGAACGGCTCGGGTCAGAACAGTGGAGTCGTGCATACTATAACAGCAGTGCCTCGGGATCGGTTAGTTTTGAGTTCTAATTCTGGTACAGTAGGTAAACAATCTGCTCAAGGTAATGTTTCAATTTTTGAAAATAATTGTGAGTTTCAAAGTTTGCAAAAATGGGTGATTGATTCTGGAGCAACTGACCATATGACCTTTTCAGAAAAAGACCTCGTAAACATTACTGGACCTAGGAAGAATGAGATTCTAAATGCAAACAGAATTTCTTATCCAGTAAAAGGAACTGGAGATGTACCCATTTCTCAAAACATAACTCTTAGGAATACCCTACTTGTTCCATCATTGTCTACAAGACTGATATCGGTTAGTCAGATTACAGAGGAATTGAACTGTGTAGTCTTAATGTTTCCTGAATTTTGTATCTTCCAGGATGTTCTGACGAGGGAGATTATTGGGCATGGTACTAAGAGGGGAGGATTGTATTACTTGGACAACTCAAAAATGGGACATACATGCATTGCAAGAAGTGAATCCGAAAGTTTGAAAAACAAAGTTTGGTTGTGGCATAGGAGACTTGGGCATCCCTCATTAGGTACATGAGAAAATTATCCCCTACGTTATTTTTGGGTTTAAATAATGAAGAATTTGTTTGTGAAACATGTATTAAGGCCAAGAGCCATCGTGCAACTTACCCTGCTAGCTTGAATAAAAGTCTTGTTCCTTTTGATTTAATTCATACCGATGTTTGGGGACCATGCCCAGTTGTGTCTAAATCTGGTTGTAGATGGTTTATCCTTTTTATTGATGATTGCACTCGTATGACATGGCTTTATCTTCTCAAGTCCAAAGATGAAGTACCAAACGTGTTCAAAGTTTTTTACAAAATGATAAAAATACAATTTGAGAAAGAAATAAAGGTGGTAAGAAGTGATAATGGTAGGGAGTACATTAACAAAAATCTACAAGATATTTTTAAAGACAATGGCATAGTACATGAAACCTCGTGTGTAGGAACACCCCAAAAAATGGAATTGCAGAACGAAAAAATAAACATATCCTTGAAACCGCTAGATCACTTCTATTTGAAAACAATGTGCCACAAACCTTTTGGGATAATGCTGTGTCCACTGCCGTCTATTTGATCAACCGGACTCCTACGAAAACCAACCAATTCAAAACCCCGTTATAAAGGTTAGCTGATCATGTAAACATCCCGTCTATCCTAAACATGTCCCCAAAAAATTTGGATGTACCGTGTATGTTCATGTCCAAAAGAATTTTCATTCCAAAGTAGAACCTTGTGCCGAAAAGTGTGTTTTTTTGGGTTTTGGGTCACAACAGAAATGGTATAAATTGTTGAAAAAAATAATCCAAGTTAGCAGCAAAATGCATAAGAGATGCAGTTTTTAGAAGTTACGGTTTTGTTGCAGTTTTATTTTCTGTTAAGAATTAATTATAAACTGGTTATTAAACTTAGGCAGCAAGTTTTTTGTTTAGACATGTGCAGGAAGTAGTGGGTAGTTTCTATATTTAGTTTGTCATGTAGTGGGTTGGTTATAGGTTAGTTATAGCAAAGTTAGTGGGGTTAGTGGATGCCTAAAAATGGCAGCACTTGTAATAGAGTTAGTGGGGTGCAAAATTAGTTATATGCACCATCTTAAATACCATGTATATTTCTGTTAATGAATTAATGAAGTTGTGAAAAAAATCCAGCGGCTGTGTTCTGTTTTTCTCTCTTTTCCGAAAAACTCCCAACAAAATTGGTATCAGAGCCAAAGGTGAGAGATCAGGGCAGATCCGACCATGGCCGACGCAGGCAACAACACCACCATTACCATGTCAATCATATGGTACCTTTGTTCAAGGGTGAGAGTTACGAATTCTGGTGCATCAAGATACGAACTATGTTGAAATCTCATGGCTTGTGGGAACTAGCAGACAAGGGAATACCGAATCCTGATCCGACACCAATCGACACAGCCAAGCGAGATGCAAAGGCGCTCTTCTTCATTCAGCAAGCTGTACACGAATCGGTGTTTGCGAAGATTGCAGCAGCAGAAACAGCAAACCAGGCATGGACAACACTGAAAACCGCCTTCCGGGGAAATTCAAAAGTTCTCGAGATAAGGCTACAAGGCTTGAGAAGAGAGTTCGAGACGTTGAACATGAATCAAGGCGAATCTGTTCAAGTGTTTCTCACAAGAGTCACATCCACCGTCAACCAAATCAAGAGTTGTGGTGAGGATCTCACAGAAAAGACGGTTGTGATGAAGGTGTTGTGCAGCCTGACAACCAAGTTTGATCATGTGGTGGCGGCGATTGAAGAATCCAAAGATCTGTCCACCTACACGTTTGATGAGTTGATGGGATCACTGCAGGTCCATGAAGTTCGTCTCAACCGATCAGAAGTGAAGGACGACACCAAAGCTTTCTATACCAATGGCAATTCCTCAAGAAGCCAACAACAAGGCAGAGGTAGAGGCCAAGGTTACAGCAGAGGCAAGCCGAGTTACAATCAACTGCATTCTAATCAACCGAAGAAAGATGTAGAATGCTACTACTGTCACAAGAAAGGGCATATGCAAGCCGATTGCTATAAGAAACAGAGAGAAGAAGGTCAAGACGTGGAGTGCTATTACTGTCACAAGCCCGGTCAGTGCAGGCCGACTGCTACAAGAAGCAAAGAGAAGAAGGACAAGCAAGTTTTGTTGAAGAGAAGAGCAATTAGCCACAGTTGTTCATGGCCAAAACCTTTGAAAAATCAGATGTGAGTCAAATCTGGTTTTTGGACAGCGGGTGCTTAAACCATATGACGGGTTTCAAACATCTATTTGATGAATTAGATGAGTCATACAAGGAGGCAGTAAAGCTTGGTGACGATAAAGAGATTCATGTTGAAGGAAAAGGAAGAGTAGCCGTGCAGACCAGCAGTCACAATACATGGATGCTACATGATGTGTACTATATTCCTCAACTGTCCCAAAACCTTCTCAGCATCGGTCAGATGATGGGCAGCGGGTGTACCATCAAGTTTGAAGGCGACAATTGCAGAATTGTAGATGCAGCCACGGATCAAACGATGGCAACAATTAAGAAGACACAAAACAACTTGTTCCCTCTAGAGATAGCCAAGGTGAAAGACAAGGCACTTGCAGCCAAGGAGATTAGTTCCAGCGAGTTATGGCATTTAAGGTATGGTCATCTAAACATTGATGGTTTGAGATTGTTAAATCAAAAGAAAATGGTGAATGGGTTACCCGAAATTGGTGAAATCGGGTTATGTGAAGGATGTGTGTTTGGCAAGCAATCGAAGCTGCCATTTCCAAAAGATCAGTCGATGTGTGCAACCAAGGTACTCGAGTTGGTGCATACTGACTTGTGCGGGCCTATGGAGGTTGAATCAATGGGAGGAAGCAAGTATTTTATGCTGTTTATTGATGATTACAGCAGGATGACTTGGGTATATTTTCTTAGCTATAAAAGTGAAGCGTTTGGGCTGTTCAAAAGGTTCAAAGCCATGGCAGAGATGCAAATAGGGGCTAGGCTGAAAGCTCTAAGATCAGATCGCGGTGGTGAGTTTCAATCAAAAGAATTCAAGCAGTTTTGTGAGAAAGAAGGGGTGCTACAGCAGCTGACCACTCCATACACACCTGAGCAAAACGGTGTAGCTGAACGCAAGAACCGAACGGTAGTAGAACTAGCAAGAAGTATGATGAAATCTAAAGGTATGCCTAATAGTTTTTGGGCTGAAGCAGTAGCAACAGCGGTATATGTTCTAAATCTGTCACCAACCAAGGCAGTGATGAACAAAACACTGTTTGAAGCGTGGTTTGAAAGGAAGCCCAGTGTGGGGCATTTGAGTGTTTTTGGGTGCATTGCTTACACTCTCATAACTACACAAAACCGAAAAAAACTGGACTCCAAATCTGAAAAGTGTGTGTTCATTGGGTATTGCATACAATCTAAAGGTTATAGGTTGTCTAATATGGTGACAAAAAAGATTATAGTCGGTAGAAATATCATGTTCGATGAGAATGCTAGTTGGAGATGGTCTATGGAGGAAGACAACACACCAATAGTAGAAATAGAAGATGAAGAAGAAGAAGGCAGCAGTGAGCAGCCGCAAAGTAGTCCAAGCTCGAGTAGCACATCACATCGGATGGTTGATCCGGATACACAAGGAAGAAAGGTACGATCTTTACAAGAATTGTATGAAGCAACTCAGGTTTTGTATGTAGCAGATCCATTGTCCTACGAAGAAGCTGTAGAAAGAAAGGAATGGGTGCAAGCAATGAAAGAAGAAATGAGTTCAATCGAGCAAAACCAAACCTGGAAGTTGGTGGAATTACCAAAAGATCGCAATGCAATTGGAGTTAAATGGGTTTACAAGACTAAATTTGGTCCAGATGACAGTATATTAAAATGCAAAGCAAGATTAGTGGCAAAAGGATATGCACAAAAGCAAGGCATAGACTATGAAGAGACGTTCTCCCCGGTGGCCAGATTTGAAATGGTTCGGTTGTTGATTGCAATGGCTGCCCAATTGAGACAACCTATCTATCAATTTGATGTGAAGTCAGCATTCCTCAATGGTGAACTAAGAGAAGAGGTTTATGTTGAGCAACCGGAAGGGTTTGTGGTGAAGGGCAAAGAACAGTGGGTGTACCGTTTGTTCAAAGCATTATACGGCTTGAAACAGGCCCCTCGTGCATGGTACAGCAAGATTGATGCACATTTTCAGAAATTGGGATTTGAGAGAAGCAAGAATGAGCCTAATCTCTATGTCAAACGCAAAGGAAAAGGAGGTTTAATAGCAGTATGTCTCTATGTTGATGATATGATTTATTTTGGCATATATGACGCAATGGTGAAGGAGTTTAAAGAGAAAATGATGCGTGTGTTTGAGATGACCGATCTAGGAGAAATGCATTACTTTCTAGGTCTGGAGGTTGAACAAGAGAAGGGGAGAATCTTTGTGTCCCAACACAAGTATGCAAGAGACTTGGTAGAAAAGTTCGGATTAAAAGATTGCAATCCCATACTAATTCCAATGAATACAAACGAGAAGTTGACAGCAACTGATGGAACCGGAGCTGCAGTGCAACTTGGTTTAGGAGTTTGGTGGGAGGTCTGTTGTACTTGACGCACACAAGACCAGACATCACACATGCAGTTGGAATGGTTGCGAGATACATGCAGAATCCAACTAAACAACACATGGGAGCAGCAAAGCGAATTCTTAGGTACATTGCAGGTACAACAAGCTATGGTCTGTGGTACAAGGGTGTTGATGAACTGTGTTTGACAGGCTACAGTGATAGTGACTGGGCAGGTAGCATAGATGATCGAAAAAGCATAACAGGTCAGGTGTTCTTCTTTGGCAACAGCGTAATAAGTTGGAATTCGAAGAAACATTCAACAATTGCACTATCAACCGCAGAAGCTGAGTACAATGCAGTAACATCAGCAGCATGCCGAGGTGTATGGTTAAGGCGCTTATTGGAAGAGTTAGATTGTGAGCAGAAAGGTGCAACAGTACTCTATTGTGATAATCAGTCGACAATTGCAATTAGTAACAACCCGGTGCATCACAACAGAACAAAGCACATAGACACTCGGCTCCATTTCATACGAGATTTGATTGAGCAAAAGATGTGCTGACCAAATCACTCACACGAGAGAAGTTTAACTGGTGTCGAGACATGATGAATGTGCTGGACTTTGGATTAAGGGGGGGTGTTGAAAATAATCCAAGTCAGCAGCAAAATGCATAAGAGATGCAGTTTTTAGAAGTTACGGTTTTGTTGCAGTTTTATTTTCTGTTAAGAATTAATTATAAACTGGTTATTAAACTTAGGCAGCAAGTTTTTTGTTTAGACATGTGCAGGAAGTAGTGGGTAGTTTCTATATTTAGTTTGTCATGTAGTGGGTTGGTTATAGGTTAGTTATAGCAAAGTTAGTGGGGTTAGTGGATGCCTAAAAATGGCAGCACTTGTAATAGAGTTAGTGGGGTGCAAAATTAATTATATGCACCATCTTAAATACCATGTATGTTTCTGTTAATGAATTAATGTTGTGAGAAAAATCCAGCGGCTGCGTTCTGTTTTTTCTCTCTTTTCCGAAAAATTCCCAACATAAATGTTATAATCCTTCCACTCGAAAATTCTACACAACAATGGATGTAACTTTTCTTGAAACCGAACCTTATTCCCAACACCAAGTTCCCGTTCAGGGGGAAACATAGTATGAATCTGAACTGTTGTTTAGTGAGTTAACTGGCCCAAGTTGTGAACATGTGAATTCGGTCACAAACCGAACCCAGTCAGCCAAAGAAACAGAGCTGAAACATGCTGAAACAGACCCAAACCCAGCTGAAAATTGAAACAGAGCACATTCAGGAACAGAGCTGAATCATGTTGAAACAGAACCAAACTCAGCAAAAAACCAAAACATAGCACATTCAGAAACAGAGCCTTGTGCAGAACCTGAAATTTCAAAAATCGACCCAGCCAGAAACAGAACTGAAACAGAGCATAGTGCAGAATCTCCTCGAGTTAACATCTGGATTGAAATGGATATGAGTAACGCAGAAGTAATACAATCTGAACCGCAACCACATGGCCCGAAATCTCCCGGAGATATTCATGAGGTAAATCCACATAACTCAAATTATATTATACAATCTAGGTTACCACCAAGAACCAATAGAGGTAAACCACCAAAACGGTACACTCATGAGAACGGAACAAACAACGAAAATAACTACCCTATTGCAAATTACATAACAACTGACTGACTTTCTGAACCCTTGAGAAGTTTTGCCCATCAAGTCTCTTTGGTAGTTGTACCAGAAAGGGTAGAGGAAGCTATTAAAGATCCAAAATGGGTAGAAGCAATGGAAATAGAAATGCATGTACTAGAAAAAAACCAAACTTGGAAATTAGTGGATTTACCCGAGGGAAAGAAAACTGTGGGATTTAAATGGGTCTACTCTATAAAGTACAATGTAGAGGGAAAAATTGAGAGATATAAAGCACGACTCGTGGCCAAATGATATACTCAGACATACGGAATTGATTTCCAAGAAACTTTCTCACCAGTTGCTAAACTAAATACTGTGCGAGTTCTCTTATCCCTTGCAGCAAATTTTGATTGGCACTTACAGCAATTTGATGTAAAGAATGCCTTCCTACATGGTGATCTAAAAGAAGAGATCTACATGGATCTTCCACCCGGGTACCAATGTTCTGAAACAAAACGGAAAGTGTGCAAATTAGAGAGGTTCTTGTATGGCTTCAAACAATCTCCTAGAGCATGGTTTGGTAGGTTTTGGCAGTGCAATGAAGGGGTATGAGTACGAACAAAGCAACTGCGATCACACTCTGTTCTTTAAACGAAACCAAGGTAAACTTACAGTGCTAATCATATATGTGGATGATATGATTATTACAGGTAATGATCAAGAGGAGATCAAATTGCTAGAGACAAAATTGTCTAAAGAATTTGAAATGAAAAATTTGGGTGGCTTGAAATACTTTCTAGGAATTGAAGTAGCTAGGAGTAACAAAGGTATTTTCCTATCTCAAAGGAATTATATTCTCGACCTACTTGCTGAGGTTGGAATGCTAGAGTGCAAACCAGCTGACACACCAATGATCCAAAATCACAAGTTAGGATTAGATCTGAATCAGAGTCCAGCCAACAGAGAAAGGTACCAAAGGTTAGTGATCAGAGTCAAAATAACGATGATTTACGTAGGGTTTTGGCTTAGGTTTTACATATTTTCTCACACTTATGTTTAATATTTTAGAGAAAAAGGCTACTGTCACCCTTCTTTATCTTTTATTGTAGAAAACAGGTTTTGGGACTATTTTACACCAAATGGAGCTAGAATTGGGTCAATCGGATCAGCGACGCTCATCGACTAAGTCTCTGTTACGGTCCGTATTGGCTAATATGGACCAGGCCTAGCATTGACCAGGAGATAGCGCTGGAAGCATTAAACCCTAACCGTCGAGGTCTTAATACGGACCGTATCAACTGATACGGTCCGTATCCGAAGGCGTCCCTTGGGGAATAACTGCCGACAGCTGTTTCCAGATTGATTTCTTAGCCTCCAATCAACCTCTACACGTCCCTACACTCCTATATAAGGCCCCTGGGCAGATAGAATAATCATCTTTGTAATTAGGGTTAGATTTAATTAAAGAGAGAAGAGAGGAGTGATTGTAACCATGCCGTTCCGCGGCTAAGTTCCTTTTCTTAGGGCTAGGCAGTAAACCTTGTTACTCTTGATGTTTTGATATATATATTTCTGTTGATTATGGTTTCTTGTTGTTGTATCGAATATGCTTTTGTGATTTACTATCTCTTCACCTAATTTCAATGATCTAGTTTGAGTTCATCAAAGTAGTGACAGTGCTTTGATAACTCGGAAGAACTATTTGGATGAGTTAGCCTCGTTGAGATCTATTAGATTTATGTGAAGAAAACCTTCGCGGGGAAGCCATAAACCAGAACAACAAAACGCATGACCAAATTCCATCATTTGCGTAAGGTAAATCGCAGTGATCTGTGTAGTAATTTGGGAGATAAGAGACCCGATAGTTGCGTAAGGAAAATCGCATTGTCCTGAGTAGAGTCTCGATGAAAGATCTGTCATTCTGGCGTAACATAAATCGCAGTGACCTATGTAGTTATCTTTCATAAAACAACAACAGAAAATCAGACGCAACAGGAATATATTATCAAGACGGATTGAGTGGCAACGGTGTGCCGAAACCCTAGGAATTCTCATCTCTATCTTTATTTTAATTACTTTTAATTGTTTCCTAATTTACATTGATCAACAAAACTCTTTCAAATTTCAGATTTCGTCTAGCCTTTCGAAAGGTTGTGATTCGATCGCTCAAAACACTGAACCAATATTCCCTGTGGATCGACCTCGCATATACTACTCGATAAGGATTGTGCGCTTGCAGTCCGAACCGATAGCATTTACGAGTTTATAAATATTAAAAGAAACATTGCTCTCTTTTGAGTGATCAAGCTTTTTGGCGCCGTTGCCGGGGAATAACGGTTCATTGTGCAAGGCCTCGAAAGACGCCCTTGCTTTGACCATTGAATCCAATTAATTAGAAACGCCTAGATTTCTTTTTACTTTCTTTATTTTTTTTTTATTTTTTTTTTCAATTTCGTTTTTCTTTTTCTTTTCTTTTTATTTTCGGTTTTTATTTTAAATTTCAGATTTTCTTTTCTTTGTTAGGACACTGCACGCTGGCCGAATCATCCGTACGAAGATCCGAGAGGATTGCTAGTAGGAGAGGACAATTCGCTTCCACATCACCGATAAGAACCAATCATAGTTCTTCATCCAGTAATTCTGAAGGCGAAGAGGACTCAGATTCGATCAACATGAATATCCCACCGAACGAACCTATTAACAATGGAGTTCACGATGCAGCAAGACCCAAACTTCTAAGGGACTATTGCGTACCGCGCGCGAATGATCCTAATTCTAGTATAAACCCGCCAACTGTTACGAACCGTAATTTTGAGATCAAACCTGCTCTCATAAATATGGTTTCGCAACAGCAATTTGGAGGATTGCCACATGAAGATCCACATCTTCATTTGTCAATTTTCCTAGGGATATGCGAGACGATAAAGATCAACGGAGTTACCGATGAAGCAATCAGGCTAAGGCTATTTCAATTCTCATTAAAAGATAAAGCAAGAGCATGGTTGTTTTCCTTACCGGCCAATTCCATTCAAACTTGGGACCAATTGTTTAATATGTTTATTGCAAAATATTTTCCACCATCCAAAACTTCAAGGTTTAGAAATGCAATTACTAATTTTGAACAAAGGGACAGTGAAACATTGTGTGAGGCATGGGATAGATATAAGGATATGTTAAGGTGTTGTCCACATCATGGTCTAGAAAGATGGCTGATTGTCCAAACTTTTTATAATGGTCTAAACCCTACCGATAGGTTGTCTATTGATGCTTCTGCAGGAGGAGCAATCATGAACAAGGAACCTGACGAGGCTTACAACCTAATTGAAGAGATTGCAATCAACCAACACTACTGGATCCCTGAGCGAAAGAAGCCAGCGCCAACACCCGGCATGCACCGAGTAGATGATATATCCATGCTGAGCGCAAAGATTGATGCTTTGCAAATGGCACTTAACAAGCAAACCAAGCAGCGAATGGTAGCAGCAGTCAATGCCGCAACAGCATGTGGCTATTGCGGAGGAGCGCATGAGATGACCGAATGTATGAATGTGACGGAACCTGAGGAAGACATGGAGCAAGCAAATGCAATCGATAACAGCTTTCGACCTCAGCCCGCTTACAACACATACCATCCGAACAACCGAAACCACCCAAATTTCTCATACGCAAACAACCAAAGGCCTGCTGCACCTCAACAGAACTACCAACCACAATCCAATTTTCAGCCAAGATACAACAATCCTCAACCGAATTACCAACCAAGGCAATACAATCAACCGCAGCAACCAGACATCACATCATTAATGGAGAGATTCCTAGAGAAGCAAGAAAAGGCAAACGCCGAGATCGCACAAAAGATTGAATCCTTAACAAACCGCAACAAGGACTTAGAAGACAATGTCTCTAAGATGGCAAGAGAACTCTCAACTATCACACGTGAAAAAGGCAAATTTTCGGGCCAACCGGAAGAAAACCCAAGAGAAACTTGCAAGAGCATACCATTAAGGAGCGGTACAGCTTATCAGGGACCTCCCATGCCCGATCAAACTTCCGATGAGATGCATGCAGAGCTATTGCATTCAGAAGAGTACGAGCCGCATCCACCAGAACAGCCCGTATTCGAACTACAGACAGACCTTACTCAGGAGCAGAATGACACCGTAGGTGGAGACGAGCGACAAACCGAACTTGAATACATTTCACCACCACCCTACAAGCCACCTCTGCCATTCCCTCCGAGGCCTGCCAAGCACAAGGTAGAACAGCAACTCGCGAGATTCAAGGAGACACTCAAGCAATTACATATCACAACCCCCTTCACTGAAGCAATTGCAAGCATACCCTCGTATGCTAAAATTCTGAAGGAGGATCCTTCAAATCGAAGTAGACTCCAAGAACTCTCAACAGTTCCCCTCAATCTAGAATGCAGTGCGCTCGTGCAAAGCAAATTACCGATAAAATTGAAAGATCCGGGAAGCTTCTCAATACCATGCACCATTGGCACAACCGATTTTAAGAGAGCTTTATGTGATCTGGGAGCAAGTGTGAGTCTGATGCCCAAGGTAGTATTTGACAGATTGGAATGTGGAGACCTATCGCCGACACGGATCTCATTGCAACTGGCTGACCGATCAATTCGATATCCTGAGGGAATGTTGCGCGATATCCCAATCAAAGTCGGTGAATTTTGGATACCAACAGACTTTGTGGTAATTGACATGGAAGAAGATGAGCATATTCCGATCATTCTTGGAAGGCCATTCCTCGCCACATGTGGGGCAATGATCGATGTTAAGAATGGAAAAATTTCACTCAATGTTGGCGAGAACAAAATGATATTCAGCATGAATGAGGTTAAAGTCCCTCCTGACATAAATCTTGTCTACAATTTGGAAACGATGGATGAGGATGGCAATGATGAATTGCGAATGGATGAAATTGGAGACTTTGAAGAAATGGCACACGAAGAAGAAGTGGAAAGACTGTTTATTGTACAAGATAACAGTCAAGTCCATCCAACTTCCGTGACAACACAAACCGATGATCTGAACAAAAGTCCTAATATCGCAACCCATAGGAATTATTCTCTCTTAGCCCTCGCACTAATCAGAAACCTACGCGAAGAACTCGATGCAATTTCTCAAAGACTGGACGAGGTTGAAGCAGTACTCGGAGTGAGTCTAGCATTCGACCCTGGACCTCAGATACCAACCGACTTCTTCAAGGACAGTGATGATGAAACCACAAATGACGCTGATGGCAAACCACCCGACAAGCAACCCGCTTGCATTGACGGGAGGGTGTCCGGTAGAAACTGATGCGACACAAAGTCAAGCTAATGACTCAAAACAAGCGCTTCTTGGGAGGCAACCCAAGGCCATTTTATATTTTCGCATAATTAATTATTTTCAGTTTAATTAGGACTTTAACTGGGGAACGAATCACATTCAATCATTTTTTTTATGTCCAGGTGAACATTCTAGAGGAAGGGCTCGGTTAAAAACATTAGAAAAGTCAAGAAAATATTCTCTGTTACTGACCGTATCAGCCAATACGGACTAGGAGAGTGAATACGGAGCAGGAGTTGGATGAACAAGGAAGACAATAGAGACTACGGCCCGTATCAGCCAATACGAACCGTATTCAGAGGAAGAATTGAAGAATCAGTTGTCAGAATTCAAAATTCTGGATCGGATACGGACCGTATCAGCCAATACGGTCCGTAATCAAAGCTGATCTGTGAAATTGCAACCCGTTAACGAAGAGGCGCGAAGTTGGGTAACCGTTCAAATTAGAGGTTTTTCTATTTTGAGCACCCTCTCTCCCGTTTCTCTTCTCCCCTTCTCCTCATCTCTCTATCTCCCTTCCTTCTTTCTCTCCACCTCCTCCTCTCTCTTGCAAAACCTGAGCACATCCTCGCCTGCACCGCCGGCCGCCAAAGGAGACCAACTCCACTCACACCAACCTCCAATACGGGCCGTATCCGACCCGTACCCGCCGTGAGCACCATTGATCTCCACCATTTTCGGTTCTTCCTCTCTTTCTCTTCTCATTTTTTATTTTGCCTCCAAATTCTGAAATTAGTCTTTTATCTTTATTCGCAATTTAGTTTTAGTAAGCTTTCTGTTTTAAATTTAGTCTAGAACCAAAAATCACCAAAAACAACAAAAAAATTAGGTTTTCTCGGTTTCTTACCAGACTAGTATCAGTTCCATACGGTCCGTATCAATCAATACGGTCCGTATTAAGTCCTGTACTTAAAACCAAAATTCCACCAGCACACGGGTCTGTAACCGCACCGTATTGACCCAATACGGCCCGTAACAGAGGAGGTTAAATTCTAAAAATGGCCCCGAAAACACGTGGTCTTCTTAAAGCCTTTACAGGTCTGGGCAAAAAGAAAAGGGGGGAGTCTTCTTCTCAGATTCCACAATCGCCCGAGCAAAGCCCCGAGCGAGAAGAATTGCCGGAATCTCCTCCTCAAAACGAGCCACAACCAAGGGAGGAGCCGCAATATACCCCCCTGGATATCAAATTCACCTCAAGAGCACACGCCCGAGTCTTCGAAAAGTTGGAAGACAATAAAATCGTGAACCACAAGGCCATCCACATCGAATCCCTGCAAGAACTCAACCTCCTCGCCCAATTCAAAACTCTAGCCAAAAGGGTTCACATCTGGGACTTTCTCAACAAGCTGGTGGATGTCCCGGTCTATGACGACCTCACCCGTGAGTTCATTGCCACCTTCTCCTCCGAAAATGATATAATCAAGTTTCAACTGATGAACATAGAGCAGGAAATGTCGATGAGCGACTTTTGCGACATCTTTGGCTTCAAGGATGAGGGCGTACAGGCATACAATGACGACCGGAATTTTTGGAAGCTGATCACCAATGACCGCATCAGTGATCCGAGGGTCGCCAGCCACATTGTCCATCCAGTACTTCGGTACATGCAGGCTGCTCTCAGCAACTCTCTCTTCGCTCGAGGTGAGACATGTGCGAAAGTCACCTTCCCCGAGCTGTACATTCTCAAGTGCATGCTCATCACACCAGAAGAGCCTCCGCACATCGGCCATTTCCTCTGCAACCACATTCACTCAATTGGAACCAACAAAAGGGGCAGAGGAAACATCTCCATCGGTGCCATCGCCACAATCCTCGCTAGCCAACTCAGAATCGAGGTAGATTTTCTAAAGGAAGGCACAGGCATGAAATTCCTAGACATCGATTGCCTCACCGCGATGAGAATGATTAGCGGAAGACCTCCCGAGCCATACCTATACCACACCGAAGACAGGAGGGTTCAAATGCCTTGCAAGCTGCTACCTCTCAAAAACCAGCAAAGATGGAGGCAAGTGGCTCCTATTGGTAGACAGGCCGCGCAAGAGAGCGAAGATGAGGTCGATTTTGAGGCCTTAGAGGCCGAGGCTGAGGAAGAAGACAGGGCCGAAACCGCAGCAGCCGCCGCATACATGCAAGAAATGGCGGCAAACAAGCAAAGGGCCTGGCAAGAAGCGCTCGCAGCAGAAGCAGCGCGACAGGGGGCGGGACCATCTGATGCCCCTCAGAGTGGATACAACAGGGTTCTACAAGCCGTCCGGAGCGTCAATGCAAACATGGAGAGGTTCTCCATCGATACTAGGGCTACTTATGCCCGGCTTGACCAGCAGTATGACGCGACACGTCATTCTGTAGGTCAGGTTCGCCAGGGCATGGACGAGCTGCGAAAGAACGCTGCCAGCAACAGGCGGGAGGCCCGACAGGCCCGCCACTTATCACAGCAGTACTACCAGCATGCCCTCACCATCGGTTTACCATATCATCCGCCACCGTACGGACTCTTCGACCCGTCATTCTACGAGGAGATCCAGCACCCACCACCTCCACCACCTCAGGATTGAGGTGCAGTGAGTTGTATCTTTCCCTGGTCTTTTTACTTTCTTACTTCCTTTATTTTTATCTCTCGAGCATTGAGGACAATGCTCAATTTTATTCGGGGGGTAGGAGGTAAATTGACCATGTATCTTTAAAATTTTCGCATTTTAAATTCTTAGGTGCTAGTAGTTTTTCTCAATTTTTGACTAGGGTTGGAGGCTTTACCAAAAATCCTAGAATGATTAAGTTGAGATTTTTAGCTAGCTTGCATTTTTATTTTTCATTAGGAGTAGGTTAATCAAATAGGAAATTGTTTTAAATTTTAATTAGGCTAAGGTTTAGATAATTGGCCATGATACCAAAAATTCAGAATTTTAATTATTTGTGATTTCAAAGTGAACAATTAATTGCTAACCATGAGAGTTGATCAAAACATTTCAAAGCCTAGAATTTTTATTTTTATTTTGAGTAATTTATGTTTGCAAAGTCTTTTAAAATTTGATAGTGTTTTGAGAATACCCATTTATTATAGATAGACCCCTAGCGAAACTATGCAATAATTTCTTGTATGAATGAATACTTGAAATTGTGTGTAATCATGGTGCTTGTGACACAAAATATTTATTTTACTTTTCAGAAAAATACAAAAATACAAAAAAAAAATCAGAAATGAGAAAAATCCAAAAAAAATAGGAAAATCCAGAAAAAGAAGAAAAAAATAGAATAAAAGATGGAGGATAAAAAGAGTACGGGTGCCTACGCAAGACTGGTTACCAATAGGCTCGAGAAAAACCTCCCAAATTTTAAATTTTTGTACATATTTAAATTTCAAAAATAGTCACAAGTACCAACACACTTAGTTGTCATACTTTGCTCCAATCAATTAGGAAGGAAAATCAAAATTTATATCATTAGAATTCCTATTGATTGGAAGGGATCCATTTATAATCGAAGGGGAAATTAATACTCTCAATTTTAAGGATATTTGTGAAGTAGATTGTCCAATAATAATTTTTCTAGGGTTAGCATAATGAGGTCAATCATGGGGTGAATAAATTGTTCAAGGGAGAGATCATTAATATTTTAGAGTTCTAAATTTTTATTGTCATGCCAATTGTACCAAACCTAAGCCCTAATTTAAATTTTAAACAAGTCCTTGAGATTGTATGGTTTAACCTAGACCGGATCTTTGACCAGCTGGGATGTCATTGCTTGAGGACAAGCAACAATTCAAGTTGGGAGGCGTGATCAGAGTCAAAATAACGATGATTTACGTAGGGTTTTGGCTTAGGTTTTACATATTTTCTCACACTTATGTTTAATATTTTAGAGAAAAAGGCTACTGTCACCCTTCTTTATGTTTTATTGTAGAAAACAGGTTTTGAGACTATTTTACACCAAATGGAGCTAGAATTGGGTCAATCGGATCAGCGACGCTCATCGACTAAGTCTCTGTTATGGTCCGTATTGGCTAATACGGACCAGGCCTAGCATTGACCAGGAGATAGCGCTGGAAGCATAAACCCTAACCGTCGAGGTCTTAATACGGACCGTATCAACTGATACGGTCCGTATCCGAAGGCGTCCCTTGGGGAATAACTGTCGACAGCTGTTTCCAGATTGATTTCTTAGCCTCCAATCAACCTCTACACGTCCCTACCACTCCTATATAAGGCCCCTGGGCAGATAGAATAATCATCTTTGTAAGTAGGGTTAGATTTAATTAAGAGAGAAGAGAGGAGTGATTGTAACCATGCCGTTCCGCGGCTAAGTTCCTTTTCTTAGGGCTAGGCAGTAAACCTTGTTACTCTTGATGTTTTGATATATATATTCTGTTGATTATGGTTTCTTGTTGTTGTATCGAATATGCTTTTGTGATTTACTATCTCTTCACCTAATTTCAATGATTTAGTTTGAGTTCATCAAAGTAGTGACAGTGCTTTGATAACTCGGAAGAACTATTTGGATGAGTTAGCCTCGTTGAGATCTATTAGGTTTATGTGAAGAAAACCTTCGCGGGGAAGCCATAAACCAGAATAACAAAACGCAGGACCAAATTCCATCATTTGCGTAAGGTAAATCGCAGTGATCTGTGTAGTAATTTGGGAGATAAGAGACCCGATAGTTGCGTAAGGAAAATCGGCATTGTCCTGAGTAGAGTCTCGATGAAAGATCTGTCATTCTGGCGTAACATAAATCGCAGTGACCTATGTATTATCTTCATAAAACAACAACAGGAAATCAGACGCAACAGGAATATATTATCAAGACGGATTGAGTGGCAACGGTGTGCCGAAACCCTAGGAATTCTCATCTCTATCTTTATTTTAATTACTTTTAATTGTTTTCCTAATTTACATTGATCAACAAAACGTCTTTCAAATTTCAGATTTTCGTCTAGCCTTTCGAAAGGTTGTGATTCGATCGCTCAAAAGCACTGAACCAGGATTGTGCGCTTTGCCAGTCCGAAACCGATGCATTTACGAGTTTATAAATATTAAACGAAAACATTGCTCTCTTTTGAGTGATCAGTTAGTTGGAAAATTGATTTATTTATCTCATACTAGACCTGACATAGCTTATGCAGTGAATGTTGTCAGCCAATTCATGCATTCTCCAAGTGAAGAACATATGGAGGCGGTAATGAGGATTCTTAGGTACCTAAAGGCGCCCCTGGAAGAGGGATAATGTTTGAGAAACATGGACATCTAGAAATAGCTGGCTATACCGACGCAGATTGGGCTGGAAGTGTGAGTGACCGGAAGTCAACGGCAGGTTACTTCATATTTGTGGGCAGAAACCTAGTTACTTGGAGAAGTAAGAAATAAAATGTGGTACCTTGTGCAGTGCCGAAGCAGAATTTAGAGGAGTGTAAAAGGTATTTGTGAATTATTGTGGTTACAAAGACTTTAACCGAACTCGGTTTTGAACCAACCAGTGGAATGAAATTGTTTGTGATAACAAGGCTGCAATAGAATCTCTCATAACCCGGTACAGCATGACAGAACAAAGCACATTGAAGTAGATAGGCATTTTATCAGAGAAAAAATAGACTCAAAGATCATTGAAATTCCGTTTGTAAGGTCAGGTGAGCAGCTAGCAGACATGCTACCAAAGCTGTGTCAAGCAAGGTGTTTAATGAGTCTCTGTGCAAATTGGGTATGATCGATATTTACGTGCCAACTTGAGGGGGGGATGTGGAACTACAAGTTGACACGAGTAGTTAGTGTCACACCGGATCTAGAGGAAAAATCAAGAAAGTCCTGCTGGATTGATTGAACCTTACCTTAATTGATTGATACTGCTGCTGGTATTACCATACTTATCTTGATTGATTTGCTGCTGGGTGATACCGCTGCAATTGATACTTATTACTATGTTTGGTTTATTGATTGATAAAATACCATGTTTGGTTATTTCCTAAAATAGAGAACGTGTACAGCTTGGATTTGGGTTATAAATCTAAGTTTCTCTTTGAGCAGAAGAACTAAGAAAGAAAAATACAATTCAGTGTTGTGTGAGTTGTAATCAGAAATTATTATGAAATAAAAGAGTGTGTGTGTGTCTTGATCCGTGGAGTGCGCTATAGGCGATACCACGTTAAAATCTCTGTCTTTGCTTGATCAATTGTCTGTGATTGTTATAATTTTGTCATACTACAACTGTACTCATAACTAAACTGAAATTAACTTGAAGTTCAAAATTAAAGACCTTAATACACTACTACAGAAAAAGAGATTGCAGACGGACATTACCGGAGGAGCTACACAGATTTCCCTGCCGTGTATGAGTTGAGGGTGTATAAAGGTACCCTCATAGACACGGATATTACCCGTGTATATCTAACGCTTTCTACCGGATTACCAAATAAACAGCCGTGACCATACACCTGCCTGTGGCGCTCTCCATATAACCGAGCAAAACGGATATTACGTAAACGACCGTGTATTTCCGTGTCCCTCTCTTAACAAATCAATAAAAAATAAATAATCCTTGTATTTCCGAACTCGTTCTACACGGACATTCGTCAAAACGACCGTGTACGACTACTCTTTATTCACACATTGCAACTACACGTCCGTGTAGGGTACTTTACCTACACGGACATTTAGTTGCATATCCGTGTCCCTCTCTTAACAAATCAATAAAAAATAAATAATCCTTGTATCTCCCAACTCGTTCTACACGGACATTGGTCAGAACAACCGTGACGAATTACTCTATCTACACGGACGTTTAATTTATATATGTGTCCTGTCATAACTATCCTACACGGACAAATATAAATAATCCGTGTAGATCACCAAAAACTGCTACACATATTTGTTAAATAACCGTGTCAAATTACTGTTTTCTCACAACTTTTAACTTCATATCTGTGAAGCTTCTTAACTATCATACACGGACTGTATAAAAGAATATCTGTACTCATTTCTACACGGTTGTTTGATTAACAACAAGTGTGGAATTATTGTGTTTTACACGGACGTTTAGTTTCATATCCGTGAAGTCTCTTAACTACCATACACGGACTATATAAAAGCATCCGTGTAGCTCTCTGTACACATACACGGTCTTTTGTGTTAACGTCCGTGTAGCGTTTTCTTTTGACACGGAGTTATAATTCACATCCGTGTAGGTATCGTAACTATCATACACGAACAAATATAAAATAATCCTTGCTCACTCAACTCGTTCTACACCGGGCTTTCGTTTAATATCCGTGTAGAATTGTCCCATTTTTTTTTCTTGATTTTTTTCATTTCTGGGCTAGCCTCCAGTTTAATTTGCTAGCCAGTTTTCCTACAAAATTCATATACCATTCTGTTTTGCTAGCCAGTTTTCCAGATAATTTGACATTAAATATGCTTGCTAAATTCATATATATACTAAATTGTTATACAAATCCATGTTCATCATTACAATATTCAGATAGAAACCATCTGCCCAGCTACATCTTACATAGTCGATCTGCTCCTTGTAGTACACAGCTTGCTTTGATGGTTGCTACAATTATAATTATATTAGTTAGTAACAAGAAAAGGTAGATGCAAGACAGTCGCAAATATCAATTGCTAATTTAATGAAATGAGAATTATAAGTAAGCATAATATGAAAATATCAATTGCTATATATAGGCACAATTAATATGAATTACATACCACATCTGGAAATGTGAATTGCATTTTTTCGACAAAGTGAAGCATGGAATCATCATGTAAGATCCGCATTCCCAACCATCCTCCTGTTGCGGGCTCTACAATTTACATTTAGGGCCCTATGTTAGAATGACAATAATTTTTTGAACAATATGAAATATAGAATTGTGTGGTGCTCACCGGCCACCACCTCCAAGTCAACCTATTTCCCATTTCTTGTCCTTGCTGCGCAATCCTCCTTGTGTAACGTATGCAGCAAAAGCCCTTACAAAAGGAGTGACTCTAATTAGCAATTCCAAATTTGTTATAATTGGGAAAAAAATCAAACATAGTGAAAGATTATTGCTTACTTTTGCACATACGGGAAGATTGATTTGCATGTGCTAAATGGGATCTTTTCTTTGGGCTGTGAAATCTATCACGTAAACCGCACTCATGCAAGGCACAATGATGATCAAACACCAGTGTCCCCTGTGGGAGGAGAAACATTATAGGATCT